>OX465262.1:5816837-6150401 GCA_949987775.1 Aproaerema taeniolella
TGCAGGTATAGTAAAGTGTGTGGCGAACTTGGCTTACCCTGGTGTCAGAATTTTCAAACCACACAATGGCCTCTGACTTGGTTTTAACGACTATAGTCAATCGATAACAGCCGGGACCGACAGCTTAACGTGCCCACTTTGGTCACCCATCAGGTTCCCTGCCTCCAAGTACGTTGCTTAACCTCACTGATTGGTTGAGGTCAGCGAGCGCCACTTTGGCTACGCACGAGCGGTCTCAGTGAGACACACCAATAAGTCCTTGACAGTTTTTTTGGTTTCAAGTCCCCAGGGTCCCGTCGATTCAAACCCTAAAGGCGAGAACATGTAAATTCCGACAAAGTGTGGTTGGTTGAGGAACCTATATTGAAATTCTTACCTCTTTTAGGCGGCAACGGTAGAAAGTCGACAACGATTTGATCGCTGTCAGACGAATCGGAATCGTTGCCGTGTACGGATCCACCAGAGCTAGATCCGTCCAGCGAATCAGTTTCTTCGGCCAGGCACTCCAATTCACGCTGGACTAGAGAGTCAAAGAACGCCATCATACGAGGATCTTCGCTTGTTGATTGTTCTGCGTAGTTGTGTGGAGTGTACTGTCAAAAAAAAATAACTTTTGAATATGTATGTCACATGTCATCTTTATTTATAAAAGAGGTGCCCGTTTGTGTTCTTACTGTGATGTAAATAAGTAGAAACTAGTTGGTCCTGAAATCGATTTAGGCGCAAAATGCCAAATTGTCTAAATGGCGAAGGAGTTTGAATTGGAATTTAGTATTAAGAGAAACGGGCCTGTTTGAGAATTATGCACGCACTTTTATAATAGGGTTTTTTCTTCAACTTTTAAAGCCATAACACTCACGATTACGAACAGTTTGGCAGTAAAATAGGGCATTTTTATAATTGGACATTTTCGTCTAAAACAAAATCCACTCTGTCAAAGAATTTCGAATTTTCGACTCACATTTAAAAAAGTATGTACACATAAAGCAAAAATAAGTGTTTCCTGACTTATTGAAAATCACCATGAAATGTGTCAGTTAAAACGTTTTTGCACGTACGAAGCCAGGGCTAAGCAAGTAGCTACGAAGAAAATTTTGTTTTTATTTTACGATTTCGGTTCTCCTTCCTTATCTTGCAGTATAATCAAGTTTTTGGCGAACTTGACTAACCTCGGTGTCAGTTTTCAAACCGCCAAACAGCCTTTGACTTTCAGCCAGAACCAATAGGAGAGAGACCAGAGATTCAGATTAAAACAGGTAAAGTGGCGATAACCACACAGAAGTTCAAAAAACTTTTTGTATCGCACTTACTTGTCCACTGTGATGAACTAACGAAACATAGTCTTCATGGCTGTATATCTCACGCGGGTTGTCAGAGCCCTGCGCCTCTTCTAGAAGGTTCCCCCGCATTTTAGGGAACTCCAATGCTGACCAAACCTACGAGGATTAAATGAGTGGTATAAAGTCGTAGCAATCTAACATGTTGTAAACGTATTAATGTGTGCATAGCCGTCTTCAAAACTGCCGGCCTTAAAAATGCTTTCAGTAACCTAAGTAAAACTAGTGAAGGTAGAACTATATTTTCTAAGCCAGGGATGGCGAAGTAATGGCACGAGTGCCATCAATGGCACGCGACAAAATATTTTGGGCACGCCACCGATTGACAAAGCACATATAATATAATACTTACTATACTAGTAGACAAATTAACAAAATTCACTATGAAGTTTAATTAACGAACTTAAGTGAGCCTACGTTACCGAATGCGTAGGTAGCCTGGTGGGCGGGAAGCGCCCTTGTTTTATTTTTATTTTAATACTAGCATTCCGCTCGGGACTTCGGGAAAATCATGTACCCTATGTTCATCACAGATAATGTAGGATTCTAATGGTGAAAGAATTTTTCAAATCGGTCCAGTAGTTTCGGAGCCTATTCAATGCCAACAAACAAACAATCAAATCTTTCCTCTATAGATTTTCACAATAAGTCAACATTATTTGATGGCACGTCTTTGGTCTCATTAAACATTTCTTTTGAAGAATGACACGTTCATCCATAAAGGTTCGCCATCCCTGTTCTAAGCATTCGAAACTCAAGTCTTTATATAGGTTTAAATTAAGATTATATTCCTGGTACACTAAACTAGTGAAAACTACTCACTTTGATGATCTTTTCAACTCCCGATGAAGCGACGAGGCAGTAATGCGGGTTGTACCGCACTTGGTTCACAATAGACCGATGACCGTATAGCACAATGTGTGGCGGTTCCACTACTGTATCTAGTTAAAATAATAAAATTCAATTGAGTAAAATATCCTGAGGACAGAAAAAACGGCCTGGAATCAGCCTGGAAAAAAACGCTAAGTACATATTTACAGTTATTTATTTTTTATAAATGCTATAAAGCCTGTCTAATTTTTTCGTGTGTGTCCAACAGTGTGAAAAATAAACATTCTAAGTATATTATTATTATCGTAAAATCCAACACTGTTAAAGAACGACGATAAAAAAATAACACTGCTATTCTATCATCAGTGCGACACAAGCTCCCGTATTCTGTATTATTTGAATCGCCTTCGTCATTCTGTACCTATAACTGTTATCTGTATAGACATCCGAAGCAACACAAGGAAAATAGACCCTATTTTAATGTCATTATGTTTTTATTTCTCTTGCGTTTCGATTTGGACTTACGTCCTTTTAGCAAATCAAGATCATGTGTCAACGTCAGTTGAATGCAAAAGAAAATTCAACTGACGCAAAAGCAACCTTCTAATCATATAACATAAGGCTATATTTTCCTTGCCAATCAATATAAGAATGAAGGCTCACTGGTTATTACTAGGGCAGCAGGAAGGAGGTACAATGATCTTATCGAATCAAACTTTATAGAATACGGGGTTCTTACTTGCATTTCCAAAAGCTACTTACCACCATCACCACCAGGCTCAGGAATCTTCCACATATACAGATTGAAATCATCCGAACCGGACATGACGAACCGGTCTCCTTCGCCAGCAAAGCAGCAGCTTTTCATCGTACAGGAGTTGTAATAGTCTTGGTGGTAGAACTCTGCAATGGGTTCGGGAGATTCAACAGCGTATAGCACCGGGGAGAGTCGCCGGCGTAAGGCTAGTATGTAGGAGCCAGTGGAGTTGAATCGGACGCTCATGCTGCTTTGAGTCGAGCCGTTGGTCCCTACGTAACGGACCGCGGGGCTAGAAGGGAACACACAAGACAGATATACTAAACTACACATAATTAAGCTGTAAGCATAAAACTGATATGATCAATTTATTAAATTGGCTTGACAATCAGCCCTGCTGAACCCATTCCTTTTTCCACAGGTGAAAACGAATAAGTAAATATACTATAATATATCGAATACGTAATGATGCATGACTGCATGTACTATATTAGTGTAGGTATCATGTTTGCTGGGAAAACGATTTGTATTTTAATAGACTTTATTGCTAAATAAATAAATAATACAAAACATAAGATTACAGAGAAACATTTGAAACGATGTTGGCAAACCGGGTATCATGTTTCATGTAAATAAATAATTTTACAGATACATATTATAGGTGACATTTTGAGATTTGGTCATTTTGTGCTTAACTCTAAAAAACTTAACTTAAGGATCGCCACGATTGGCACAATAGTTATTTATATGAGCATTAATCCTGTTGTGATATTAATAGCCAAGTTTGAATTTACATTTTATGCCACATGTTACAAATAAATTATAATATTGTTGGATTGTGATTCTGTCCCCATTAAAATTGTTGACGCAAGTGTGTGAATATGTGAATGTCTTATCGTTTTCAATGTGCCAAGGTCGTAATTTCATGAGGAAAAGTATTATTATTTTAATCATTTTTAAAAAATTCGACTGCTGTTATGTTTTTTTTTAAAAGAACGGGTTCGCTTATTACCACAATCCGACGCAGAGGCACAGTTGTGACCGAAGATGTTTCTTATGATGTTAAAACGATTTTTAAACAGCCTAATTGGGTGAACAAAAATTAGCATTGTCCGATTCATAACTAGCGCAGGTCAGTTCTTTGGAAAAAACGGACTGAACATCTTGCCATCTTATTTTTCGGTTTATATGAATACTATTCTCCATTCTTCTTGTTGTGTTTAAATCTAAAAAAAAATGTTTCTATTTATAAGCTTCGCATGCAGATATTTTTTGGTTTATCTGAATACCATTCTCCACTCTCCTTGTTGTGTTTAAATCTAAAAAAAAAATCTATCTATAAGCTTCGCATGCAGACATAAGTACCTAGTTCGCACCCGTAACAAGAATTTGTATACGAAAGAAAACACCCTAAACTAAAAAAGAAACCAAGAAAATGAAACCTTACTGCTTAGGTGAGCGTAGATCCCAGAGAGCGACTCCATCCCTTGCGTTGGCTGACACCAACATGCCAATCTGTTGCGGATGGAACATCACGCCGTGGAAGGCCTTCCTGCTGCGACTTACCACCAGCGACTCTGGAAAAGCACTTCAGTTTTTACAATCTTACCTAATAATTCAGTTAGGCCCTCCCTCGATCAGAATGTATAGGCGGTGACATTCAAGCAACTCGTTAGTAATTTGAGTTAGTAACTAGTTCTTTATGAGTAGCTCCATGTGCGAAGGGCCTTACAATCAACTGTCAAAAGATAGCGCTGCACTGATTTTGTGCATTTTTCACTCTGTACAAAGCTAGCAAAAAAATTACAGAAGCCTAATACCCAGTTGCAGAAATGTCCATCAAAGTTTACTCTACTTTAAATAATTTGCTGTCACTTTCAGTCTTGTTGACGTAAACAAGGAAGTAGGCATTACATTTAAAGAAGCTTTAACTTTAATTAACGTTTCTACATCTGAGTGTTTGCCTAAGGGCTCTTTTATTGTCTTGCGTGTTTGCGCCCGCGTTCGGGCCAGGCCCACATGCGTGCCGGCCGCAACCTGTCATTTCATACATATTTTTATTGTAAGGCGGGCCACATGCACGCGGGAAAAGAAAAACATGTATGAAGCAATAGGTTCTGGGTAGCACGCTTGCGGGTCTGGCCCGCACGCTGGCGTAAACACGCACGACAATAAAAGAACCCTAAAACGCGGTATCGATAGATTTTTATGAAAAAATTCCGCCTTTTTACTACTGCAATTCATCTTTAGAACGAACGTAAACAATCAATCGGACCTCGTCCACTATCACCCTACCTGGGGGTATTTGGTAATTGCCCTATTCGTCTAATCTAAATGATTGCTGTCGTAAGATTCTCATGTGCCCGAACATAACAGATTTATTTATGTTGCCTCTAACAGAGATTAGAGACAGTCTGCATGAAAGAGGAAGGGACGGAAACGATCAACGAAAACGATCACTTACTGTAGTAGTAATGGCCGATAAAAATGTCCGGTATGTGGCCCCATATTCTAACTAAATATTTAGTTTGATTTGACAAAACTATAGCATGTATTTGTCCCTGTCATTTATATAGCACTAGAAACATGGACTGAGGCTTTTCAACTGGCAGTATCGAATTAAATGAATCACAAGACCTAACATACTTCAGCATATTCTTATAAGCCGCCACACTTACCATGAACTGAATGTCGTGTATCGAATAGAAGAAGTCTTCCATCATTGCCGGCTGTGGCGACGACTCTCTCATTAAACGGATCAATACTGAGGCTGCACACCGCGCGTTGATGTTGCAGCACTTCCAGAGGACACTTGCTTTCTAAGTCGTGGACTATTACCTGTGTAAGAGAGTGTATACTAAGAAAACTTTCATACTAATCACTGGATTAGGGCCCGTTTTTTAATCGCCAGATAACTTCTTGGTAATATGTTGGTTGAAAATATAGTTGTAGGTCGGTCCAGAACCTATACACCAATTGAAAAATCGGTTCTTTTAGGTGGATGTGCGAAGTTTTTGAATGCGTCAAAATTTTATTGGTATATTTATAAATAAACTTGCACAGTCTACCGAGAGTTTGGTCTACGTGAGCTTGAAAATTACTTATGCCTTGTGTCCGTAAATCAATCAAGCAACTCATTCTATAGTGTGGACATCGAAATACTTACAAGGTCGTCGTTCCCTCCTGAATAGATTCTCTGATTGTCGCTAGTGACGCCAAGGCAGAATATGTTGGACTGATGCACTGCCTTCATGCACTCTGGCTTGCCGTGGTCTAGAATGGCCTGTCCAAACTGCCACAGCATCACCCTCCTGTCATCCCCACCTATGGTAAATGAAACAATAGCATCTGGTTAGATCAGTTCATGATGAAATGATAACATTGATGATCTATCCTTGTCGATTTCGACCATCACGATCAGCTTTACTCGCGAAAACACAGGATTTTTTTAACGCTCATTCATGCGTTCATTCCATTACTGCTTCATAAAGATGATTAGTAATTAGGGCTCTTTATGTGGCCCATTATGCGTGTTGGCTGGTCCAGCCATCTCAGCTCCGCCCAGAAACTCAGAATCCTCCTAGGAATTTCGCAAGCTTCTCGGAGCGACATTATATATGCAAGAATTTTTGCCCGGCGCTCTGCCACTCCCATGCAGTCCATCAAATGGGCGACTGTTTCATCAACCTCTAGGTATCCCCTGCAGAGGGGGAGTGGCGTTTAGTACGAATAGGTGCTACCCCACCATTATTCGTAGGTTTAATAAAGATCAAGAATACAGTAACTTATTTTTGGCATCCAAAACGTTTGAATTGGGCTCTCTACACGAACACCCGGATCGCGGGTGGCACGTCCACATCAACTGCGCGTTAAGATCGCCCTATATGTGGAGCGGTTGAACGGACCGGAGTGCATGGTATCCAAGCATTTATTGACATATGATCCAAGAAAACATCTGTTCCGAGGAATCCGGTCAAGTAGGGCCACTTCCTATGAATGACCACCTACCGCAAACGGCCACTTCCCCGAACGGCCACTTCCCATATAGGCCTTACCACTTTTCCTCGAAGGGCCACTTTCCTTGAAGGGCCACTTTCCCTGAAAGGCCACTTCCTATGAATGGCCAATTCCTTGTAGGGCCACTTTCCTTAAAGGGCCTTTTCCTTGAAGGGCCACTTGCCACGAATGTGTCGCATTGTTACAGTTGATAATGTTACCGTTATTTTAATTAATACCATGACCTACCCCAAACCCACGCCACGTACTGAGAGCCAGCAGAAATTACCAGAATAGCGACAAGTATCGCAAAACTATCGTTTACATATCGTTCACCCAAATATGACAAAGGGGTTTGAACTTTTCTAGCAACCCGCCGCCATTTTTTTTTTCAAAATCGCGGCGCACGATGATGGTGGTATATACGTATATGAGTAGAGGACATATAGATAGACGAACAAAAAATGTCTGGTAACATGGTATCCTAAAGTGTCACGTTACTGAGATCTAATCCTAAAATACTGAATTAAGGTTCTCTTCTTTTCATAACCTAACTTAGTTACATCCATTAACCATTTCAAAAGCCATAATGGGAGTTCAACTTAATGGTCCTTAAAGTGGTTTGGGGCAGGTTAGGGTAAGCTAATATTTTGAAAGTAGCCAACATTTTGCGACTTTTAGATATTTGCTTCATACATACCTACACACCCTTCGGCTTTTTTATTAAAATTAAAACGTTGGAGTTTTATATGGCGAATTTTGGGTGGTGGCCCCTCCAGAAGTGAGCAAACTGGGAAGTGTCCGAACAAGGAATTGGCCGTACTGTGAAAAGGCCGAACAAGGAATCTAGGTAGTGGCCCATCAAGGAAGTGGCCGAACAGGGAAGTGGTCAAACAAGGCATTTGTGTGGTGGCCGAACTAGGAAGTGGCCGTACTTGACCGGAACCGTTCCGAGGTCTCCCCAAACTTACGTCATCGGTATTTTCGCTCACACGCACGTTTTATTATTAGTGACGTAACCGCTGAGACTACCTATTTGATAATCGAGCTTTTTTAAGAATTGATCCTTTGATTCTATTGCCACTTTGAGAATAGTGTATTTTGCACCTAAACCAAAATTTGCATGTAGGGAGGTAACTGTTAGTGAAAGTTGTTTGTGAAAAAAATAAATTGTTCTGTGAAATGTTTTGTGAATAAAAACTAAGTCACTTTTTTGACTTAGTCTTTCTTCTGTGAAATGTTTTGTGAATAAAGACTAAGTCACTTTTTTGACTTAGTCTTTGTTCTGTGAAATGTTTTGTGAATAAAGACTAAGTCACTTTTTTGACTTAGTCTTTATTCACAAAACATTTCACAGAACAATTTATTTTTTTCACAAACAACTTTCACTAACTCTATTCTTCAGCGCTTCAGTAGGTAATTCAATTGGATGACTTTAAAAGTTAGCGAAACTTTAGGGGGTAATCACCCCATTAAACTAAACAATTTTGATTATGGAATCCATACAAAATTTAAAAGAAAAAACTTTAAGTTCATTGGGAAAAGTTGTTCAGTTTAGTGGGCTGATTCACATCCTCAATTATCACTAACTAAAGAGCATCGAACATATTTGTATGAAGCCTGGTATACCTAAACTTCAAGGTGATCACCCGAAGGAGCCCCATTATGGAAAAAATAAATGTTGGCAGCCTCTGATGAAACTTGCGGCAATTGATAGAGAAAAATATTACAAAAGGAAAGTATTGAAAAAATGTCGAAACATGTTTTCTTTCAGAGATATAGAGCTTTGAAAATGAAAAAAAAAGAGTACTGTTTTACCTTCCTTACAGCGTTAGATAACTCTATAGTACTCGTTTGAGCATGGAAACGCATTTTTTTTACTTTCATTATCATGTTTAGGTTGGTACAGTCCAGAGCACGCTAAGCTTGACACTTTGAACTTTGAAACGGCCGTTTTATTATGGCGCGCATTATGTATCAGAGCTCAGCTTAAACTGGTAGTGTAAATGTAAAGCTTGACTTCCTCTTGACAGTACGGTCGGCTAAGGAGTGGCGAGCGGCGGCCACTCCGTACGAAAATGACAGCTGTATACAAAGCTATAAATCTAATCTTGCGGCAAAATAGATATTTTATTACCTGCACTTTCTAGGATTCATATCCTTTGAGTGCCTTCTTAAATTCACACTTATAGGCAATCAAAATCATGGTATATTTACTAACCTCCCGTCCGTTTCGTCGATGGTGAGCATAAGCTTGCAAGTGGGGATTCACTCCCATATATTGAGCAGAGAGCTCATAGCTCCGCGACAGGGGCCTTGGACGGAGTCCGCCTCTGCGAGGAGCAAGACTTTTCGCACAAAACAAATAACTCAGTCTTGGATCAATGTTCATCGATATTATTATATTATGTCTTTAAACCAAAAGCAACGTAACAGAAAATCAACAAATAACAAAAGTCTCACAGATATAGAAAGTTGACTATAAATCGCTTGCACTCAGTAAAAGGCACAGTGGTAAACTGACCAAACAAACCAAAATAAGTTGAGAAATAAGGTAATAAAATGTCTATTGTGCGACAAGATTAGACTTATAGCTTTGTATATAGCTATCTTTTTCGTACGGAGTGGCCGCCGCTCGACGTTCTTTAGCCGACCGTACCGTCAAGAGCAAGTCAAGCTTTACACTGCAATAGAATACAGGACCGTTTCAAAGTTAAAAATGTCAAGCTTAGCGTGCTCTGGACTGTATCTACCTAAACCACAGAATAAATAATAGTACTAACGTACAGAAGTCTCACTCCCTAACAAAAATCAACTTTAGGCATAAAAATTTGCCTACTATTGCAAGCGGCACAGGCTTGCAAGATAAATTGAAACCTATTGTAGGCCGCTAGCGTTCATATTCTATTGCGCACCGCCGATTCGATGCCGCGTTTGCGACGAGAGCTCAGGGTTAACACTCGCCGCCGATTTAGAGGTAAATTTTTTATTGAAATTACATAAGTAAGATAACACTGTTCATAAAATCAAGAGAACTTTAGTTAGGAAGTGTAGTAAGTAAAAACAAATGTTAACATAACCAACCATGTTATTTGATACCTAGCCTACATACCTACTAACTACAGACACCTACAGATTATTGTGATGGCAAAACGTGTTTCTGACTGGTTTTAATATTGTTAATAAGTAGGTACACTTATTATTTTGTTCAACACGCGACCAACGCGATGAGCGCGCGCGCGGCGAGTGGCAACCCACATTCGCTGGCATACTCAGTATGCCCGCCGCGCGAACATGCCTAAACTGCGGAGTGACACCCCCCTACCTAAAAATGATAATAAAAAATAATAAAAAATGCGTTTCCATGCTAAAACAAGTATTATAGTTATCTAACGCACAAGGAAGGTAAAACAGTACTTTTGTTTTGTTTTTTTTTTTTTCATTTTCAAAGCTCTATATCTCCGAAATAAAGTGTCATCAGTGGCCGCCAACATTTGATTTCTCCATAGTGGGGCTCCTTTGGGTGACCACCTTGAAGTTTAGGTATATCAGTTAGGTTAGGTTGGATGCTTTTTTTTTTCATTTTCAAAGCTCTATATCTCCGAAAGTATATATGTTTGACATTTTTTCACTCAATACTTTCGTTTTGTAATATTTTTCTCTATCGATTGCCGCAAGTTTCATCAGTGGCCGCCAACATTTGATTTCTCCATAGTGGGGCTCCTTCGGGTGACCACCTTGAAGTTTAGGTATACCAGTTAGGTTGGATGCTCTTTAAAGTCACCCTATAGATGTTTAATATCTGTTTTGTTGAGGTTTAAACCAAGTATTTGACAATCTACCCCTGTAATACTTAGATATTTTACATATATGAATGGTCTAATCATTAAGACACCTAATTCTACACAAATAGCGAAAACACTCGCATCCTCATTCTACAGACAGCTGAAACATTCAAAGTTTTTCTTTCACTTCCAGAACAGGGTGCAAGATGTGTACCTAATCCACAGAACACAGAAATTGATTAATAGTAAAAAACATATTCTAGTTCTCAAAATTTTATTAAAGAACTCCTCTCAGGTAGGTATACAGACCTAGTTCAGATACTAGACTAGAATTTCTCAATTTTCTAAATAAACAATATAAAATGAATACCTATTAAAATAATTATCCACAAGACTTTCTACATGCACAGGTAATAAAATTCCTATTTGTGTATCTGATCATAACATGAGTGAGTGTAAAAGGAAAACTCTCCTGACATAATATATCCTTCATTTTTCAGTCATAGTTAAGAAAGCATAAAAAATAAAAACATTGATGGGTCTCAAGATTTTCTAAACAATTTAGTTATTAGGTACCTACTTCAATTATCTGATACAGAAACAACTTTTCTGTCTTCAACCTTTTTTGTTAGTTGTTTTAGTAATGGACCAATGAATTCTTTTACTCTTTCCTAGTTCCTTCATTTTTTCATATTCTTATGAAAAGTTTAAAAACCAAAATGCTAAGAATAAGTCTCTATCAGAAGACAAGTAAAAGAGGTATACTAATATCATGTAGCAAAACTACATACACATAAAACATACAGATAAAAAAAACAGAACATGTACAGATATTGAGCTATTGATTCATTTTATTCTATTTTCAATAGACATTAAGTTCAAAGTTTTAAAACATGAAAACTTGATTTTTTACCCATAGAAATAGTTATTTCTATATTACTTATTATTATATATAATTATTATATTATTATAAATAAGTATGCTCTGTTTATTACAGCAGCTATGCGTTTGTTATCAAAGATAACAAAGTAATTAGCATGAAGTAGCAGCAGGATTAAACACAAAATGATAGGTGGTACCTTCATGCGGTAGTAACAGTAAAATGAACACAAAGAATGAAATATCAAGACTAATAAATTATGAAGATTACCTGAAACAAGTAATTCGCCATTGCTGGAGAACTCGATAGCATTCACACACCCAAAATGGCACACTAAATCCCGTCGATAAAGGTTTCGAGCAGCGTTCAACCGCTTATTAAAAAACTCTGCCCTGAGATCTGGTAAAAGTCCGAACTCTCTTTTCGAAATATAGGGTAATGGATTCGCTTTATTCGCCATCTTCACAACTAGACCACCATTTTCTGACACGATGAATGAAACAAAACTTCTTGTGCCCCGATCAGCTGTACTTTATTTTTAAAAACATCTTACACTCCGTTATAGTATATGTTTAGTATTAAATCAATAACTATATTGGCTTGTTCTACATATACTTTTACGGCTACAAAAGAAGTCTTTGCCAAATTTTTCGTAATATACAATATTTTTGTAGAAATTTTACGAAGAATTTTTCTGAAAAGTAAAGAAAATCGAAATATTATTTTCGTTATCAATGAAAAAATAACGATAATCTGTGTGTAACGGAGTGGTTTTATCAAAATAAATAAGCTCGATTTCTATTGGTCTAAAAACAAAAACAAAGCTTATTTTTTATTGGTCAAGTTGATGAGAAACGGTAAAATTGGGTTACTGGTTTAAAAAAATACTAACAAACTAGTATCATAATTGTAAACTCATAGGTTCTAAGTCTAAGTCTAAGCATAGGTTACAGATTGTAGCCTCTTGAATGGATATTATCAGAAAATGTATTTTTTTCAATTTATTTTTCCAAATTTTCGGATATTTGTTTTCCTACATCCTACTTTGGTTACTTACGAACATCCCTAGGTGGAGTGAGATAAAGTATTCACAAAAAGCTTGAAACAGAAAAGGACAGAAGAATGCGAAGGAGCGAGAGGAAAGTAAGTGTCAAAAAATTGTCAAAAATATAAACACGTGTTGGGGTCTTTGGCGGGAACTCGGCGTGAGCGGTTGCTTTGTCAATTGAATTTTCGTTTTCGGCGTGAAAAAGTTGTTTAATGTGTAATAGTGATAGTGTATTATGCAGTAAATTGACTAAAATTCGTGTAGTGATGAAAAATTCAAGTGATAACAGTGTTTCTGCTCCGTTTGGTACCGACAAAGATCCTCGCGGTTGTGCTTCTCGCCGCCAGTTTTCGTAAAACAGACGCTATCCGGTTTTACGCAGAACATGAGGAGCTTAGGGCTTAGGTTAAGTTGAAGAAAGAAGATTTTTCACTGAAGACATGGCTGTATGGACATAGTTTCCTTTGCCTTTCCCGAAAGGGATAAATTTAACAAAAAAAAAAAATAAACACGTGTGTTGTGTTGTGAGAATACTTAAAAAAATTATATTTTAGTTTTACTCTTACTTCTTATAATAATGGTAGTTGCTGAAGAAATGAATAAACCATTGCTGAAAGTATCAAGTAAGTAAATGTTCAATGCATAAAAATATACTAATACCACTATTTTCACGTATTGTTTTCGTGCACACCGCTTATTTTTTATAAATTTTCTAATTGCAGTCTCCGACGATGATTCCTCGAGTGCTTCGGGATTTAAAGAATCTGAGGATGAGATGGAAACGCAGAAAGAAGGCGTAGAAGCCGATGCAGAAAGTGTGTCGTCTCTAGAAGGTGATAACGAAGTTCTTGTGGCAAACGAAGGATGGGCCGACTCGATGTCTAAAATCCTCGGTTCTTCTAAACCCAAGAATAAGAAGACTTTAGTTTTGTCCCGAGCAAAGAAATATTCGGAAACAGTTAAGAAGGAGAAAGAAGAAAAGCCAGAATTTGAAGTAATTGGAGAAAGTGAGAGTAAAGAAGTGAAACCAGTTGTTAAAAAAGAAGAGGTAGGAAGCGAAGAACCTCCTGTAAAGAAAAAAGTAAGTTTTACTGAAATAAATGAAATAGTATGCATAAGTTTTTATTTGGATATGTTTTTATCTTGGCAATGAAAAAATGTGTTATTTAATTTATTAATTGTTGTTTAGTTCAAAAAGTTGTACTATCTGGCACACCCATTAGGTTATACATTTTCATCTTGACGTCGCCCTTATCTTGCTTGTGATCGTGCTGGCTTTAATGTAGAAAACATATCTATGTGAAGAAAATCTAAGTGATATTTATTTTTTATTTCAGAAAATCGAAAAGCCATCAATTAGAGTAAAACCAAACATTTTAGAAAAAGACAGAGAAAGGATACTTAATAAAATAGCAACTAAGGGTGTAGTTCAACTATTCAATGCAGTTAGGAATCAACAAAAGACCTTAGAGAGAGAAATAGATCGAGAAGACTTAACAGAGACGAAGAAAGAGAAAATTCTGAAGAAGTTTGATAAGAGAACATTTCTGGATTCCCTCATGGGTAACACGAAATCTGTTATAGTGGATGAAGAAAAATCACTTAAAAATGAAGTTAAAGATGAAGAAGAGAAACCTAGGTGGAATGCACTCAGGTGAGATATTAAATTCTAAAATATTGTAACATTTTCTAAAATATTGTAACATTTACTTCAATGCTGGAATGGGAATGAAAGAAAAACTTAGAATATGCCAGCTACCTACACTTCCCAGGTATACAGTAAAAGTCTGTAAGAGGGATGCGAGGGTTTTGCTGTATGATGGGCGAAAGGCTGACCACCTCTCACCATTATGCAACTTGTTCCATTTGATAACCCTCACAATTTGTGTCAAACGTGGCATCTAGTGGTTCTAGAACTACTGATACTCTGCCTACCCTGTTAGGGATTATGGGTGTGAGAATATGTATGTAAATATTAAGAAAATAAACCAGTTAGATGAGCAGATCTGGAAAATCTGTTACTAATTAAAATTCAAACTTGTCTTTGTCTGTCCTAATTTTCAATACAATAGAATTAACAGCTTTACACTCAGTTATAGAAATATTCATTAAAGTTAATGCTACTTTAAATATAATGCCATCCTTATTTATGGAAAGTATTTTTAATTGATTTTTAATTTATGATTTTTTAAAAAGCATTAACTTTTATGAATATTACTGCAACTGAGTGTTAGAAAGCCTCTGATTCCATGTTGCTTGTTTTCCTATTTATAATCCTTTCATTTGAATTTTTTTTTTTTTTTTCCTTTATTTATATTCACTTGGAAGTGTAAGTTTCGTCCTTCTCCTGATTTTCAACAATCATTGATACTACTGAAAGAAGAACAGACTCATTTTTTAAATACCTATCATATTTATTATTACAGAGATGACTTCATGATGGGAGCCAAAATGAAAGACTGGGACAAAGAATCTGTGGATGAATAACACAAAGATGTACATATCTTAAGTACAATTTTATTAATAAATAAGTGTAAATATTAATCCAATGCTTTTATTTACACAATCTTAATGATTAGATGTTATTTGTAATTGCTTAAATTTCATTTAAACAGAATATTTATTTTATGTACATGGAATATGCATCATTGCCCACAGAGTGTTGGGTAATCTGTTTGGGCAGTGTGGAGTAGATTTTGATGGGGAGATTCCACACCATAGTTTCAATGGGCACATTGAGGGGAGCTGTCCAGTCTTTGTCATCTGGATTTGGAAACAACTTTTCATTTGTTGTTACAAATTCGAAGTGTAGGCGCCATTTTAGTGTAACTGGAAAAATACCAATAATATGAGTAGATAAAAACTCAATATTTTTTTTTTATTGAACCCATGTTGCTGGGTTTTACTGAATTGCAGGAATTCACGTCATTGTAACAGCCTATGAGATCCTGCTAGTGGGAGTCTTAAATAACAAACTGTTTTCATTATTTTGTTAGGCTAATTTATATTTTTTAACAATTATAATACCTTTACGAAGTCTCGGCTCACTAGTAAAAATCTAGGACCTAGAATGCTGTTTTTGTACAGAGGATTTAGACAGAGAACAAGGTTGGATAGGGTGATCTAAAGCCTCTAATTTTAGATTTAAAGAAATAATAATTTTGTAGTTACCTTCATCCACCTCAAAGGCTGGAGTTATATGAAGAGGTATAGGCAGAATGAGCTGGGAATGTGTGAGACCAACTGTCACTTCATGGTATCTAGCCACTGTCATTGATCTACTGCCTGTTTCTTTATGGACATTCTTTGGAGGAGATTTTGACTTGAGAATCTCTTCTGGCTGGAGAGACACTGACACCTGAAGAATAAATATTTTAGATAAATTGATATTTACATCGCTGTTAATTTAATAATTAATAAGACAACTACAGACAATCTCACTTGATTCAGGGTATTATTTTAATATGAAAACTGTTAGTATAATATATATTAGAGCCTACTAACATATTATGTATAGATACATAACTAATCAATTATCATAGTTGTTTCTAACCATTGCCCCATGAAAGCATAGGTTCAATGGACATTAAATGTTACATCAACAGTATTCCAAATTCTATTTACTGCTTGTGATATAAGGTCTTCCACAGTAATTAAACCACTGCATGGAATTACACAAACTAATACACTTCAAACAGTTAGTGTATCTTACCTGCATACAAGTAACATTGCCCACTGAGAAGTCAAAAGTGCCCACTATGTCCTCACCAAGTTTGTATGCAGATTTAAAGAGACAGAACCTCCCAACTTTGCCTCTTGTGTTTGTTATCATATATGAATTTGGACTTCTTCTTGCTGTGAGATTCTAAAAGTAAAAAGTTAATAAAATAAATGAGCGCTGACCTTGAATGACAACATCGTTTCGTGGTAGACATAAGAGTTTGTTTCGCTTGTTTTCTTCAAGGTCATTATGAGCTAAGATATATGTAGAGTTATTTCTATAACTCCAAAGATGTGAACCAGTTTTAAGAAATATAGGTCAAATAACATTGAATTTTTTAAATTATATTGTATTAACATAATGTATGTAATAAGCTTAGAAACAGTCTTCCACAAGTTTTAAAGAAACATTAAAGGAAAGATTAAAAAGGTTTCATCAGGGAGGAAGGGATAATGAATATTCACAAGAATGCAAAGTGCTTACCTGTAAAACTTGTAAAGCCATAGTCAAAGGGGTTTCCACCTTTCTTTCTTCAGAAAACGGATTAGTAGGTTGCAGTTCTTCAGTAGTTTCATTACCACACAAGGCTGCTAAGTCTTGAACATTCATTATAGGACTGATAGGAAGCACCCTGAATGGGATTCGGACCATTTTAATGTGAGATCCGACTTTTTGAGTAGCTATCGTGATTTTGTATGAATATTTTACTGAAGTACCTCTATAAGATGGTGGAGCTTCAATTGGTAGAGATTCTCTGTACCAATCTGAAAGTATTAATTAATTAACACTTTTCTAAACAAAGGAAATGGCTTAAGGGAAATCAAATGAGTGGCCCATTGTAAATGTTTGTATTGTTTAGACAATACAAGATTAGTCTAAGATAGATTAGTCTAATATGTTGCTATTTATAGCAATGTTTATACCCATTCTCAATCAAATAAAGATAAGAAATAAAAAAAATTGGATGAGATTTTCATAAATGGATCAATTTCTATGACACAATTCTAAATTCTTTTAATAAATACAAATTTTGAAAAATACTTTTAGTAATGAAAATTAAGAGAACAAAAAAGAATGACTTCATAAAGAAAGACGAGAAATCAAAAATAATGTTTACTTACAAGTCTTTGTCTCCCCAAGAGGAATAGTCAAATCACAAAAGATTATCTTAGGTTTTGTATGAAACACAACATCCCCAATATCACATGATGTGACTTCTAAAGAAGTGGTTTTTTCTACTGTTGGAGTTTTGTCTCCTGAGTTTCCTGAAGTGGAGTAGAAACAGTGGATTTGTGCTGAAGCCCATGCTAGGTTCTCTAGGATGTCACTGAAATTAAAATGCAAAAAATTAGGCTGGATCAAAATAATTTTAACAGGTATATATGAATTTGTATATGTGGCGAAAAGATCCTCTGCTCTCCAACAATTTTCTTTGAAATATTATAAAGAAAAAATATGTGAATTACATATAGGTGAAACTCTGTGATAAGACGTCACAACATAAAAGGATGTTATTTGTTAGCATGTCACCGAGATTCTTTACGCATACCTGTGGCTTTGGGAGTTTCTATGTTCAGGCTGGGTGGTGTGGCAAAACGTGATGCAGCATTCCAGAGCTTCTCCAGCCAAATAAACAGTGCCAGTGGTTAGTTTTGCTGATAGCTCAATCATATTGCTGCATGCTAGTTATCTGGCTTCTTATCTCATCCCAATGAAAAGCATGTGTAATCAAATGTCCGTGAAACCTTTTTCAGATTTAAATTCACGCGGACTCGTACAAATTTTTGTAAAATTGATAAAAATAGAAAAATCGACTTCTGTCCACGAATGTTGACCTGTGATGATGTTGACATTAATAAATTCGTTCATAAATCAAAATCTGTCAAATCTTGAAGTTTCTAAACGAAACCATACTCCGTTTCACGTGAAGTTGCATTTCCAATTGATAAATGACAAAATAAATTAATTTAAACAACATGAAAATATCCTGATAGAATAAAAATACAATGTTTGTACAATTTGTGAGGTGTCTTTAAGCTGTTTTATGAAATATTACATAAATTATTTACTTTTAAACTCAGAACTTTTAAAACACAACAAATAATGGAATGGAACGTTAAATAACGAACAGCGATTTTGAAATTGTTAATCAGTGGCGAAATCTGAATTTGTGAATGAATTTTCAATAATAAACAAAATGTTGATATCAGATGGAATAAATCACGGTAAATTACAATCCATAATTGTTGGCGAGTTGAAAAAAGCCGGGTTGAAGCATCGTCTAAAAAAGATTATCCTGAAAAATGTGAAGGTAAGTATTATTGATGATCAGCTTTGGAAGTTCTTGCTATGTTCTTAGGTTTTCTTCATAAAACCAGCAACTTTGATTTACAGGACCACAAAGCTGTGTTTGGAGCGCCACTAGCTAAAGTCCCATCTTGTAGTGTTATTTGTTGTGGGAGTACTTTGAGTGTTCCTGTGGTAGTCAGCGAAATGTCTTCCGTGCTGCGAACTAACGCTCTTATGGAGGGTTTGTTTCGAAAAGCTGGCTCTCAGAGTCGACAAAAAGATATTAGGGTAAGTCTGTATTAAAATTTTCACCTGAAACTAATTGAGTAGTCAATTTCATGATATTTATATGTATATCTTTTTCCAGCGATTATTAGATGCCGGTGGTTGCATCACAGAGAGTCACCACCCTATAGACGTCGCTAGTGTGCTGAAGCTGTACCTCCGCTGCCTACCAGAACCTCTTATAAGTGCCGAAGTCCAGGATCTGCTCCTCAGATGCAGAATAGCCACTGGAGATCAACTGAGACCTATCCTACACACATTATTACTGCTACCAGTATTACATGTTCATCTTTTACACTACATCATGGAGGTATGGATTTTTCCTATTAAATTATGTTAACTTTGATTATGTGTCCAATTGTTGTGTCCTATATTTGCTTTTATCACTCTTATTTCCTGTTTGTGACATAACTACTTTGGGTTTGATGTGTTTCCTGTTGCATAGCAAAATATTTCTGGATATTATCTTGCTCTTGCTCTGTAATATATGAAGCTGCCCAAAGGGGTGGGGTGACTTCTGTCTTATAATCCGTCTTAAACAATTAATTAATTTATATAACTACTAGCTTTCCGCCCGGGACTGCGATTCCATGGGAATTTGGGAAAATTATGTAGCCTATGTGTTAATCCAGGTTGTCAGCTACTTCCATACCAAATTTTATCAAAATTGGTCCAGCCGTTTGAGCATGAAAGAGGAACAAACATGCATACATACAAACATTTGCATTTATAATATTAGTAAAGATGAGTCATATGCATGTCACACATAATTGTTCTCATTTTTATGATAATAAACAACGTGTCAGGTCAAATCAGATAAAAAGGCTATTGGGTTATGCTATGATTACCTAATTAGGTTTGTCAGTAGTGAATCAAAAACAATAACAAAACTTGTATTAACTTTTTTCACCTCCATTGTTTCTTATTCCCTAATTATAGTAAACTTTGTTCCTGTGGGAATTTGGGAAAATTATGAAGCCCATTAGATGTTATTCACTGATAAGATAACAAAGGTTTTTAATGATGTAATTATATTTTTATTGGTCCAGCAGTTTTTGAGCCTACTCTATTTTTGAGTAAAAAAGGTTTTTTACAAACATATAGACATAAATCTTAACTCTTTATAATATTAGTATAGAGTTACTACAGATTTTGTAACAATACCTAAAAAAAACATTTTAACTAGAATATCACAGCTCAGTGTAACCAAAAGATCAAACTATATGAATGGATTGTAGAATGCAGGTTTATTTCCAACCTGTGTGATCCCACTATCAGTCCAAGGCCTCCCTTCTTTCTCCCATTGCCCTACCCTATGCATGAAAAGATGATAAAAAATATTAATTAATTTTTTGAACAGGCAAGAACACCAAGCTTACAAATGTATTAAATTAATCAAGCTTCCAACATTTCAATGAAATTAAAACTGTTAAGCTTGATTAGTCTTGTCTGTACAATGTATAAAGGCCAGCATATCAGTTTACCTCATTGTTATTGCAAACTTATGCCCATTGTAGAGTGCACTCATGTGGTAAATTAGTTTTACTTAATTATTGTTAGAAACTTAAAAGACTTTCTATTATTTTCAGCTGTTAAACTTCATAGCATCAAAACACAAAGATAACTTGATGGATGCATCGAACCTAGCGATTGTGATGGCTCCCAGTATAATGCCTTTACCTGCAGCCTCCACTGCACAGAGGTTGGAGCACCATGTTGCACTTGTAAAGGTATTTAGATTAGATATGAAACAATAAGGAAAATGTCCAAAAAAATTGTTTTCTCCATACAAACTTTGAACCCTTATTTCACCCCCTTAGGGGTTGAATTTCGAAAAATTCTTTCTTAATGCTTATAAAAGACACCTTTTTTTGCCAAATTTCAGCTTTTTAGGTCTAAGGGTTTGGGCTGGGTTGTGATGAGTCAGTGAATCAGGACTTCCAATTTTATATATAAGATTTTTTTAGCAGCTTACCTGCAGAATTATTTTTATTCCTTTAAAATTATTATGCCTATCTTTATTGGCTGTATTACAACGGTGTGTACTTCGATCAACTATAGAAAACTAGATACACAGTCCCATACAAAATGAAATTTAAAAGTGTCCTAACTACAATACGTACTTAGATAGTTGTATACCACTTCATGTATTATGAAAAAGTTCTAAAGTGTCAAACATTTTAATCTAATTTAAACCTTAACGTAATATTATAAGGTCGAAAATAAAATCTGTTTAATTTGTAAAATACCACTTTGGGTTTTGAACAAAGGATAACGTAAGACAATTTGATGACACTGGCTGTCACGTAGAACATGGGAGGAGTGGAGTTGCCTTTGTTAATTTTAAAAATATATTAGTTGGGTCGATTTCACATATAAAATCTTCGTACAAACTTTTTAACAAATTCAAAATGCTACGAAATGGTGTGGTTTTCTTTTTAACCCCTGATTGTGTTGTGTATGTATAGGAGCATGATAGCTCTTAAACTGATGATGTTAATGGTGCAGTTTATTTTATTCGAAAGATTCTTCTTGCGCTGGATTTCAGATATGATTTATCAAAATTGGTTCAGCCGTTTACTTTTATGTTAGTTTTTATGGTCTTTTATTATTAAAAAAATCACATTCATTTCAAATTAACAGACGATTAATATACATTACAATTGATAATCACAGCCGCCGCCATTCTTCTTAATTATTGCTTATAAACCTAATATTCTATGCTTATTTTTTTATGAAATATGAAATAACTTATAAAAAAAGAAAAGAACTGTGTCTTTCCCGATTACACATATATTATGGGTACGTATTAAAATACCGAAAATTCAAAATACCGATAGTTGAAAAACCTACGCTTAAAACATCGAAAGTTGAAATACCGAACGGTTGGAATGCCGATGTACGATATAACTAAACATATAATACCGATATTTAAATGACCGAATGTTCAAAACACCAATGTTTACATGACCGAACATTTAAATGACCGAATGTTCAAAATACCAATGTTTAAATGACCGAAAGTTCAAAATACCGATACACGAAATACCTATGTTTAAAAACATCGATGTTCAAAATACTAAAAATTGAAATGCAACCACAGTCGTTTCTGGCACTTCGCCGGCCGCTGCCGCGGCACCCTTGACGGGTTGGTTGGGTTAGGCTACTAACAAACCTACTCGTCGCAGTTCCGTTTGTCATATAAACAGACAAAATAAAACATTTTTACTATTGAAAACTTTATGGACAGGATGTCCATAAACCGAAAACTAAAATTCGGTATTTTAGTTTTCGGTATTTTAGCCTTCGGGATTTCAATCTTCGGTATTTTAGCCTTCGGGATATTAAGTCATAGGTATTTCAACCTTCGGGATTTCAAACTTTCGGTCAAACAAATATTCGGGATTTCAAAGTTTCAGTCAAATAAACATTCGGCCATATAATTTTCGGTCTTTTGTCCATAGGTCTTATGAAATTCGGTTTTCTATACTTCGGTATTGTAATACGTACCCTATATTATGTTTTGCTTATTTAAAACTTAGTATAATTTTTTGAACAGAAATGACCTATTGAGATTTAAGAGAGGAAATTAGCTATGAAACTGAATAAATATTTAAGTACAAGTAATAATTTATTTAAAAAAAAGCAACTAACTCAAAAAAAAACATTTGTCTTCTTCGCTGTCATCATCTTTGTCCTGAAGATGAAATATATTTTTTTTATTTTATTCAATACAAGAAACTCCAAATCAAAAGTGATAAAAAGGTACATACTATTTGAGGTGCAGCTGTTTTGTGTAACCTTTTGACTCCTTTTGTAATGACATACGAGTCACTTTCTAAAAAATGCTTGGAGAAAAAGACACTACTTTGCGACGGCTAGAAAAAATCTTCACATCTTTGACGTGCGACCACGTATGTCCACTGTCCACATCGCACAGGATCTCTAGGAAAACTAAAAATCCAATAAAACTTTGTTTGTAAACGTCACGCACGTTAAATTTTTTATTAATTCTATTTTATATGATTAATGGTTTTGCCATAATACCTTTAATGTAAGTATAGAAAACAGAATTAATATATATACTCTTTACACTTAAATTTTATAACACAGATGAAAATGAAAAAAAAAAACAATATAAAAAAAAGCGTCTCTATTTGTTTTAGAACAGAGTCACTGCATAACCCGAACAAATGATGTTGAAATACAACGGTATGGATTTGTAAGTTCCGCTAGTGTCTATTCAATTTAAGGGGTTATACTCTCGCCGAATGTTATTAAATTAAACTAAAAAAATGTTTTATAACCTTTTCTTGGCCAAATACCAAGATAATTTCAATTCACATATAATAATTACAAAACTACTTATTTAAAAAATGTCATTCCATATTCTTTTAATGTTCTGGAGGTGTGATTTTTACAATTTTTCACTGCGCACTGAGGCATGCTTACTTTCGGAACGAACGAATGCTACTAAACGAAAAGACAACCCAAAACGTCAAGTGGGTGATCATTTAGTGAGGGAACTTTTTTGTTGTGGATTGTGTATCTAGTTCTTTATAGTTGATCGAAGGGTGTGTAAGACATAAAAATTTTTTGTAATCACGTTTTAGATGTTCATAGAAAACTCGAAACACATCGGATTACTCACAGAAGAACTAATGAGACAATTGGATGAGGACTCTGATGTCCAATTAGCTAGAAGAAAAAAACGGAGAAGTGGCTCCTTCAACAGTAAGTAAATAGTGCATGTGATAAAGGTATTAATAATGTCTAACCACACGTCAATTCTAGTAATTCGAGTTCTTTTTATATTAAGTTCACGAAAGGCGCATGGTGGGCTATATGGCCTAAAGGGAGGTGCTCCGTGCCTGTGTCTAACCACTTAATCATTGATTCCTTTTTTTTATAATAATAATAAACGCTAAACACTCAAATGCCCACACTAAGGTTTTCCCTTAGTGTGGGCACTGTCTTTATGTGACATACATAAAGACAGACAAACAAAACACCCATTACCCAAGGAAAAACATCTCCTTTTTACAAATATTTGACCTGACTGGGAATCTAACCCAGGACTCGTCGATCAAGAGGCAAGAGGATTTATCTCAAATTGATTTATTTTTTTACAGGAATGCTGTCTGGCTTGCGTAAAATAGTATCTGGTAACGTCAATACTCCGGCGACAGTCAGAGAACACGGCACGACTCCAGTTCTTAGCAAATCGGCGTCCAAACGAAAGTTCGACAGCTGCAATGGTCTTTCTGCGAAAACTAAGTAAGAATATTTACCAGAAGTAATAATAACTAAAAATATTACGAAATTATTTCTAACCATAATTTATTTCTTTTCTAGGAAGGAAATAGCTAAAAGTCTACCTCAAAAGGATTTGACATTCACACCAATGAAGATGTAAGTTTACTCCTACACTATACATAGTCTGTGAACCCTAGCCTCAGAAATCTTAATGGGTCTCCCAACTTCATAGTTTGGCCCAAGTTGGTAGTCAGTTATATATGAGACTATGACCATATTGACCATACTGAATAATTTTTCTTAAGACCTAATGACCCTTTGATGGCAATTATCTGTCTGGTCAATTTTGCCCATTGCGACAAATTATAGAATAGAATAACTTTCAACTAACACAAACCCAGACCATAAATTAAACTAAAAAAAAACAAAGTGTCAGTCAAAAAGGCACTGACTCAGCAAATTCGACAAGTCTGGCGCTCGTGCCCACAAAGAAAGCCGAACTTTGTAACGAGGGCTCGTGAGTCCCCGATATTATGAAAAGGCAAATCAGTGAATTCGAGGAACAACCGCAAATTAAATTTGGTTCATTCTTATTTGAACCTTATCAACAGCAGACAAGAAACATGGGGAAAAATTTAATTGAGGGAACTGGCATTTATGGAACTTTAGAATGGCATTTATGGCCCTTTAGAATGGGCAAGATAATAAAAACTCTCTAGTTTATGGTTTAAGTGTTATTTTAATTTTTGTGTTACAGGGGCTTGGAGCGAAAAAGATTGCGGCTGAGTCTTATGGATGCAAGAAGCACACCAGTAATCAATTCGGAATTCAGCTCTCACAAGAACTCTGAAAGCAGCGTCGACAGCGAAGATCTTCTAACTTCCTCCGAACATTTGTTCCCTGCCCACGACACTATAGACCTCTCACCCGACATGAAACGAACAGACAAAGACTACGTCCGAATCTCTAAACTGGAATACGAAGAAATCAAAAGTAGAGTATCGGCTATAGAAAACAGATTGTCCAGAGAATTCACTGATGTCATACCGAGAGTAGAACCCTTAAAACAAGTGCAGGATGTCTATGAACAAACTTTGGAGGAAGTGGCAATGTTGAATAACTGCCCCAACTCAGACCATCTGGCTCGACGATTGAGTAAAGAATTAAAGATACGTCCAGAAGAGCAAGCCAAAATCATCAGGTCACCCAGTGCAAGGAAAATAGGAACAATAAGGCGCAGATCCAAAGAAAACGTTACAAAAGTAGTCAGACACAAATCTTGGAATATCTCATCCCAGTCACAAGCCAGTATGGCGGATCGGTTTTATCCATACATAGGGTTGAGCCGTCGGGATAGGACTACTTCTGCAAAACCAAAGTTAGTAGTTGCAAAAGTACAGAACGCAGACTGGGACAGCTCTTTGTCAGAGAATTCCGTCAACAATGTATCAGATACGAGTATTAAATATCATTTGCGCCGGCGAGTCAGTCTTGCGTCTGACTGCAATAATCTAAATAAAACTATTGGCAAGCCACTACCACGGAGATCACTTAGTATTCTGAGAAACAATAACAACAGTTGGGAAGGGTCAACTTCGGGAAATTCCATGAACAACTCATTGAACTCGACCGGACAGTCAAATGAGCGAATCTACCAGAACTGCGTTAATAAAACAAAAAGCCCCTCGCCATCGCAGCCTAGATGGCGTAGCGCGGCGGCCTTCTTCATGGAAAAGACTGGGGAACTGGATGCCTCAAACCAAACTGGCAGACCTTCAGTGAATAAACTCCGTAAACAAAATGCTGGCGCGGTTCTTGCTAAAGCAAAACTCTTCGAATCTTGTTCAGATAAATCGTCAGAGCAGGAAAAGCCCGCACACGCTGGGTTTGCCCGACGGCCGAGAATTAACGGTCAGAATCAGGTAAGAACTCAGAAAAATGTTGCTTATGTAAAGCCGAAAGTTCAGAGTCCAGAAAACTTACCACCGAGGTTGCCTCTTAGAGTAGATAGAAACATTGATGCGATGCCTATGAGGCCTTACAGACACGTAACGAAGGAAGATCTTGAGTCTTGGCGGAATAGTAAAAAGGCGACTCCTTTGAAGAAAGTGATTTCTCCTTCAAGTGGCGCGGTGCCTAAAACTCCCCAGACGCCTGCTTTGCGGAAGCCTTTGTGCCCCGCAAGAAATATTCGAACCCCAGTGCCATCTACCGATTTGCGGAAACCCAACACTCCTCTTAAGGCTGTTCATGTATCGCCAAGACGGCGCTCTCCAAGGCAAAAAATATTACGCTATAATCAACCGAATTAATGCATTGATTTTGTCAAAGACTAATTATTTTAAGGTACTTAAAAGAATGTAGTAAAATGCTCAATTATAGTTTCGTATTATTACCTATATTACTTAAAACGTGATTAATCAATCAGTGGCCATGTGTACATAGAAAACCTAATAATTAATGTTTGATTTTTTAATTAATAAAAAGATATACCAAACAAAGTTCTTATTCTTATTAACAACACAGGACCTAGACTTCCACCTTGAAAACCACTACTCCACAGTTTCCTTAGGTTTAAATTAACTTCTCTAGAAATGATGTCCCATCTTAGCCACGACATCAATTTGTTCTAGAAAACAAATTGATGTCGTGGCTAAGATGGGACAGTTGTTTTTTTTACATTCGGCGTGGCCAGAAGCGTATGGGACCTACTACTCGTTTGCCCTTTTTTTTTAGGTACTGTTATTAGGGTCATGATTAGTAAGATTATGACGACTTCGAGCACGATGGCGACAAACTAGCGCGGCGCGCCACTCGGCTGACGCTGAAACTTTTGTGATTCGCAAAGGCTTGCTGGCCCTCTGGCGTTGTCAATGTTACATTTTGTATAGGACCGCGGTGCATTACGCGCGCTATCGCCACCGTACTTGAGCTGCTGGAAACTGAACAATCCCTATGGGTTGGAATATGATGATATAATATTTTTACCTCTTCATACAATTTACGCTATCATCTGATTCGGTTTTGTATGGGGAGACGAAAAATTTCTAATATAATTTTGTATACTTAGGTTCCTTGAGAAAAGTTGTTTAGATTCATGGGGAGAATCAATACCTAAAGTTTCGCTAGATAATTTAAAGTCCCCAATGTTCTGCAAATTCCATGAATGTAGAGTGTATTAAGGTAGGGTAGGTAGAGGATATAATCAAATAAAATTCCGATATATAATATTATATGATGTATATCACGGCTTTTACAGTGGTATTCTCATGTATAAACAAAATATCCAGATTTGAATTCAATAAATTAAGAACATACTGACAAATTCAATAATAAATAACAATAATTTTCACATTTCAAGAGTAAAGCATCGGCGCCACAATAATTTCGATGATACAATAAAATGTCTTAATAAATTCTGTTTGGGTTCAACTAAATTATTTTCACTTACACATGTAGCGATGATCACAGACTGAGGATTATAAAAAAGCGGTTTTTAGAACATACCGTGCTATGGAGAGACAATTTAACAATTCGAAACTTGCAATAGTGATTACTGAGTAATTTAGATTTCATTATAGCTTATTGGCTAACTTATCACTATCAGCACTCGGCCGCTGCACGGCTCTTCCCAGTTTCCTAACATTGCTTCTCGATCGATATCAATACCAATTTAAATTAACAATATAATAAAATATCAATTGTACCTAAGATCTTTTCCAATTAAATACGCACATTCGTTCTTAATTTGCATGTTAATATACAGTGTGGGCCGAGCCCACAGCTATAATAATGATATCCAACTACCTACTGGCTCGCTTCGGCTCTTTACACACAAGCGACGGCCGTGCGGTCCTGAGCAGAGCATAACGTACGTAATTCATAATTAAACATACATGTTGTGATCAATAATAAAAATATAATGATACAAATACATTAATTACTACATTTCGATTATTGTGTGACATAAATATTTACAAAGCGCATTAGGAGCGCCAAAATTAGGCGAGGCAAGCTCCTAAACGAGATAAAGTACCACGCAGCCGCGGGCCGCCCGCGCGTCGGCTTCACTATCTTTATTAACTAAAACATTCCATACCCCACTGCCGCCAGGACAGCTAGGGTTCATCCTCAAATAAAATGAAAATTAAAAAGTATCGTCAAATAGTAAAAATCGATATCATAATTATTATTATTACAAAGCTATCCTGACCGCCACAGTCGCTGGATCGAAAAACTAAACTAACTAAAATATGTAGGTATTTTTGTTTGACGAAAATAAAATATCTTCCCCAGATTATGAAACTAATAGTAGATACTATAACTACCAGTACATCTTATAAAACGAATAACATTATTCTAAATATCAATATTTACGATTTTTTTGAGATTATGGTATGATTACAATTTTGGGAATGCATGATACTACTCGTAACTATTAAGTACCGATGATAGAAAACAACCTCTACCACAATACAAACAGCGAAATGCCCAAATACGATCTAGTGTGTAAGTCGAAAAATACATAATCGGTTACATGAATAGTACGCGCCAAAAGCTTGATGAATCAGCGACTTCAAGATGAGAATATACAGTGAAGTTTTAGGTAATAAAAATAATGTCTAGAATACGTAATGTGTAGAACATACGCGTAAGATGGAAAGTAAAAAATTGCAGTCCAGCGAATAATACCTAAAGTAATAAATAAGGACAAGTTTCCGACAAATACTGATAACGTGGCGCGGCGACGGCGGCGGTGCGAGTGTCGGCCGGCGTCGCAGGCCGCCTCTATTCAGGATCCTCTTACAACCCTTTAATTATTCACTAACAATCCAAAAAATACTTTTCTGGCTACTATCGACTATGATTTAGGATCTGAGAAATCGAGGAGGCCCGCTGTAGCAAGAACGCATTCTACTCTTCACAGCCGGGCTAAGAAACAGAAGTCAAAATTGTCCACACTGACTCAAACTTACTCTAATATGGGAGTCAGCATAGAAATAGCTCTAAACGCGTCTTAGACCAGCCGTACCATCGGACTTCAAATAGCTAGCAAAATTTATTAGACTAAACTGAATCACTCCTCAAATAGGCAATCAATAAGAACGAGAAATTCTGTCACTTTATATAATTGCTCAAGCATTTATTTATTCAACAAACAAAAAATTTCGTGGATCTTTTGAGAACATTGTTCAAATTTATATCCTTCAATTTTGCTAGCTAAATTCTTTCTTTCGATGCCATGTCTTGATAAACAACAAGTTTTATTCAATAACTCTATAGACTTAACAAAAAGGAAATTAAAGCAAAACAGTTGTTTCATCAGACTTACAGAAATAACACGATAAGTAGTGAGAGAGAGAGATCTAATATTGTTCCTAATCATTTTAATCAGCCAATAACTAATCTGATCGTGTAACCTCAGATTTAGGCATTGAAAGTGAAGTCACCTATTGTAGTGTTGTAACACTTTACCGATATTATCGATACCATTGTGACCTTGAAAACTGATAGTAATATCAACATGCTTATCGATATTATACTTTCTCATTTGTAAGGTATAACAAAGTATCAACAATATCAATATTATTATATTTATGGTAATAGTGATATCGACTGTTGCAACACTATCATAGGCTTTATGAAGTAAAATGCGATCAGGCTGCCGACCGACGGGCACAAATTTTTTAAACATCTGGATAGCTCAACTTGAAGAAAGCCTTGCCAGCTATCCCAGTCTCCCATTATAAGAAAAGTGAGAAGAAAACCCCTAGTTCGTAATAGTCGTGCTTTACTCACGATTGCGGTTTTCCGTCCGTTTTGTTTCTTCTAGTTGCGCCATCCAGCTAGTGTATTAGGTGACTTTTAATTAGCTAGCGTAATTTAGGGCGCCAACCAAACTGAACAACTTTCCCTAAATAACATAGGTTGAAATATGGAAAAAAAAACTTGCCTCCAATACAACTTGAACGATCAGCTGATTGCCTTAGTATTAGAAGTAATTTTTTTTTCTAAATTTTTAAAGTTTCACAACACTATTTAAAAGACTATCGCGGTCCGCCTTCAACTGCGGATTCCTTGAAAAAGTTGTTCAGTTTCTAGGTTAGAATCAACTCGTAAGGTTCCGCTAGCTAATTTGAAGTCGCCCCATAGAGTACATGCCGCCGGGTTATAGTGTGCGGTGGCCATGGTGTTCAGTTGACCATAAGCGTGTGGGACTCCATGGGAGCGGCGGAGTCGTATAGAGTGTCGGTGTCTTGTGTGGGCTCTCCTTGGAGCTGGCACTGGTTCGATAAAGTACCCGCGCCGCAGTCGCAGAAAAACCTGAGGAATTTTTAAGGGTTTATGTTTTGTACTGACTGACATCTCTAGTTTTAAACATAATAGGTCTTTACCTATGAAATTGCCGATTTTTTCTCAAGCTTTATTTTATTCATAATTTATTTGATTGAACAGCTATTACTCAAATCGTTTTTTATTTAAATTTTGGCCATATAACGGAGATATTGAGTCTAGGTTTATTCTAGGTGACTTTAGGTTTATTTGCTGAAAAAGAAGCTTAAATATAGCTCGTTTCATCTGTTGCCCGTTTCATTGCTTATTTTTGCTGTACCGTTGTTACAGTTACAATTTTCAATAAAGTAAGTATGATGAAAATTAACTTAATGTTGTCCAAACCTTGCCACAGAATTTTGCTAAATTTGGATTTCGTATTCCCGAGAAAAATCCAAAAACGTTAGTATGGAAAAGTCAGTTTTCCAAAAATATTGTATGAAAAACGGCAATTTCATAGGTAAAGACCTATTATCATAACGGGTTCTGACCACGAACCCGAAAAACATCAAATAAATACAAAACAAAATTAATTAGCTTTGCGTGCTATGCTTGGCACGTATTGTCCTAAGCTAGCGATAATTACGTTCTTTTTAAATTCACGAAAGAAGCTACCTAAAGTTTCACTCTATCCATTACGTCGATCCGCAGAGGCGAAGATCAAATGACTTTCACAAAATAATAAAATTTAACCTATTTCAAACAGTGTCCTAAAATGTAAACAAAGATGACAGCGTGGTTTACGTCGAATTTTAGTATTGTGTTGAAAAAAATATTTATTTGTGACTATTTTACATGATACAGTGTATGAGAAGATTAAAAAATAATTTTAAAGTGTTTCAGTGATCTTAATGGGATTTTATTTTTTGTAGGTGGGTTGTTTGTTTACATTTTTAGTCACTGGGTGTGAAACAGAATATAATAAAAATGACTAAATAAACAAAAGTATGACGTACCTGTCATGGCGTATGAATTCAACGTCGTGACCGGAATGGCACGTTTTGATGCAATTCACGCAAATTGCATTGCGGTCTGTGGTGTTACAGGTTTGACACCTAAAAAAAATGCACAAGATCAGAAAGAAGAAAGGCACTAGAAATGTATAACTAAATCTTGATGTTGCATTGCATTCAATGACTTATACTTATTTAGCGTAAATTAAGGATGTGAACTGGCCCACTAAACTGAACAACTCTCCTCAAAGAAAATATGTTGAAACATGAAAAAATAAAATTTTTTTTTTCGTCTTTGCGTATAACTTGTACGATTAGATGATTAGCTTAGTATGAAGTTGAAATTACTTTTTTGGGGAAAGTGGTTCAGTTTGATGGGAAGAATCACCCCCTAAAATTACACTAACTAATCTAAAGTCAACCCATAGAAAACATTCATGTGACTATAAAAATGTTAAGGTAAAACATTCATGTGACTGTAAAAATGTTAAGGTAAAACATTCATGTGACTGTAAAAATGTTAAGGTAAAACATTCATGTGACTGTAAAAATGTTAAGGTGCACCTTTCAAAAATGTAAGGTGTGTTGAGCTTTTGTATATCGCTCTTATTGACAACCCGGGTAGTTGTACACAGTCAAATATGAGGTTACAGTTTTATATTAGTTCAGTTAATATCGTATTATTACGCAATATCCGTTGCAGTAGTCTCTTCGTAACACGGACAAATTATCGTGCTTTGGTAGATAAACATTATACTAAAAGTAATCCATCTATTTTTAACGCATAACGTTCACACCATCGTTAAATGTCGCTTTTAAACACAGTACTCATTGCGTCAAAATTAAAAGAATAATGTAATCAGCGTATACACAATAAATGTACAATAATAATAAAACTTCAACATTCAAGAGACTTACCTGTAAAAATCATGCATAGGAAAAGAAGTGTAAGACGAGATCTTGTAGAGGCACTGCCCACCGCCGACCGCCTTTTCAACGGCATCTTGATTGCTAAAAATCTTGTTACCCCGCACTAAGGGCGATACCCCGGACGCCAAACATAGCCCTGGAAAAAAAATTATACATCAAAATAAAAACAAGTTATAGAAAAGTTGCACTTACATGTACGCAAATAGGTGCGGGCGCGAATAGTGCGTATTGCTTATTTTGTAATGTTATTTCAGGTGTTATTATACGAATAAATAGGTGATATTTACTGTCATAGATCCGTATTACAGAATGCGACTCAGACTCTTATCTATACTTAAGTAGCAGTCGTCTTTGTCATTTTGATAGTGAGAGAAAGAGACAATCAATACTTAAGTATAGATCAAGACTTGAGTCTCCTTCTGTAATACGGGCCATAATCTCTTTACATTCCCAGTGTATGCTGACATTTCCTACATGGGTAGGCAAATCGCTGTTGTTTGTCATTTCTATAGAACATTCAAACCATGCTTGTATATGTAAATATCGATTCCCGGTTGGGGCAAAATATTTGTGTAAAAAGCAGGTCATGGGTGTTTGTGTCTTTATGTATGTTCCAAGAGACCAACGACACAAGGGAGAACCTTAGTGTGGGAGTGTGTAGCATTTATTTATGGACTAGCTTTTCAACCGGGACTTCGTTTCTTCGGATTTAGGGACTTCGAGAAAATCGTCAATTTTCCAATTTTTATTAATAGTTATTACATTCAGTTGTAGAAACATTCGTTAACGTTAAAGCATATTTAAATACGTTTACTTACGTCATATAAAAGAAAAGTGACAGACTGACAGTATAACATTTAAAGTAGCATTAACTTTAATGAAGTTTCAGCAACTGGTTGTAAGAGACTGACCTCCAAATCTGTTGTTAAATATCTGGTTGTGCTCGAGCGTGGCGGTGGCGTTGTTGGTGATCTCGACGCCGGCCGCGAGTCCGTCGAAGATCCGGTTGCGACGCAGCACTGGATGGCTCTGCGTCGAGATCAACACGCCTGCTTGTGCGTTGCGAAATATATCGTTCTCTTCTAGTACACCCTAATACAGATAGATTCATGTTTATAATAGTACAAATTCACTTCTGTGGAATGATGTCGTTAGAAAGTGATAAGTGGGTCGGACACGGTAAAAAATAATAATTATTGATTCAAGAAATATAACATTATTGTTGTTAAAGTATTGTTAAGCATCTCCTACAAAGACCTTCCAGCTGCAATACGTGTATATATCATAATAAAAATAGTAACTTTTTCTTTAATCATCATTCTAATCTTTCTTGTGTAATAACACTAATAACTTGACTAACCCTAGTGTCAGAAATAACAAACCGACCAATGGTTTTTGATTTTGTATAAATACTGTAATCAAATGACAAGAGTCGGGATCCATGACGGTATAATGTGCCTTCCATTCCAAAGCACGGTAACGCTCATTACAAATTGCCACTATATGGTCACCCATAAAGATGCACCGCTTCGTGTACGTCGCTTAAGCTTACTGATCGATTCCACACTGTGAGCGCAATTGAGCTAGGAGCGTAATTAATGATAATGAGACTCAGAAAGTGTTGTTTCAACACTGCCTAATTAAAAAGGGACTACTCAATACTACAAAATTAAGAAAATCAAGCCAGAGTTAGCAGGGAAGTTTGCCTAAGAATGAGATCTAATATGCAAAAAAAAAAATTTTTTTTTTCACGACACAATACTTACCTTTCCCCCATTAAAAATACAAATTCCACCGTCGCGTCCATCGAAGATCTTGTTCCTCTTAAGTGTAGGATTGGAGTCAGTCTTTATCCACACTCCTGCCATGGCATTATCGAATATTTCATTCTGTTCTAACAAGCCCAGTCCTCCATTGTAGACTAATACCCCGCCATTTTGTCCCCCCCATATTTTGTTGCCGCGTATTACTGGGTTGCTGCCCGTTCGTATTTGTACGCCCGAGTATAGGTGGTTGAATATGTCATTGTCCTCCAATTTTCCGTGGCCGTTATCGTAGAAATATACGCCGACCTATGGATGAAATTTTATTTGGTGAGTGAAACGATAAATGTGTTGAGACTACATAACCTAGCTTTGTTAAGTTTTTTCACAGAGTAGCGATTGCCATGCTAAAAAGGAAACTTGACCGGATTGTGTCATGGCTTCATGGTTACATTTTTATACTTCTGAATGTGCAATGTCTTGGTCGGAATCTAGTCCGTTTTCAGATGCCCGAAAATTTCACAAACAAATCTTTGTTTTATCGGAACGTGAATTTTATGGTCACCACGGGTTATTGAATGTGAACGGCATCTGACTTTGGAGTAAGCTGAAGCCCCAAAACAAATTTCGTAAATAAAATAATTGACATTCTGAATATACGTTTAACGCATCGGTTTGCCTATTATCAAAGCGAAAATAATACATCTGATACAATATTAAATCCCAGATCGGTATATTGTATCAGTTTTTTGCAGGAAAACAAAAACTATACAAACCTGCTTTCCCGAATGGATCCGATTGCGCCGCAGCACAGGCGTGGATCCAGTGGTGATCCAAACACCAGCCAGGGTGTTGGCATACACCTCATTTTCCTCAATCAAGCCCTGGCCTTTTTCATGCACGTAAATGCCGCCATGTTGCCCGTGATGTATCTTGTTGTGTCTCACTATTGGGTCACTATTTGTGCGTATCTGAAGGTAAAATCATTTTCTTATCAGATTTCATTCAGGTCCGGTTGAAAAGGGGTTGAAATTCTTTAAAAAAAGGTTTGCGGTGACAATCGAAATAAAGAAAAAAAAATCTTGAGCTTAGCTTCTGAGGCTGTATACGTATAAATGCCCGTACATTTATTCGTATACAGCTTTATGCGCAGGCTTTTAACTGACTACTAAATGACTCGTCACTGTGTACATTATCACAGCATGCATTAACTTGCATATTATGAGTAACAAACCTAAGCTTACTTTGAGTAGAATAGGTAAGTATAGGAACTACATAATTGTCAACCAGAACATAAAAATCTTACTTGTATCCCAGCCAAAGCATTCCCGTAAATATTGTTGTGCTCGATCAATCCACGTCCTTCTCCAAAGATATAGACACCTCCTTGATGTCCGTTATATATCTCATTGCGTCTTATAGTCGGATTGCTGTTAGACGTGATCCACACGCCAGCAAAATTGTTAGAGTGAATCTTGTTGTCTATAAACTGGCCTAAACCGGATTCGTGGACGTATATACCACCGGTTTGGCCATGGTGAATCTCGCAATGAACTACGGTGGGGTTGGCGCCGGCTTTTACTTCGAAACCGGCGATTCTATTATTGTGGATGTCGTTTGCTTCAAAATAGCCCTGTGAAAGAGGTATTTTCGTTTAAAATTATCTGTCAGCGACTATTGATACGAGATTTTGATTTAATGCCCTATGCATCCTACTGTCACAATATTTATCCGTATTATCTTCTCGGATCATGTATTATCTGTTAGACACTCGATCGCCTTGAAAATCGGTTTTTAAATAGAATTCATAAACTTTATGAAGGACCTACTTTTCTTAGTTTCGATTCCTGGTCTGGACAAACATTTATTGAAATATCAGATGCTTTTTCTCAGGTCTTTTATATGTCTGTTTTTATTTGTATTCCAAGGGACTCAAGACAAGGAAAACCTCATTTAATAATAATAATAACGTTTTACAGGACATAAATTACAGACATAAGACAGTACATACATACATACATATTACAGTACATATTACCTATAAACCTATTGATCGTGTGTCGTTTTTAACAAACTTTCAAAAAAAGATGTTACTTACTTAAAAACTTAAATAACACTTACCAATCCATTTTCAAATGTAAATATCCCAACATCGCGACCATGATGTATGTGATTGCGGCGCATGATGGGATTAGCGAAGTTCTTCACCCATATCCCAGCGAGGGCGTTACGTGAGATCTCGTTGTCTTGGTAGGCTCCTTGAGCGTAGTCTGTCACGTAAAGGCCTACGTTTTCGCAGTCGCTAATGTCGCAGTGCTTTATTACTGGGTTCGCTCCTGCTCCGCTTACGCAAACTGCGGCTCCGACTGGAATTTTAAAATTATATATTTTTTTACGAACAACTAGAGGTAAACCGCGTTCTGGAGAACTTTGGGCGTTGGCAGAATTAACAGCACAACATTAAGCTGAGCCGAAGCCCTTTTTATTATTGTACTTTGTTTTTGTTTTCATTTATTGTTATTTGTGTTGTATGTTACATGTACGTGTCACGAATTAAATGTATTTCTCTTTCTCAGTAAGGTTACTTTTGCCTAGTTATAGGTTGCTCCACAGGCTCCATATACATCGTAGCTTTTAGTCCCAATTTTTATTCGGGGTACGCCAGACCAAGGTTCAGAATTTGGATTGGACAGGCTCAAATAAACAAAGATAAATTAAAATATTATCAGTTTTGCTTTGCGATTTTCATGGATTTATGGACAGTACTAATGTTCCTCCACTCCAGCCTTCCCAAATATCAACACGAAAATGTTGTGACTAAAAAACTAATTTCTAGAACACGAGGACAGACAAAATAGATAAAGATACATTATTAATAAAGAACATACCCCGTTCTTATTTCTAGTCCTTACTTATTTGCAAAGAATTGCACCAACATAAGAAAAACACTAACAGAAAGATGCCAGTGCCTATTAACTGGTTTATAATATTTTATGTAAAATAGTATTTCAAAATTACGATTACATACATACATACGCTCACGCCTATAATCCCTAACGGGGTAGGCAGAGAATCACTGGTTCAAGAACCACTAGATGCCACGTTTGACACAAATTGTGAGGGTTATCAGATGGAACAAGTTGTATAATGGTGAGAGGTGGTCAGCCTTGCGCCTATTATACAGAAAAACCCTCGCATCCCACTTACAGACTTTTACTGTATACCTGGGAACAGTAGGTAGCTGACACATTTTCAGTTTTTATGTCACTCCCAGTTAGGGTTTATGCTCGAGAATTCTCGAGTTTCGAACTCGAATTAAGCCAGACGCGCCGCGCGATTTTTTTTCGCCACTTATCAGTGCCCGCGCCCTGTGCTCGTTCATTCATTTGTTCACTCACTGCCACACTTCGTTCGGCACGGCTCTACCAGTAAACTGAGATCCCAGGGCCGCGAGACGTTATTTTCTCACTAACCAAATGTGTGGGAAAGAGTAGTGCTAATATGTACTATTAACATGTGAAAACCTGCTAGCTTGGGCCGACGGCCAATTTTCAGCTACCAGGTTCTGAAGGTACTTCCAAAAATTACTCACTTAATTGTCTTGAAGTTTGGATGCTGATGTCTTATAGAATATAATTAATTAAATATATAAATAAATTATCTACACCGCTAGATACTATCAGTCGGCTGTAATTTCTACCAGACACTACAGCTCGCAAGTAAATTATGCGATTGTAAGTACCTACAATCTGAGCCGTGATTTTTTTATTTGATATTCAGGGAACTATAACAATACTTTTTATATCACCCAGACTTATCCTGAAAGTTAGTAATTTTTGGAAGTACCTTCAGAACCTGGTAGCTGAAAATTGGCCGTCGGCTCAGGCTAGCTGGTATTCATATTATTATGTTAATAGTACATATTAGCACTACTCTTTCCCACACTTTTGGTTAATGAGAAAATAAACAAGGTCTGGCGGCCCTGGGATCTCAGTTTACTGGTAGAGCCGTGCCAAGCGAAGTGTGGCAGTGAGCGAACAAATGAATGAATGTCTCTTCTTCAGCCTAATGTCTTCTCGATATATAAAGATACATAGGTAAAGGTCGTCTAGATACAGTTTACCTTATGATAGATAGATAGATAGAAGATTCAATTCTACTGTGCAAAAGGAAGACAACAGTTTTACCTGCCTTGTTGGTGTTATTATCACAAAAACTTGTTTTTATCCCATCGGTTGAATATTAATAAAATGCGACCAAGTACAGGAAATTTGCGAATTAGTGATGTTACTAAAAACTTTTCATAGCTTATTGCGTACTATTAAAAAGCCGACAGTCCAAAGATGTTTTGGAAAAATTTGAAGAACGTGATCACTTTTAGTTTTTTTTTAATTCAAGTCTAAATTTGAGGTATCAGTTTAATTTTTTAACTTCAAAAAACTTTGCGGGCTATAAGAAAAAAACTAGATGTTGCTGGCGAGTAATTTTGATTTCGGTAGAACCCCATACCGATAGAAATGACAGATTTAAAAAAATTAGAGCAGCCCCAAACACTTTTTTTTTCAGTGCAAGTTAAATGCGGACTTTTATAATTTTTAAAACCAAAATTAAAAAAATGCCATAAAAAGTTCCGTGAGGTCAAGAATTTTTATGGGGGCTGAGGAGCTAGCGAAACATCCCTCTTACGGCCCATTCAATTTGGCAAATAATGCACCAAAACAGGGTTTCAGCAGATTTCAAAGGTTTTAATAAAAAAGCTCGAGACCCGAGAAAACTCGAGAATTTGACCTCGAGAATTCTCGAAACTCGAGAAACAAAAAAGGTCGAGAAATCAGAAACCCTACTCCCAGTCAAGCATGGAAGAAAATTACGATTGATGTCTAATTAACTTACCAACACTAGCACTACGAATGATGCAGTGATCAACGGTGGGTGAGCAATTGTCTGAGACTTCGAGGCAGTAGTGTTTATGGTGCTGCATAGTGGACGCAGCGTCCGGCGAGAACTTAAGCGTCATATGTCCAGCGTACGCGCGGTTTGCGCCTTCCGCGAACGTCAGCGTCGACTCCGCTTCGCGTTCTAAGACCACAGATTCCGCAACGTTTCCAGGGGCACAACCTAGAAATTGGGAATGTTAGCTTTAGAAATGTTTCATATCAAACATACGAAGCAATTTAAAAAAAAAATTAAACACATTTTTAATCGGAGTCAAACAAGAAGAAAGCAAACACATTCCATAAAAAATGCAATCAATTTAATTCAATTAAAAAAAATGGTATGCAAGTAACTAAACTGACGCTATAGCAGAGAAAATAAAAACAAAACTAAATATTCTTATTTTTAAGCCACATCGAGCTGATAGGGAAAGAAAAATATTTGGCGCGTATGGGACTTGAACCCTCGACCCCAGGATTGGATCCCTTTTTGACTGTCCCTCGACGCGGGTAAGCATTTAAAAATAATAATTAAAAAGCTACAATGTCTTTGTTTTAAGAGAATAAATTTAATTGCCATGCTTCATAGTTTAATTTTCGATTGCTGATGGGCATTATGTACGGTCGGCCAAGAAAGTGGTCTATCACTTTTCACAGAACTTCCCATGCAACCAAAATATCGCTAAGGTTCACAATGTAACAAAGAAAGAGATAGAATGATAAAGTGTTATTATGAGATGACATTGGAGGCAAAACTCTTCAGTTCATTATTGCAAGGGAAAATCAACCTTGCTGTTTAACACGTTTATTCAATGTCAGATAACACGTTTATTCAATGTCCAGCAACTTAGACATAAACAAACAACTTCAAACAATACACAAATACCAAAGGGTATTGTGATTAGAAACGCTGATCAATGAAGAGGTCCTGCCTCAGCATAATGTGGTTGGAGCCACAACGCTTATTTTCGTGAACTCTTTGGAACTCGTCATTTTTGTATACATATATTTTGATAAGTTATTTTGTTTTTGATATGAGTTTTCTGTTGTCAATATAATTGGTTTGAAGTCCAAATGTGTTTTATATGATTTCCCAATATTATCAGTTTATTAGGCAGGCAGAAACCTAAAAAGATAAGTATAAGCCCATAACGATCCTCCTTTCACATCGCCCACCACACTTCTATCAGCTGATATTCTTAGGGTGGTGGTAGACCAAATTTTGGCCGACTGTACTTAGGGTAAAGAGTGGTCTCACCAATGAGCTGCACGTCGGTATCAATAGCGAGGCATTCCTCTTGAAAGAGTCCGGCGTGTACGAACAGCAGTGCGGGGGAGGGGCGGCGGCAGGCGCACCCCCCCGCAGCCCCCGCGGCGGCCCCCGCGCCCGCCGCCGCGCCGCAGCCCGCGCCCCCCGCGCACGGCGAGCTGCCCCCCCCTGGCGATGGACTGCTGCTATTGCCGCGCTCTTCTACGTACTCCAGAGCCGCCTGAGTCAAAGTTAAAAATATTTTGATTTGTAGGATTTAGCCACTTCAATTACGTCGTCGATACATATTTTTTTAACTCTATGATTGTTCAGTCTTTCCCTGAGATGAACAGACAAGAAGTTCTGAGGGGTTACAATTAATTAAAGGTATTTTCTTGGATGTATTCTTGGACAACTTACGCAGCGACATCTAACCTCAACTAAGCAAATACTATGGATGCTAGATAATGGATTTACTAATTATTTTTTGTAAATACATACATATGATACATAAACCCCCAAACTACTCACAAATACTTTTTTTATCAGCTCATAAATACGTCCTTATTGAGGGGCACGGGCCTGTCTTCGAAATACAACTTTCAAATATTTGTATTGGGTAGGAATTGAGTAGGAAAGCTGATTACTAACTGAGCTATCAAGCTTGTATAATGTCATTGGTGAATTGTTTATTAGGTAGAGGCTCCGTATAAAACCTCACAAATATGTATGTAAAAGATACAGACTTATCCCTGAAGGGTTCTCTTCCAGTCTTCCTTAGAGCAGTGGTGTGCATAGACAATTTAGGCAGGGTAGGCAGTGAACTTGTCTAGTTTTAATTGACTGCTGAAACTCGTTTCTATGCAACTTTTGCCAAACGAGAAAACTTTCAACGTAGCTTAGAGATGTTTTTCAGAAAGCTCATGCTTTTTAATCGCTGTATTAAGGTTATTCAAATCAAAATAACCCTGCGCCGTTCCATACGTTTTTATAACAGTTTGAAAACAAAATGCATGGAAAACAAAATACTTAAGCGGTTAGTATGCACACAACCCGTGAACCAATTATGAATATTGTATATTTTAGTATTAAAATGTATTACTGCGGTACCTTTTTTTTGCATCAAATCCACGCATCCGGCCTTTTGCGATAAATAAGTTTACTTTTCTAACGTGACCCAGCGACCCTTTTTCTTGAAAATGTAAACTTGAAAAATTACGCAGTTTCGGCAAACAATCAAACAAACATCATTACCACACTTTTTACAACTTATTGCACTCATTTTGTTCTAAACAAATATCTAACAATTACTATAAACTGATAAAACAATAATTTTCAGAAGTTTTCGTACCTACGTACTTAGTTGCAAAACAAAAACAAACTAATATGGCTGAATGCATCTAATAAGACAAAAAGGCCGCAAAATTAAAAATCTATAAAAGCCCTTTCAAACTTGACACTTCTCAATTTGGTAGAATCGCTTTATAGGCAGAGCTTTTTTCTCCATACAATCATTTCGTTATTTTTTGGCGGGGGAGGCGAAACAGCCAATCAGAAGCCCCCATTGCAACACAAAACATCAACAAAAAAAGGCATTTCAAACCAGTGCTTTTAATGAATAATTAATCGGCGCTCCTACGAGGGCTCTTACTAGTTCAGTATTAGAAGTTTCAATGGCGCTGTTTTGAAAAGTTAAAGGTCGGTATACAATGTTAAAACTCACGGTAACCGTTTTAATCCGGCCGCCGCGATACAAGCTACGCTTAGTGCGGCGACCACTGTTTCTCATGTACCCTCTTTACAATTGATAAAAATAAATTATTCTTATTCTTAAAGAAATGTAGATGGCGTCATTTCGGAAAACGTTTATTTGAATCACAAAGATCTGTGATCGTTGGTGTACATTATAATATTTGATTTTTGTATTTTTTTGCCTTGAAAACCCTAGGGTAGGCAATGCTTTTCTGCTTGTATGGAATGCACGCCACTGACTTAGAGACTGTACCTTACCTTAGTTATATTACCTTACCTTATTTGTTGCCTTAGTAGTTATGTTTTTTAGCATTATGAATAATGCCATTCGGCATTAAGTCCGCCCTTGTACTTTTAATGTATTAAGTTAAATTAATAATAATAAAAAAAATATAATAAGACTCACCCTTATAGTGTTGAAATGTTTGATCCGCGAGTCCTTTTTCGGACGGTAATTGGGTCGCACATGAATGCCGTAGTAGAGTTGACGGAAGCTTTCCTTCCAAGGGTTGTCTGCGTCGCATTCGTCCACGGCCACAAACTCGAACTGACAGGGTGCAGGGTGCATCAGTGGGGTGTCGTATTCAAACACCGACTGGTATAGGCTTTTCCTGGTTGATAAATAAGACATAAAAATTGAGTAAGTTACATCGGCTGGGAGTCCAGAAGCATGCAAAAACTTCAGTGAGTCTTGCGAACTTCTGTGAGGAGAGCACATTGGCTGTTTGGAATATTTAGGCCCATATTACAGAAGGAGACAAGTCTTCATCTATACTTAAGTATTGATTGTATCTTTCTCTCGCTATCAAAATTACAAAGACTACTGCTAATAGATCAGAGTCGGAGTCGCGTTAGCCCAAAACCTAACATGCACAATGGCCTCGACAAAAATGCACAATATCGAGAGGCTAAGTGCAGAAAACGCCCGACAAAAAAAAACCCAATCACAATCTTTAAATTAATTACACTATCTTTCTTCTCGCGCATACAGGGCCGCGTGGGTACGTGTGGAAGCCCTCAAAGGTTTCCTTTTGTGGAACTGTTTCTTGCGATCGAAGTCGCCGGTAGTAAACAAAACTTAAAAAAAAACATAGTTCCCTACAATAAGGGAGTTTATTCCTATTATTTATGTTTCAATAACTTGTGTGTAAATCATCATTGACGCAATCCATCCATATGTATGTTTAATACAATTCATTGGAGTATCATTTCTTCTATTTTCAACTAGCTTTTTCCCGCAGCTTCGCTCGCGCAAAGAACTTTTTTGTCACCCATTTCATTTTCGAAATCTTTTATTTTCGAAAAATCGGGAAACACGTGTCCGTATTTGAAACTTATACTTATCGTATGAGTGAAAAAAAAAATCACATTTTAAGTGAAAAAAAATTGTTTCTCCACACAAAATTCGAACCCCCGTTTCACTCCCTTAGAGGGTGAGTTTCGAAAAATCCGTTCTTAGTGCTCCCCTAGACCTCATAAGAAACCTACGTGCCAAATTTGAAATGTCTAGACCCAGCGGTTCGGGCTGTGGTGCGTTGATATGTCAGTCAGTCAGTTTCTTCTTTTATATATTAAGACATTCATATTCAGTACTTTTTCAATGAATAGATAATAGTGAGAACACTGTGATCATAATGTTCATATTAAGTTTATATTTAGTCCAGCCATCCACTCATGTTACTGATCACAATAACCTACTTTTGAGAAGTATTTTTAGAATCATAATGTATCCAATGTACACTAACCACAACTTAATTAAGGTCATATTTTGCAAAAATCGGTACAACTGGTGAAAAACTTGACTGAATTATTTAAATTTAAAACAGTACTTATGAACTGTAAAGAACTGGTGTGACTGTACGATCTGCAATTTGATGTCGTGTGTTCTAAAACTATTAAAAACTGCTACTAAAACAGGCATTCTACTTTTGCTTGCCTAACCCTATTTTCAGATGCTTCGGTTTATATTATAATAACAGGCACAACTATGTTTCAAACGCTTTGCTGATCATATCAACAACTTCACTGTGATTGCGCGAGGGCCCCGTGCAAAGGCTTGCTCGCCCTCTGGCGTAGTCAGTGTTGACGTTTTGACATAGGACCGCGGCGCATTCCGCGAGCTGCTGTTTTTCTTGATAAATTAAAAGAAGAGGTTCCATTTCCATAGAAACAAATGAAAGCAAACTTACCATAGCTCAGTGTCGTTAGCAATAGTATTGAATCTCTTGCAAACTTGCGCGACGCGACACAAGTCGCGTTCGGTGAGGTGAGACAGGATACATAGCAGGACTTCATCAGGCAACTCGTATTGAAGGTACTGAGATACATTGCATACATCCACGCCTTGGGACAGCGATCTGTAAATAAGGTAAGAAGTTAGTTTACGAACCACGCGTGTGCGTAAAGCCCCAGACCCACCGCGGCGCACGAAGTGGCTACGCACGTGTCTCAAGCTACGCTTTGCAAGAAAATGTATGTGATTGTGTCCAACGCAACCCACGAACACGCTACGCATGAGTAAGACCAAACGCCAGGTGATTATCTACTCAGTGAGTATGAGATTAATAACAAAGTCAATTTTGATCTAATCCACGCAGCTAAAATGCGCCGCGTGCTCGTGCACAGCATGCGCAGTGGTGGGTCTGCGCCTTAAACGTTGCTTGTGCTGATGGGGTATACTTGTGGCCGTGCGTGCGCTCGCAAATGACGACTCCCAACAGGCACGCCAATTTACCACAATGTACAGAGGCCAGCACATCAGGTACCCCATTTACGTTGCAAAATTATTATTATTGTAACAGTATAAAGGGCATGCACGTGGTTACCTCATGATAACCAGCCTGATATCCTGTTTGTCTCATTTTAATAGTTCTTATATGGTTCTTTAGTACAGGCAAACATTAAGACAGTGGTTCCCAAAGTTGTCTGGGATACGACCGATCTAAGGAACCCACGTTACGAAATTTAACCGTTACAATAACAATCAAAGTTTAATACAATTAAATAACTACCTACTTCAAAAAAGTTATTTCAATGGGAAGGATGAAATTATTTTCTATGTTTCGCAATTACAGTTTTGATATCAACTTTAATTTTTAATCGCAGTAAGGCGTCCAATTTATTTCGGTATCGGTATGTGTCGTTCTACAGGCAGGGCCCACCCATAGTTTGGGAAACTCTGCATTAAGAGATAGCCAAAGAGGTAAAAAAAAAAAACAGATAAAAGACGAATTGCCATTCATAATTATTTGGTTTGTTTAAATAAAAGATTAAATTGTCAATCCTGTTGCAAATTAAATAGTGGCTACCTTAAACGTAAAGGTAGATAATGAAGTGAAAGCAAACTAGCTTGTGCAATCAGGAAATACTTCTAAGTTAGTATTCTGTAGTGTTTAGTGTTCAAACACTATTAAAATTTGTCTTTCAACATGTCAAACCACCAAGTTGACAAATATTTTAACAAACTCATTATAATATGATCCATCATTGGGTAATTTGTTTTGCAGTACAATTTTTAGCAGTTTTGTTTGAGAATTTAACCAATGAAGAGAAATAACAAGATTTTTTGCCATGATTTTAATGAGCTATGATTATGCATTCTGAACTTTAAAATGACTAAATACTTAGCCTTGAAGTAAACATAAATTTATTATTTTTCTGGTTATTATTTTTCAAAATACATAGCTAGATAGTAAAGGATTGTTCAGAATTATATTAGTAATAAAAATCATAGCATTTAAAAAACATTTTTAATTTGATTTACAACTTTATTTAGCTTTACATGTTAGGTACTTTCTGTTTACTTAATATGTATATGATTTTACTCTTTATACTTTTTTTGCGCTACTACCGGTGTTCTATGTAGTGTTTGCCTTTCCCTTTGGTTGCCTGGAGCGGATCGTTATTTAGCGATACGGTCGCCCTTGCATACTTATATTTGTTTGTTTAAAACTTTATTACACACTGAAAATAAAACAGATAGAAGAGAGATGACAGAATAAGTGTAGCTTATTTCTAATTAGATTTTTTTTCCAGCAAACCCAGTTGTAAGTTTGTTTTGTATGTTTTTTTTTCTTTGTAAGTATACAATACAGTATTTATCTAATTATCTGAATGGCTGCCCCACCAGGTAGTTCTTCTTATTAGACTTTCATATACTAAAATTTGATTCAATTCAATTTAGGATAAGATTGCCGTTTGTAGGCTCATAGATAGGTACAAACACTTTATTGCACACTATCCTATAAAAAATACACCGTTCATACAAATCATTTTAATTTGAAAATATTTATTCTATACTTTTAAGGGCTGATGTTTAGGGAAATAACATATCTAAGGGAAATATAAAAGTAAAGGTATTAATGAATGGCGTATCCTCCACCCTTAAAGAGTGCTGCTCTTAAGAGAGAGAGTTATAGATAAATACCTTAAAATAAACTTACGTGCGCGGCCGCTTTCTGGCCGGGAGAGAGCATGTGCCGGAGGGCCCGGGCTCGTGATAAGCTGGTGGGCTCTTGCGGCGTAAATCGTAGGGGCTGTGGTGACCAGCCGGGGTGGCCGGTGCGGCCGAAGGGACCGGCGGGGAGCCGCCGCCGCCCGTCCCAGACCCGCTGGGGCCCGCGCAAGCTGTGGCCGCCATCGCACTACCGCCTGGCACGTTATTCGGGCACGGAACTGACTCACATGGTTCAGCTGGAAATTTTGAGAAGATGTTTAGTCGTTTTAGACTATATGCTGTGTAAAACTTAAATAGGAACTAGTGAAAGTAGGTTTTGCAGGACAATTGACATACAAAGAGCAGTCTGAAGTAGCCTTTTATTTTAAGTCTGCAGTAAATCAAACTTAAAACATTTCAAAATCTTTCTCCCATAAAACGAGTTTAAATAATTCATAATTTAGAATAGGATAATGCGACGTTGTCATTTCTTACGTAAGGTGTTTAATAGGAAATTGTCATTTTTACCGAAATATTTTGTATGAAAAATAAAAATTTGAAATTATTAATAATTGAGAAAAAATTTATATGCTATTTGATTCATATACATGGTCTCATTGATACCCTGGAGTTATGGAAAATAAAACGGACCAGGTTGTAAATGTGACTGTGAAAATAGAAAGGTACAACTTTATAGCTTTTAAGGCTGAAAAATGTTATGATGAGCTATTGTAAATCATTCTTTGACAACCCAGAAAATTATACATTTTACTAAACACAGTCACATTTATGGTTTTTTATTCTTCTCAACTCTTTATTTTACTGTGACAAAGGCCTACTCCAGCTCATTATTAGTTTCTATATTATAAATATATTAGGTTTTTAATTAATTTATTGTAAAAACAACATATTGTGAACTAGAAAGTATTTTAACCAGAGAGTGAAACATTTGAACTAAAGCTAAATTAATTTTACTTGATTGATGTAGCAAATCCAATGTATTTTTTTCTGAAGTATTATTTATATTTTAAATAAGAACAAAATCTTATCAAGTTAAGAACTAATAAGATTTTTATTTATTTCAAACAAGCAGGTAGTTTTAATCTTAGATTTGAATTTAGGTCAAAGGTCAGGTATTGCTTTAGTTGCGAAGTAGTTTTTATCACGACTACATAGAGCACATTCAGAAGATATTGTCAATATACATTTCTCAAGAAATAAGTATTGTCTAATGTTTTGGTAACAAACCCTTTGCATCTAAACAGTAAAATGTAATATGAAGAACAATCTTGAATGTTTTTTTAAGTTAATTAATAAAGAAGCAATCTTATCATTACTTCAATACTTATGTATCTTTCTGTGTTAATAATATTGCTTTAAGTTTAGGCAAAACAATAACAATGTTTTGGAATCTTTTTCTATTTCATTAACTTTCTGTCATTCAAAACTTTGTGTGGTGCCAAAACATTTGACCTATTTTAGTCTGAAACTAGAACAGTCAGATTGAAATTCTATTACCATTGCCTCCTATGTAATAGTAATACTAGAAGCTGAGAATATAGGGGGCAATGGTAATTCAAATTTTGAAATGCCATGCCGTCCCGTTTGAATTATAAAAAGGCAATTACTCTTGTATTTCTTGTAATTTCAATTTAATAAATAAGATTTCAAATTTATGTTGGTACAATTTGATACCTATTACAGTTATTTCAATTGCAAAATCAATTTAGAAACATTTTGTACTCCAAATATTATAATTATATCCCAAATAAAATCATTTGTGTGATTACATGAGATTTTATACAATAATTCTACAATGGTTACTGATTTCAGTCAGTTGTTATGAGTAGAGTACCATTTGTTATTATGTGTAACAAATAACATTCTCTGGCCATTTCATCTGTCTATAAAATATGTTTTTTTTTTTAAATTCTGTTACGGACACTTGAAGTATGATGCAGTTTAAATAAAAAAGAACTTTACTTGCACTACAACATGATTTTGATGCATTACACCAATTTTAAAAAAACTTTCTCAGTTTGAAACATACAGAAGATTACAATCTATGCTCCAAAATCACACAAAACTACCAAGAACCGGAGCTTATAAATAATACAACCTTAAAATTTGTATGAAGGGTTACATGTGGTTTTACAATCTTTTGACAACCCTTTTGACATACATTCTGAGAGTAATTCGATGATGTTGGCCTTTTGCCCATAATACAGAAAAACCTTCAGGTCCCACTTACAGACTTCCACAGTCAGCCTGGAAAGTGTTGGCACCTGGCACATTCTAGGTTTTTGTTACACCCGGTCAAGCATGGAAGAACAATGCATAAAAAAATAATATGCCCCAATATTTAGTATTGGCATAAATAAAGAAAACCATTGTCAAATCTAATATTGGTATCTTATGTTCAGCAGATTTTGTCAAACAAGTTAATCTAGCCCCTGGGCTAGCTTGTGGTCAAAAGAAAACCCATAATCTATAAAATACTCAATACTTTATTTCTCTCAGAATGGTACTTAGCCATTTTGCTTGTACAGGGTCAACAGCACATCATGCTATCCAAAACTGTAAGATTTCTTCAATCGATTTTTAATTTTATCTCCAAGTATTAGAGTTTACTATCCTGTACATAGTTTACGACTGTACCTACATATCAATACCTTAATCAATTCAACATTTGTGTTTCAACAAAACAATAGATATAATTATTGTAGATACCCATATCTTACTAACTAAACAAAAAAGGGCTGCCAAGAAATCTAGACTGCTTAGGTTATTGATCTTAGATTCATAAGTTATAAGTTTGCCTTGAAGGGGGCAGGTTATATCGGGGAAATGAAAATAAAAAGGGGCATGTGAAACGTTTGTGCACTCGAGTATTATGTCGTAACTGTTAAGCGTTCAAATACGATTTAGACAGAACAGCTGTTTTACAGAGTCTAGAAAATAAGTTTTCCGACAAATCAATACCCATATTGCGCAAACTGTCACTGGAGTGCGCTATTCAATATCTCGGTAAATGTGCAATGTAACGAATCTTATGGAATTTACTTCACGTCAATCATCATACAGGGAACAATGATCAACCGAATAAACTTGTAATCCCGCATCATCGATCGTTTCACAACAGTAAAACATTAACGATTTGCCATGGCCCTAAGATGTGCAAATAAATAAATTGAGCAAGGAAGTATAAACAGAATGATGTGCAATTCAAACGTTGCACATTTATGGAAATGTCGATAACGAGCCATTATAAAGATTGGGGCGACAGCACCGACCCGGATTACTTACTCGATTGTGTTCTAGAAGGTAGAGGTATGCGATGTCCGCCTTTTCTTCGCGATCTACGAACGTAAGAACGCGAAGAGGAAAACGAGGCACTAGGCATTATTTCTTTTAGCACTTATTTTCACTAGAATCAGGTCTAAACAAAGGAGACACCCGCACCAACACCGTCCGCCATTTTCTGTTTAGATTAGATTGAGGCAACGAAACGGGAAATAAGACCACAGTTTACCAGGTGGATATTAGGAAAAGTTTAAATGTTCTTTAACTAAAACACTAAATATGTAAGCCAAAATTATAAACGATAACTTATGAAAATCATTTGGATACAATTACAATTAAATCCACACCAGCCTCGCGAGCAATGGGCGACTCTCCAGCAAATATGGCGGACATTAATTTCAACATGGCGCCGACCTGCGATACTAGCGACATCTATAATCCACTAAGATCGAAATTCAAGGAAAGTTTTTTAATAGTAAATTCTAATCTTATGAAAAATTTGAACTGGCAAATCAAAAAAGCTACAAACATTTCAAAACAGCTTAGAAATCTAAGGAAAACATAAAAGTATCATTTAAAATCAAAAACAGAACGGATATTGCAACGGATATTAGGAATAGTACATCACTAATCCAGTCATAAAGAGCGATTCTGTTTACGCATTTAACGTAACTTTAAAAAATTAAACCATATCCACAACCAATCCACAACATCTGGACACTATTATTAAAAATGTTACACAAAATATTTTCATCGTTAACAATGTTTTAACTAAGTGGAAACTTTGTTACGATAAAAAATAAACGAAAAATAAAGACCAAACTCATATTTCACCGCAGATGATACTGCTTACAAAGGAACGTAGATTGCTAGGCGCGTTTACAGAGTGCGTTTTCTCTACTTTTCCAACCAGGGGCTTGATTTTTGAAACAATAGAATACCAATTCGAATTGACAAGATTTGTATGAATTCGTATGAGAATTGGAATTCTATCGTTTCAAAAATATATCTCCAGGTTTTATCAATCTTTGTAAACGAACTTAGCACAGACTAGGTAGATGATACTGACGTATGAACTTAGCTACAAATGACAGGACTGTGACTGTGTAGTTTGGTGTAGTGTAGGTGTTTTGATTCCGTCTAAGAGAATGTAATCACTGGATTCCGTATTTTCTCTCATAATCTCTAAAAAATAGTAAATTTGTTTGCAATATGCTACTAAAAGATTTCGTAGATCAGAATACTTGTTCGTTTTCCATATTCGCTTGTGTTTTTTTAACTTTCTCATATGTAGCAAGTCTGTATATATGGAGGACTTCATTGAGCAGGTAAAAACCTTGAATTTTTCTTATTACCGTAGTAGTTTAAGTGAAATAAATAAATGATCTTGACCAATCTTTACTCATTTCAGAGACCATCCCTCTACAATAAAACGCAGGTTTTTCAGTGTATGTTGTATGATGTTTTTCGCACCATTTGTCACAAAATATTTTTTAACTGAAGGTACCCTAAAAAAAGGAGATGCCTATGAATATATGGGCCTTCGATTTGCGGGGCTTGCTCAGGCCTCTACTTTACCTCTTATATTGACTATTATCTTATTTCTGGGGCCTTTAACAATGCAAATTATGTCTGGTGCTTGGAAATTGTATACAGGTAAGAACTGTTTCAGATTTTCTTATTTGAATCACTTAATAATTATGTAAGTTTGTTTTATTCATAATTGAGACGGCTATTGTTAGGTACCTAGTTGAAGCATTTAAAGTCTTTAAGTTATATTCAATGAAGAATAGTCCAGATAGATAGATTAATAGAAGAATTACATTAAATTCAGTAAGTTTTCATTAATCTGTAAAAAATAATCTCTTGTGCGTATTTTTCGAAAAATTACACATAAAACATGATACAAAAACAAGTTATCCGTCGGCCTCGGAAAACAAAAATATAGTATATTGTGTATAGCCATGTCGCAATGTTTTGTGTATTGTTTCAAAAAAACGCGCAGAAGACACGCTTTAATACTAATAGTAGTCATTATTTACCTCTTTTCAGAGCCTCTGTACTGGCTTTCGAGCTGGCAAGACCTGGTATGGGTGCGGAACCATGTGATGGCTCCGTTGAGTGAGGAATGGGTCTTCAGGGCTTGCATGATGCCACTTCTACTGCAATGTCTTGAACCCATGACTGCTGTTTTCGTTGGTCCTTTGCTATTTGGGACTGGTAAGACTAGTACTAAGAAATTTTCTGAGATTTTTAATTTAATTAAGTTTTTTTTTAGTAAAGAAAATTGGAGTTCTGTTGTGAAAACTAAATTTGTTATCTAAGAAACTTACTTTTCTTTGTAATTGCCCCAACTGTGGGTTTATATTGTGATTATTGATTATTAACTTAATGCAAAAATGATTGTAAATACAAATATGTGTATTGTATATTCTAAAAACATTTTGTCCCTGTTGTTAAAACAAATACTAATATGACTATGCATTATAATAAATGATCATACGATCTTAAAAAAATCAATAACAAAATAGAACTTTTATAATATTCATTAAACGCCAAAAATGGCATCCACATTTTTAAGATTTTTTAAGAACTGAATTGAACATTTTTAAATTTTTTTCTAGCACACTTCCACCATATATTTGAACAAATAAAAGTTGGTTTTGACCTGCAGACTGCTTTAACGATCTCATGTAAGTACCCTACATTTTTATTAAATTTTGAGTGGTTTTAGCAAAAGTATGTCAAATAATTTAGTGTGATATTATACCTATAACTATTTTTTAAAATTAAATATGTTTTATGTAGTTTTTACACTACACTACTCAAGGTAATTAATAACTATATTATCAACAAATTCATAATGTTTGTCCTATGAGTGTATGCTGTCAATATTCTGGCACTAGTTTTTGTACTAGTAGCCAAAAATTCCAACATTTTATGATATTCATCTAATCATACACTCATGCATATGAGTGAGTGTATGCTGAATTTTATTTTATGGGGTGACTTTAAATTAGTTAGTAAAACTTAAGGGGGTTAACTTTCCCCAAGCAAAAAAAATTGTAGCACTAGAAAATTTGCTGATTGCACAAGAAAATTTGTGAATTTTTTTCTTAGGTATTTTGATCTATGATCCTTGGGGAAAGTCGTTCAGTTTCGTGGGCCGACTCACAATATTCACATCCTTAATTTGCATCCTTAATCAAGTTTTAAATTAAACTTGAATATGATATTTATTTCTGACACCTATTTTTTTTTCAGCATTCCAGTTTATGTACACTAGTATATTTGGTGCCTACTCAGCTTATTTATTTTTAAGGACAGGTAAGAAGAATAAGCACAGAACTATATCGAGATAGATGAAAAGAGCGTTTCAAACTGTATGAGAACCTAGCGTATCGAATTTTTCGTACCTAAAATGACGTAACGAGCGAGATTTAGTTATGGGAAATCAAGACCGCGCGGAAACGATTCAAAGGCGCTTAATTAAGTAAAACAATAATGTAAATCCGATCAAAATCCATTATCATTTCCGGCATAGGTCTCGAGCAGACTGACTTAAGTCGGACAAAACTGTGACCGCAGATCACACTTTTTACACGCAAGGTAGGTAAACTTTAACCGTCTATCTCGATATAGGTCTGTATGAGTTTTATCTTATTTTATAAAAGCGAAATTCAGAGGCTGTTTTTATTTAAATTCACGCCAAGACTTTATCTACAATGCTTTTACATTTACCTACAACTTCCATAGCAAAATCTTTAGCTACTTGGTCCCGGCTAGGCCACGAGGAGTAAATAAAAAATAAATTGGTGGTACAATCTTTTTGGTGTTGAAGCTCCGTAAAACTTCTCTGTTAAGTAGTCAGACATTTTATAATAGGGTGTAATAGGACTGAGGGTATTTATTTATTCTTCAGCTATGCTAGCATACACATGTGACTTAGTCTGGTCACATTTGTATCCGATCTCTCATTCTAAGGCACAGCATCAGTGATAAAATTATCTCACGTATACAGGGTGATAAAAAACCTTCTAGCTATATTCAAAATCCTGAACCAGTATCACCTACAGATAACTTTCAGAACACTAGTTTTTTAAATTAATTTTTTCGGTAGGATTTTTTTTTCCTAAACATAGACACCACTCGGGCGCACCCCCCGAGCGCTACCCGCACCCCTCGCGTGCCTGATGTAGGAGTAATGACTACGTTTAGGCAAAAAATGAACTATTCCCATTAAAAAAATTTTTTTTTCATAAATGTGTTCTTTGAGTGATACTGGTTAAGGATTTTACATATCTCTTGCTCTGTAAGTACTCACTTACTTCCCTGAATGCCGGGGTGTATGGATATCATTACAGCATAGGTTTCAAAACCTACCATGTAATAACATTACAGCATAGGTTTTGGAATTTGAAAAAAGAACTGTCATACTCAATACTGCAAGAAGAATATTTTTAAAAAGTTACTTTTTTTTCTCGGTATCGATTATTTACTCGAATCGGAATCAAGACAATTTATATAAGAATTTATGAAGACTTTATTTTTAATATCGAACTATTTGTTTCGTAGTCACATCGTATGTTAGTTGAAATCGATTTAAAAATCAAACTGGCCAGTACGATTTGACGCGCTTGCGTGCCATAAAATCGTGAAGAGTAAAAAAGGCAGTCGACTAGCTAGGCGCGAAATTTTAATTAAATACACATTTCTCTTTAATAAATGTTCATAGAAACCTGCTTTCTTGTTTTTTTACTTACCTCACAATCGATATGTAAAGCAGAGTGTTTATCTCGGGTGTAAGCATCAATTGCATACTCGGGCTAATTAGCGCCCTCGCTGCGCTCGGGCGCCAAAAACCTCGTATGCAATTGATGTCATACAGCCCTTGGTTAACAATCTACTATTGAATATAGCTAGGAGGTTTTTTATCATCTTGTATATGCTCGCCCTGCCAGATAAAGTGGTGTAAAGAGCAACTGATCGAAATCCAATTTTTCTACATTCTGCATAGAGGTTTGAGGAAAATGTAAGCTGCTTTTCAGTCAATTTACTCTACTAAAATCCTCAAGTGTTGCCATCTCAAAATTATATTGTTCTTATTTATTTTCTTAAGTCAAACAAAAATTGAAACTTTGTGCAGTGGAAGACATCCTTACTTAATATTATAAATGCGAAAGTTACTTTGTCTGTTACGCTTTCACGCCTAAACCACTAAGCCGATTTTGATGAAATTCGGTACAAAGATAGATTAGATCTTGGGAAAGGACATGGGTGGGCATTAGAAATTCGGATCCTGAATTTGGGGTTCAAAAGTGGTTAGGGAGGAGGGAGGGGGAACCCCCCCCTGCCACTCCCCCCCCGCGGAGATTCTTAGTTTTTTTTTATGAATTTTTAAAAATTGAGGTGGACATTAGAAATTCGGATGCATTTGAAATTCGGATCCCGAATTAGGGGTTGGGGGGGAGGGGGTGGGGGAACCCCCCCTGCCACTCCTCCCCCCGCGGAGATTATATCGGGGCAGAAACTGTAGGTTAGGTTTGTTAGTAGCCTAGCCTAACCAACCCGTTAAGGGTTGGTTAGGTTAGGTTAGGTTAGAACTGCGACCCCCAACGCACGAGCCGAGCGAGCGAAGCGAGCGTGCCGCGGCAGCGGCCGGCGAAGTGCCAGAAAAGACTTTGGTTGCGTTAAACCAGCGGTTCCCAAACTTCTTTTTTCATAGACCACTTTTAAAATTTTGCTTGTTCCGGTGGACCCCCTGCAGCTAAATTCGTAACATTTTTCCAAAACTCGACAAAAACTGTAAAGATGGAATTTTGCGTTTCGGCTTGCGGCTGAATTCCAACCACGAATTAACAGTTTTCGGAAAAAAAGTGAGAATTGATTGGTGAACTAATTAATTGATTGTGCTGTGAGTGGATCTCAAAAAAGTAAAGTTGGGCAATCAAAAATGTGATACCATCCAATTTTTTGACATCTACTCGCAGCACAAGGAACCAATTAATTCTTAGTTTAATCAGACCAACATTAAGTTCTTCGCTATCGAAACCAGATAAACGTGGACCCCCACTAACGAATTGTAAACCCCCATTTTTTGTCATGCCAACGTAGACCCCCGTCGCGTCTCTCGTGGACCCCTGGGGGCCCACTTGGACCACTTTGGGAATCAATGCGTTAAACGGTAAGCACAACAACAACACAACCTCAATTTTTAAAAATTCATAAAAAAAAAATAAGTATCTCCGCGGAGAGGGAGTGGCAGGGGGGTGTTCCCCCTCTCCCCCCTCCCCTCAACCCCTAATTCGGGATCCGAATTTCAAATGCATCCGGATTTCTAATGCCCAACTCAATTTTTAAAAATTCATAAAAAAAAATAAGAATCTCCGCGGGGGGGGAGTGGCAGGGGGGGGGTTCCCCCCCATCCCCCCTGCCCCCCAACAACTTTTTAACCCCAAATTCAGGATCCGAATTTCTAATGCAACCCCAAGGACATAGGCTACATTTTATCCCACAGTTGGGCATGATTTAACCTGTAGTCCACGCGGGCGGAGCTCTGGGCGCAAAGCTACTACATTATAAATGACCTCGGAGAAAATGTCGTTGTCCTATGTGACATAAGACCAAGTTATGTAGATTCTGTCATGAAGCTGACGAAACGTCTTTTCATGTAACCTGTGACTGTAGCGCACTGCACCTTGGAGGCCACAACTTATCCTACCAAGATATTAAGGATGTGTCCGCTAAGGACATAGCCCGATTCGAGGTTGGCATAGGACTCCAGGATGTACTGTGATAACACAGAAGGGTACTGTTACAATAGGTCTGTTAAGGTCGCTTGACCCCAACCCTTTTTTTTAACAGCCCATATACGTCCCCACCGAGGGGCACGAGCCTCCCTTCGAAACACGAAGGGGATTTAGGCCATAGTCCACCACGCTGGCCCAATGCGGGTTGGTGGACAACCCTTCGAACTACTTAAATAATAATAATAATGTGACATAAGTCACATTAGCCGTGTGAGTCCCCGGCAGAGTAGAATAGGACCACCCTCTCTCTTACCGAGATGTCGTACAAGGCGACTAAGGTAAATATGCAAGCAAGTTCATCTGCACACAGAGAAGGAAAACTCTGCAATTATATCAAAACCCTCGCCAACCCGTCTGCCAAGCGTGGTGAGTATGGCATTTATCCCTCATGTTATTGAGGGAGGCCCGTGCCCCAGCAGTGGGGAAGTATATGGGCTGATGAAGACAAGTATATTATTTTCAAAAGCTGCTATAACTTAACGTGTTTTCACAGTAGTATGTGCCATCCCTGTCTCGCATATGTAGAATGCTCTATGGCTCGTGTATAAATAATCGCTGTCTAGCAACAAAAAACGTGGTTTGTATACCATATTTAATACTTTCAGGACACTTCGTCGCGCCGTTGCTTGCTCACATGTTCTGCAACCACATGGGTTTCCCGAACTTCGGCGAAATATGCGAGTACCCTCCACTACAACGAATAATTATAATTATTAACTTTCTGGTCGGACTCACTTTATGGTGCTTTTTGCTTTCGAGTTTCACTAGTCCGGGTCTTTACGACAATCGACTTTATTGGGAAACTTGAAGAAATTAATTATATTGACGGGTACTTATGTTAACATTTTAATTTTGTTTAAGCCTATAACGACTAAACAGGCTGAATGTATAAGCTATGCTGTCCTTGGACAGTGCGGATTTTAAATCGAGTAAAACTCACTCAAGTCAACTTCATGGAGTAATGCAGTTGACCGACTTATCCTACTAATATTATAAATGCGAAAGTTTGTGAGGATGTATGGATGTTTGTTACTCTTTGACGCTCAAACGGCTGGACCAATTTTGATAAAATTTGGTATGGAGATAGCTGACACCCTGGATTAACACATAGGCTGCATCATATTCCCAAATTCCTACGGGAACGAAGTCCCGGGCAGAAAGCTAGTATATTTGTGAGGGCGACTTGAATATCACGCGGATTGGGATGCGGGTGCGGATCCGTCCGCATGCAGTCGATCTGTCGTGGCCATATCGTAGATTTGCTCACTTCATGAAAGTGGCCACATCATGATGTGGTTTGGTCAGATCAATGATAAGAAATCGTTTCTCGATATGGGTAACTAAACGCGCGGCTTTTTCAGGAAATGTTTCACTGTCTATTAGCCACATCATGAAGTAGCTCAACCGAGCGGAACGGTGACAACCGCTTAACGCAACCACAGTCGTTTCTGGCACTTCGCCGGCCGCTGCCGCAGCACGCTCGCTTCACTCGCTCGGCTCGTGCGTTAGGGGTCGCAGTTCTAACCTAACCCAACCAACCTACTTGTCGCAATCGAACAAAGAAGTCGAATGACTTATAAACAGATAAAATAAAACATTTTTATTATTAAATATTTTATTGACACACTATTTGTACGATTTGGCCAAACGTGAATGACAAAATCGTTAAACGTTGACGATTTGATGATCTGATCAAATTAAATTGGCCACTTCATGCAATGCGACCATTTCATGAAATTGTCGAGCATTTCAGGAAGTGAGCAAATCCACGATATGCCCACGACAGATCCACAATGCTTTTTTCTTAGTATTTTAATGTAAGTTGACATTAAGAATGCAGTGTACTCTCTGGGACGATCCGCATAGGCGGATATCACACTGCGCTAGGAACGGTGCGGTGCTGCGGTTTTTTACATATTGACGCCGCCGCATCTTCGTTCAAAGGACAAAACTGCAGCACCGCACACTGAACCGGAGTCGGCGCAGTGGTATATCCGGCTAAGATAGAACCTGCCATTACATCTAGGCGTGGCTTAGCTCAGCTTTACTTTAAAAAACAGTATTTATTAATAAATTAAGGTTATAATATGTATGATCATGTGAATACTTGGATATCAAAATCGAAGTAATTCAGAGTAACGTAACGACTATTAATTTTTCAGTGAATATGCTTTAAAAAAACTACCGTTTTCTGGAGAATAAGTGACCTGTAATATTTAATACCACTACCGTATTAAATACAAGACAATATACATAATATACTTGCTTTGGATTGTCCCTATGAAAATTAAATAAAGATTTTTGTAAGCATTAAAGGATTTCATATCTTAGTATACATTTTGTCTTCAATTAGAATCCATAAAACAGATTACAGCTAGCCCATGACATTTTAAAGCACCTCAATAATTACTTCATTACAAACAAACTACCAATGTATCCATACTTTAAACCTTGTAGAGTATTTTGAAGATGTTATTTTGCAGTATTTATTGAGTGAGAACCATTGAAGCTAGTACAAAAAGGAATGTATAATTGTCTCTAAGTCTGCTTATTGTTGTGTGCCATAAACTTGACGCTTATTCAAGATATAATTTGTGCTACGACTTTGTAAAACTTTAGTCATTACTTTGACTCGAACAGTCTGTGTTAACTTGTCAAGTTATAGCGACTTCAGGGTCTAAGATGATTTTATCGTCTGACTAGTCAACTGTTGTTTTGTTATTTACGTCTTATTTTGTATATTAATGTTATTATCAATCAATTCAATGTGAATACAAATAAATTTTTAAAATATGTTTTTAATTTAAAAAAATAAACAAGTATTTTTATTTTGTAAATAATTTATTTACCCATATTTACGAGTATATACATAATTTGATTCCCAAGCCTGTAAGTATACATACAGCCAATATTCTATGACAACAACAATACTGAAACAACAATGTAAATGACACCATAAGTACATACATACAATAAGACAATTCGATTCCGAGCACACCGAGAATAAAATAACAACTAATTAATATTTAAAGTAATAACACCCATTAATTATTCTATATTTTATCATAACCATACTAAGATTTCAGTCACATTACCTAGTTTTAAACATTAACTTTTACAATAGCAAAAGATTAATTTTTAAAATATATTTTTACGAGATTTGAATGAAACTTGAAGATGAAGTCAGTCTTTTGCCGTGTTTTGACCAATACAGATCCTTTTAATGTAATTTAATCGTGTTTTGTAGGCGGATATTACGATAAAGTTTTAATATGAATTCCAGTTAATGAATACATAACACATAACATAACGTTTTAGCAATTTTTTTATATTAGTTACGCACACTAAATTACATTTAAAAATACTTTATACGACAAACATATTTTACGTATATCGAATGAAAAATTACTCACACGCTTACCAAAAAGCGTTAAAAAAGATAACTTATTAAAAGATCTCTTGGTATATTTTTTACAACAATGTTACAGCGCACCGCTTAGTTATGATATTTGAATCCGATAAGATATACAGTTTGTTTGCTCAATTAGTGTGCATGGGTAGCTGTCAGCTGTCATCTCGAAATGTATGGCGGTACAGGGAGCAAGAAAACTTGAATGGTAATTCATATCTTCTATCTCTTTCTACTAGTTATAATACGAAAATAATAATATTTTGTGGTCTCTGTAAATATGTTTAAGTTGTAAGATGGCTATTTAATTTTAATTTTTATTAAAAAATTTGCATTTGTGGACGAGTCACATTTAAGTTAAAGAATGGTCCCAATATACCGTGCGCCTGTACTGCACACTAATTGCCCGAACGAACTTTATTTGAAGCTATTAAAAGACTCTGGGCACCTACTGTATGTGAGATATATTTTGACAACAAAGTAGGTGTATCGTCAACGTCATCTCATAGTAACATTAAAATATTGAAAAAGCTTCTTATTTTACACCCAAAACAGCTCACGCTTGACAGTCAAGTGCAATATTAACGTATATTTAGTGTCAAACTTAGTTTTCTTTGAGTGTGCACACATCTACACTTTGGTAAATTTTGAAGAAGTAGGTATGCTAAAATAAATAGTAATGAAAAATGAAAATAGCCGCCATCTTGAAGTCCGAGGAAAATTCTGAAAAACCTCTCTTCCTCTATTCTTAATAGGTTTTCTAAGGAACCTATTACAGCCTGTCCAACTGTATCACTTCCTCTAAATGCAAATTTAAAAATTAAAAAAACCCACCATTTACCGGGGGGTGACCGCTGATCTCAAAATCATAACCTTTAACAATTTACAATCGGAAATTCCACATAAATTTATAAGCATGATCATTTCATTTGTTACCAATAAATTGGGCGACTCATTGTTATGAAAAACTTTCATAGTAGGTATTATGGTTTTGAAAACCGGCGGTCACGTTTTTAATAAGGACATATCTTTTTAAAATGTAGGAAAATAGCCTATTGACCTATAAAGTTTATTAATCTTCAGTGTTAATTGTAGTTTGCCATCAAAACCGGAGTATTTCCTTTGTCTTTGAATTAGTCACGAGCTTATAGTCCGTTCTCTTAATTAGTAAAGTATTTTGTCCACTGGAGATAAGGTTCAAATTGGAAACCAAATGGACAGCTTTGATGCACTGAGTGTTCTAATATTCGTACTAGTTTGACTAATGAAAGCTGAGATTTTTTTCAAAATTTTATATGGTAACAATAAATCTGTTCAATCAAAGGTCGTTAAAAAACCTCTGGAGACGGCGCATGAAGTGTAAAATTTAGGAGACGAGTTCATTAAGTGTTGACCCCGTTATATTTTTGGTTTTTGTTCCCGACCATTGTCACCCTATTAAGGGAAGAGACAGAAATACATAGCACCTTATAGCAAGTCTAGTTCAGCAAGTCTAGTTCAAGGTCATATATTAACGTCTCAGTTAAAAGCACAAGAGCGAAATCGTTGTAGTTTACTGCAACCAACTGACAAGGGTTTTTCTTTTAATATTTTCTGGTCTGGAAACAAGTCTATTTGGCTGGAGTCTGCACGTTTTTGAAACTGTCAATTATTATTTTATTTTATTTTTTTAATTTAGAATGGATTCGCTCTTGACCAAAATCTACCTCCAAATTATCAAATTATTTTGCCTTGTTGTACGATTTAGGGTACCACATCTAGATTAAGGTCCGTATTACAGAACGCGACTCAAACTTCATCTATACTTAAGTAGGTAGCAGTCGTCTTTGTCATTTTGATAGTGAGAGAAAGAGACAATCAGTACTTAAGTTTAAATCAAGACTTGACTCTCCTGTAATACGGGCCTAAGTCTGCATATTTGAGTCTCATCTTAATCATTAGTCAGATGACGCGTTACCGATTAAAGAGTAGAGCCAAACTAAAGCGGCGCAGGCCTTTCTTCATGGGGCCTGCATGGGTCGGTTTGGGGACTGTGGGACCACCACGGGCACTGGAGTAGCGTCTAGATCACAGGCCGATAGTAACCGGACTAATTCATCGGGTGTCGGGCCGCCATCGGGTATTGGAGATTCTTCGCCTTCGCCTGAAAAGAAAAAGTCTTCAGTGTTTCTACCTCAATACGCCACTTATTCATATTCATTTATTGCTGTATGTGGTATAAATAGGTTTTAAGATAACATAGCTGAACACACATAAATCCCTGTTAGGGCACTGCAACATGTTGACAAACAAGAAAATAGTACGGGGTGGAATTTTTTAATGCCACCTGAAGGGAAAGTACTCTTAATACTGTAGATAGAAAATTGTACTCAAAGAAAACATCAAATTAATCACCAATTAATTGATTAAAAACATCAATTAATTGATTATTTTTGAAAAGAAAGAAAACTGCATTCAAGGATTTTCAAAAATTCGCTTGCCACTCCCGGGAATCGAACCGACTAAAATCTGTAAGAATAATACCTGTTAAGGTCAATGATAAGGATGAAACCTCTCTAACAAACTTGGTAAATTAAATGAAAGGAAAACCATGAAATCCGGAGCACAGAATAAATAATAGTACTAACGTACAGAAGTCTCACTCCCTAACAAGTCAACTTTAGGCATAAATATTTGCCTACTATTGCAAGCAGCACAGGCTTGCAAGAGAAATTGAAACTTATAGTCTGCCGCTAGCGTTTATATTCTATTGCGCACCGCCGACTCGATGCCGCGTTCGCGACGACAGCTCAGGGTTAACACTCGCCGCCGATTTAGAGGTAAATTATTATTGAAATTAATTAAGTAAGATAACAATGCTTATAAAATCAAGAGTAACTTTAGTTAGGAAGTGTAGTAAGTAAAAACACAAGTTAACATAACCAACCATGTTATTTGATACCTAGCCTACATACTGTAGCATTTCTGCTTGCGATCTTTTTTATGTTCTCTTATTCTTTCCGGTCTAGTTTTCTTTTTAATTCAATAGATTTCAAAATATTAGAACTTGCTCCATTTTTGCATTTTGTTTGGGATTGAAGTTGTCATCAAATTGGCATTCGACAAAAAATTTTGGTGAAACAGGAAACAGGACATATTTATTAGTGTAATTAGTCCGTTTTTCTTTATTAATATGGAATTATGATACAAGCAACTACCAATATCTATTTTTAAAAAGGACATAACCTTTTAAAAAGTGGAAATATCAATTTTATTGTCAAAATGTAAGTTTTTCACCTTTTCTTTTTTTGTTCTCACACGCCTACTCTACCTTACCTACGCTATACAGTACACTTTTACAACATCTTCTTCACGCTCAGACAAATACTCTATCAGGCTGTTCTTGCAACAGTTACGAGAATCCTGGGTCTTATGGTTTAAATCAATTCTGGTTATCATTTGACCTGGGGGGATTACTTCACGACCTGCAAGGGGAGAATATCCTTCTTGTATAGGTTACACTAGCTTGACATCCTTACTATTCTAAAAGTACTCATATATTTTAATTTTTTTTCTTTTTGGTGCTCTTTCGGGTATTGTGGCCTTTTAGGTATCCTAGTCCAATTTGGAATTTTTGTAGTTTCAGTGATTTTAACAAAGACCTAAAGAAAGACTGGGTAGCAGTATTACGGTGAGTGAATTGACAGACGAATACCCAGTTTGCGTACACCCCAAACCACCAGTTCCAGCCACAATTTCATAGCGGATTTACCAGCGGCCTCAAGAAGACCTATAGCTAAGTTCTTTAGTTCCATTCCCAAAATTTATCTATTTTATTTTTACAAATAGCCAATTGTGTCAGCAATAGATTTATCTGACAAGTAGGTGGGGTATTTTATTCGTTAACGAATACAATTAATATCTTCCTATTTGCTGCAGATAATAATTTATTATAGTTAGGCCACGTGTTTTAATTTTTATGTATGTTATTGATACCGTTCTAAATTAACCAACACTTCTTTCCCAAACAAAAATATCCGTACATTAAAAGCTGTTTTAAGAGTTAGGCCTTCCAATTTGTTAAGTTTTAGTTTACATCTTAAATTTGATTGTGCAATTTTTATATAATTCAATTTGGTCTGTGTCAAATTTTTGTATCCGTATATTTTCAATTAAATCCTTTCTTTCATTTTAAATCTCGTCTTCTTTATTTTTTTTGTGTTTCGGCGATATCACCACCGTAAATTTATCGCTGAAATACCAACTAACTACAGACACCTACAGACTATTGTGATGGCAAAACGTGTTTCTGTCTGGTTTTAATATTGTTAATAAGTAGGTACACTTATTATTTTGTCCAACGCGCGACCAACGCGGCTCACGCGCGCGCGGCGAGTGGCAAGCCGCGCTCGCTGGCATACTCAGTATGCCCGCCGCAAGAACATGCCTAAACAAAGGAGTGACACCCCGCTGTCCGGAGTTAAGAAATTCAATGGGTCAATACCAACATGCTTAATTCAATGGTTTAATTTAAGATTTCAGTTTTCCATAAAAAAAAGTTTTTCAATATCTTTAAAAATAGGAATATAGGGTGACATCAAAATAATGAAGCTAACTATCAAAAATTTCAAATGCGAATCTCCACTATAAACTGAACTAACACCACGGAATCTACGTGAAATTTTATCATTGCATACTTCCTTGTTTATTAGAAAAACTTGTTCAATTTAGTGGGCACATTGACATTATCATACGTCTAAAATATCGGGGTTGGCAGAGTACCAGTGGTTTAAAAACCAGTTTATGCCACGCTTGACATAAATTCAGAGCGTTAAAAGATGAAATATGATGTAAATGGTAAGAGGTTGTCTGCCTTTGGTCCACAATACAGCAAAACCCTCGCGTCCCACTTACGGACTTTTACAGTATGCCTGGGAAGAGTAGGCAGCTGGCACATTCTGTTTTTCTTTTACTCCCAGTCCAGAATGGAAGGAAGCATGGAAGCAGATTGACATCCTTAATATCTATTATCTTACCGCTAGCAGCAACATTGGGTCCGAACTTGGCGGCCTTGTCTATGGGCGCGGTAAGGTCCCACATTTGTGCCGCCCCAGACCTGTGTCCACATAGTAACAGTCTACGCGGTCGTAATGCCCCTTCGCATTCCGCCACCGTAAAGCAAGACACCGCAGAGCCATCTACCGATCGGATTGTGCATACTCTGGAAATAAATAAAAACAAATTATTTATTAATCTATTTCCATAATGTCAAAATTCACAAAGGTAATAATCAAATTGAAAATACAATTTTAGTCTTAAATCTAACTTAGTCAAATAAACCACCACGTTTTATTCCTGGGGCAAAGGTTGCTATAACGCTGGTCGCGTTGCCACGCTGAATTGTAAGGGACAACCTTTGCACCAAGAATGCTCCGGAGTCCCCCGGAATGACCCCTCTCTCGCAGTCTGCCACCCATTCCTTGACAAAACCCCAGCAACCGGCCTCACTGCCAAAACTTTATTTATTACCATACACCACAAACAAAAATAAAATAAGGTTCACAATGGCACATTTTGCATAGGTGTATTACTACAATATTTGTAGAGGGCTGGTGTCTAAACTAGATAAAGTTGTTTTCGTTCTACAAAAAGTCACAACTGGCTTTATGCGGCTTTGTTTGCGTGAAAAAGGATCTTACGTCACTTTCTTGGTCTCAAAAAACACACTTCAATTAACAAAAATAAACAAACAAACATCACATTTAACGTTGGGTGATATTAAATCATCTAAAATATTGAACAACTTTTCCGAAGAAACATACCATAGAAATATGGCAAAAAAATTTGCCTCTCCATGCTTTAGTAACAATTTCACATAGATTCCTTGAGGAAAGTTCTTCAGTTTCATAGGGAGAGTCACCTCCTAAAGTTTCGCTTACCAATTTAAAGTCACCCCATATAAGTTAGGATGTGAAAGTATGTTTGTTTGACTTTCCTTTACATAATAATTAATAACAGAGCTATGGATGGACAGGACATTTTGCACACAGATAGTAACATGGCTGGAGATTGGTACAGAATACTGTTCTACGCAAACTATGGACTAATATACCTCAAGAGGAATGACAATCCCCATACTAAACATGGTATCTCATTCCGTAGTTCCATAATTACAGGGTAGATGTCTCATTTCTTACAATTTCCTTGACAACCAACCCCATCTAGATAAAAAACTTGAAACTAAATGCTTAATGATATTGCTTTGTTAGTTCTAAAACTGTCCTGTGGTGGCGCTGTAAGTGAAGATATTTAAGATAGTTCAAAATGTAAAGCCATCTAGTTTTAGTCAGAAAGGGAGCTAGTTTGGCGATCTTCAGTCCCCTTGAGGTTTATTAATCCATGACGCGAACGAAGTTGCGGGCGGAAAGTTAGTTAATATCACTACACTCAAAGTAAATACCTAAAACCAAACAAACACAATGAAAAATTCTTAAAAAAAATTAAGTAATAAATTAATTATTGCCTTCTCAATTGATTTTACATTGTATGTAGTTGCTGTGGCTTTCTTTTAAGTCTAAGAACACCTGTGCCAGAAGGCCACGTTCTTCCATATCTATACACAGTATCATTGAAAAAATATAATTATAAATGCAAAAATGAAGGAAGTATAATTGTATAATCGAAGAGTTCTTACCTTTTACCATTGGAAGCTAGCCGCACGTAAAGTGTATCTGTATCAGGAACAACTTTCTGGATAAATATTTGTTCTTCATCTTGCTCTCCGTATGGTCCTGAAAATAATATAGTAGATTGTTAATCGAGGGTGGAAAGAATCAATTCCCGAGGTATTTAAACGCCCGAGCGCAGCGAGGGCGGCTATAGTCCGAGTAGGAATTGATTCTTTTACCCGTGTCACTCTACTTTTCATTTCAAATATGAGGAAAATAAAACTAGTTGTTTATCTAAACTATTTATTGATAATATTGGTAGTACCTATTATTTTGAATTCCGTCAGATACATAACAGATTAGTATCCCGCCAATTTATGTCGACTTTTTAAATTTTAAATATGGAACTCACCGCGTAATTGTTGCGGCTTATTCCGCTCAAAGAAGTTTGCGCTAAGTTCGCACTGGCTGTTTAGAGACTCACATGGCTGCAGCATTTTTTTTGAATTAGTTTTGTTTTTACATAAAACTCTTCACAGCTGACAGCAGTTCTATTTTTAAAGTTCATTCCGGCCCTTAGGTGGGAAGTAATTTGTATAAGTTTTTCCCTCCCTATGGAGGGAAGCAGCATTTTCCACCCAATAATCAGATCAAAATAACACTACTTTCAGAGTATGAGAAATGAAAAATTTGTTCTTTTAGAGAACTTCACAAAACGAGGCTAGCTAGGGGACTTATCGTACCGCTCGTAGCCTAGTGGCGCTCGCTGATCCCAACCGATCAGCGAGGTAAAGCAACGTACACACAGGCAGGGAATCTGATGGGTGACCAAAGTGGTAATTTATTATGAGCGTTTCCGTGCTTCGAAGGGCACGTTAAGCTGTCGGTCTCGGCTGTTATCGATTGACTACAGTCGTAAAACCAAGTCAGAGGCCATTTTGCGGTTTGAAAACTCTGACACCAGGTTTAGCCAAGTTCACCCCACATATGACTATACCTACACGCTAAGAAGAAGAAGGGGACTTATATTAGTAACTAATTATATATATTTTTTGACATTTTTATGGTCAACTAGGGGATACCCAGGACGTCGTTCCAATGAGATTTTTGTAATATCTTTCCTTACTCCTTGCCTACGTTATAAAAATAAATTTCAACTGTCTAGGGTTTGGGCTGGGTGTTGATGAGCTTTTAGCACTGTACTGCGGCATTTGACGGAACGTAACCCGATAAAAAAGATGACATCTTGGAGTTTGACGTGTAAAAGGAAACTCGAAACACTGATAAAATTGTACCATAAGTGAATAAACGACAGAAGGAATGGACTAGTACCATGCAAATCAGCACACATTCCCACCTCCAGCTAAATGTCATATTGAAACAGATTGCAGGATATGAAAAGGAGTTCAAAAAACCAATATGAAAAAATTAAGATAAAACAAATTCTCACCACAATCATTATGAGGTTGTGCAGTGGGAGCCTCTAAAGCTAGTACTTTGAAGGCAGCTTTAGGCGTAGTGCCGGGCTGAGTCGATATCATGCCGCGAAACCGAGTGACGCGCCACGATCTCACGTGATTGTACTCGCTACACACTGATATTAGGTAGTTTTCTGATAATGATACCTGTGGACAATGGATTAGGGTTTATATTACAACGAAAGAAGCTGATCTGGTGTAGACTCGTTTTCAGTTCAACCTAATTACAACCATAGCATCTAGTGATAAAGTCACAAAAAAAATGCACTGTTATTTAGCCAGTTTTTTTTTTTTGCGCCGGCGCGATATATGTATTACATTTTGTTTGTGTATTGTTGATCGACGTTCATCATCGCCAAAAATGATAACTCTAAAATAGACCAAGACAAAAAACAATCACTTTTAAAAATTAACTTCACAGCTTGATGAAGAATAGTTAAAAAGATCTCTTTCTGTTCAGGACTGTACGTATTTACACATGTAATGTCACCGGAAAATCGTAAAAACCGTAATATTACAATTTCGCTAGTTTAATTATCATTTCCCGCGATTTTATAATTTTCCTAGTACTTATAAATTTAAGAAACATTTAGGGCCGCCTGCATGAAATTAGGATAAGTTAGGTTATGTTAGGCTTTTTTAGGTTCGGTTAGGTTAAATTGCATTAATATTATAAAAAGTCCGTCAAAGTGAAAAAAAAATGGGGCAGTTCACAAAGTACTGAGAGTTTATAATTTTACTGAGTCAAATTACAATATTACGGGTTTGACAATGTTACGGTGACATACATACGGATAGGTTGTGTCTTGTTGCGTGTCGCCGTACGCACACTCAACAAAATCTCGGCGTGTTTCTCAGTGCGCCAGTACCGCACAAGGTTCGTGTGTGCGTGCGGCGACGTATACATACTATGGCGCACACATACAAGCCGCGTGCGGTGCGTTTGTATGAAGGTAACCTACTTCCCATTTGTTTTTTCTACGCTATCTCTATCCAGTTCCCGCATAGATCTGTTAGGGAAATATTATTAACTAGTGACTCGTTACCTTAGTAACAGGACTCTGATGTACAGTGAAGGTCTGGAACAGCTGCGGCCCGTGGCCCACCGTCTCAGGGTGCTGCACTATCACACGCACCGACCCGTACCGAGTGCCGTACGCTATCTCTATCCAGTTCCCGCATAGATCTGTTAGGGAAATATATCAGTATTGTTATTTGGTCACATTTTGCCGTATTTGACAGAAAAAAAGATCTTTTTTGGTAAATGTGCAGATAAGGGCGAAAGTTTCGCTAAGATGTCTTTTTGGGCCATTAACGAAACAAAAATTTGACATTATACCGTGAGTGTCGAAACTGTGTCGTCTTTAAGGCGCAGACCAACCGCTGCGCACGCTGTGCACGGGCAAGTGCCGCATTTTAGGTACGTGGATTGGATCAAAATCTAATTTGAGCCTTATATTCACAGAGTACATAATCACCTGACGTTTGTCGTATTCGTGTGTAGCATGTTCGTGGGTTGCCACGTGGATTGCCACGAATGCATAAATACAACAGCTAAAATGCGGCGCGTGCCCGTGCACAGCGTGTGTCTGCGCCTTGAAACCAAGCACTTTCAATACACAATACTTTCGTTGAACGGTTATGCTGAGGTGGGATCAATTTGTTTGGCATAATACCGTAAAATTGTGTAGGGTTGCCAACCGTTCTGTTTTCCCAGGACATGTCCAGCGGGCCAATAAGACTTCTCTTCAATGACAGTATAGACTTTTTATTTATATAACGAATGGGTTCGCTCTTGACCACAATATAGACCAGGGGCGAATATGTGGTCGAGGATGTAGCAACGTAGCAAACTCACCCAGAAGACTTAGGTTATATGAGCCCGGAAACACAGACGCAGGCAGAGAATTCCATTCCTTAGCGGTGCGCAGTATAAAGGATGAAAAAAAGCGCTCAGTTCGGTTCGAGGAATTTCGACATGGTGAGAGTGCAGTGCGTCTGCACGTCCGGTAGAAGAAAGGGGCGGGCAGAATGAGCTCGCGCAACTCATGAGCACACTCCCAGAAGTACATTCCGAATCAACACAAGATAAATAATAATAAATAAATCTTTATTTTCACCAAAAAACAGTTTACATGATTGATACGGGGGCTGGTATCTCCTTTTAAGTTTTTTTAAAACTTGTGTTAGGAGGCACCGCTCTTCCTTTAGGTGTCACATACATTAGGTGAGTAAACTAAACTAGGAAGTGTACAACTACTTAGATTAATGATATTTTTTTTATAAACAGCTTTTACTTAATTTAAGAATGTTCATGAGTTCAGACAGTAAAGTACTTAATGATAATTTAAAAAAATTGGTTGCCTGTAAAGTCGGTATACGGGCGAAAGTTTTACGTGACAACGACTTTGAGTGGTAAAATAATTTTAGCGGGCTAACCATGCCCGAGTGGAAGGGACGCGTGCCTCTCACTCGCTCTCATTGTGAGCGCATAACGTGAGCGGAGCGTAACGCAGTTTCTTGAAGTGTCACCCAGCAAACCAATTTAAAAGACGTTGTCACGTCAATAAAAAGAAAAAAAAACATAATTAGGGTGTGACTGAGAACACCTATGAGTGTCGTGTGTGTGTGTGTGTGTGTGTGTGTGTGTAGGTGTGTGGGTGTAGGTGTGTGGGTGTATGTGTATATGTGTGTGTAAGTGTGTATCGAGGGGTTGTGTGTATCCCATGTGACCCAGTATATTTGTATAAAATGAAGCATTCATTTCTTTTGCGTTTGAATTAAGGCCCATTTAGCTAGTCAACATCAATCGAATGTAAACTTCTGCTTTTCCATTTAAGGTTGTTTGAATTGACAGTCAACCTTAATGGGAGTTATGTCTCAATGCGTACGTTAGGGTAGCTGGTTTTCGTAGTGTCCTGAATAGTTTTTAAGCAAAGACCCACACTTGTTTTCCCTTGTATCATGGGTCCCTTGAAACAAACTAAGATAGACACAAATACCCATGACCCGAGACGAGACTGCTTTTTACACAAATGTTTATCTCGACCGGGAATCAAACCCTGGACCGTTCGATCAAGAGACAGCAACACTACCACTCGACCAAACTCGCTTTAAAGGTATATATATATATTTAAAATTCGCGCGACACTCTTCGATGTCTCTTTCAATACTATCGTATCATTTTTATGCATTTATAACATTCATTCTTGCTTGGTCATAATTGTGAAAATCTTTGTAAATCACTTACTGGTCTTTGGAGTTAGGTACACGGATATCGCAGTAATTGGTTCTTGGTTGGGGTCTTTATATAGCTGCGTGACAAGGAGATCGTTATCCTTCATCCGAAGAGGGAATTTTTGCATGTCTGTGGACAAAAAACTCGTTTTGAGAAGGCATTTTTACTAGCTATTTTTCCAGTAACAGAAAAGTTGTAGTTTCTGGCTGGTTTGTTTTAACTCCTTATCGAGAAAGTATAAATAATGTGTCCAACTTGACCAACCATATTATCAGTTTCCAAACCACCTAATAGCGTCTGTATTGGCTTAAGTTGAAGTTGAGTGGAGTTCAAATTGAGCTAGACATATGGATATGTCCGAAGATATACTGATTTAGAGCAAACGTCATGAATCAGTAAAAATAACGATAAATTCTATAGTAAATTTATAAATACAACTATTTTGCGGTCCGTTCATTTCATTTTGTAAGCAGAACAAGTTTTATAGAGCAGCTGAAAATAGCTATTATATTATTGTGAACCCATTTTTTAAAGGTAAACTTTTAAATTATGTAAACACAAAGAAACTACTTATGAGTTTTAGCAGTACTTCATCACGCGCTTGTTTACGCGCCGTGCGATACAAATCCTGTACACACGGGTGTGCATAAATCGTGCGAGGGTTATCAAGTTTTTTTCCTGCAATTTAATAACAAAAACTACAAAACCTGGCTGTAAATTTGATTTGTGACTTGCCACTTTTATCAACATGATGATATCGCTTCGGTGCGTTGTTTTTCACATAACCTGAATCATGAAAAAACTTAAGTTCTTATCTTACTTAAAAACTATGTTACTATTTTTGGGTACCGTCTGGAAAATACGTTACCGTTCGTTTTACATTTCTGTTTTGTCTTTTGTTTGCTATCTATACTAATATTATAAAGAGAAAAGATTTGATTGTTTGTTTGCATTGAATAGGCTACGAAACTACTGGACCGATTTGAAAAATTATTTCACCATTAGAGTCCTATATTATCCCCGATGAACATAGGCTACATAAACCCAAATTCCCACGGGAACGAAGTCACAGGCGGAAAGCTAGTTTTTAATAAGAATATATGTATTTGCTGCAACAACGCGTCATAATCATAACATAATACAGGTGACTTTTTAAGGAAAAAAAAATATTTTTTTCTAAAATTTTCAGAATTTGATACCCCTTTTTAACGTCTTAGAGGATGAATTTTATAAAACGCAGAAACACGGGTGTCACGAATTGTGTTGAAGAGTACTATTACCAAGTTTCAAGTCAATTGGACGATGTAATTTTTCATTCTATTCAAAAATTTTAATTTATTTTATGCTTCAGACGATCTAGCTTGTTTTTATATGAAACAATATAAAACAAAAAAATACGGATCTGTTAAATTTTCATGAAGTTTACGTGCAAAAAATTTGTGTACTGATTAAACCTTCGCGTGCTTCTTGAATACATGTTGTACGAGATTTGTATTGCACGCGGCGCTAAACAAGAACGCAACGGGTTAAAAAATAACGAGGTATATCAATACAATATTTTTTATTGCACACCAAACACAATCATAAAAGAAAAACACGTTTATCTTAGTGTACAATACAGCTGCCTTATTGCTATAGAGCAATTTCTTCCAGGCAACGTCTATGCATAACATTTAAATTCGGTTTAAATTATTTTTTAACAGACAATGATAGGTAATTTGCGTATTTTAAAAGCGGATTAGCTTGCCAACGCATACTTTTGTCCGCAGAAATTATGCATTGAATTATACGTTTAAAGAGAAAAAGTTTAAGAAAAGAAAAAGTTTATAAGGGCTTTTATTCTATTAGCTTTGTTTTTTAACGTCGAAAATATCAGATAAACTGACCTAACGTGTGAAACTCACCCTTATAACTACACAGCTAAAGCAGCATTTAAATCATCAAACAACCCTATACATAATAACCGCGAACGAAAGTACGCATTAGGCTGTGAACTCAACAAATTACTTACCAATATAATTAATGGCTCCGGTGGCAGTGCCTAGTAAGAGGAACGACCCAGCCGTGTCATAAGTGGTCAGATGAGCGACGTCTTGCGTTTGCCAGTGTTGCGTGCTTGTGTGCCAAACTCCCGCTTTGCTTCGGCTACCCGCCCCGCTTAGTGCTACAAGTTGAGGTCCTACGAATAGTAGGTGTTCTACGCGAACGCCTAGATTGAATGTACCTGGGAAAATTTAAAGAAAAATAGATATAGCAAATTATAGGGCAGTTATCAAATTAATAGTGTATTCGAATAAACAATCTATAAAGCAGAAAATATTGAAAATTTTCCCAAGGAAAACCATTTAGAATTATGGTCTGAATTCAGTTTTTGCCGACTTCAAAAAAGGAGGAGAGGTTCTATTTTCGACTGTATGAATCGACTTTCAAAATTCTTTTTTTGTTTGAAAGAGTACTCCAGAGGTGGTTCCATATAAATTTTATCAAAAAGCGCTTTTAAAAAAATTAATAAAAACAAAGAAATACTACAAACCAGAACATCGTCTTAATAAATGAGTGACATTTTGGTTTGTGGTTATCTGCTAATAGGCATTATAGTCTGCAACAAAAAATACTAGTTATTTACTTTGAGCGAACTGTTGTTGGGATTGAAGTCGGTGAGTCGTACATTTTTAACGTGGAAAATTATTCAGGATATCAGTTTTTGCTAAACTGTCTCTATTATTTATATATTGAAAATTATTAGTACTTCACAATAATTTTAGAAACTAAAATATAGACCCACAAAACTGCAAGACAGTTTGACTGCGGGATCAGCGAATATACTAAAACCAGAATATCGTCTAAATAAATGAGTGACATTTTGGTTTGTGGTTATCTGCTAATAGGCATTATAGTCTGCAACAAAAAATACTATGTAGTTATTTACTTTGAGCGAACTGTTGTTGGGATTGAAGTCGGTGACTCGTACATTTTAAACGTGGAAAATTATTCAGGATATCAGTTTTTGCTAAACTGTCTCTATTATTTATATATTGAAAATTATTAGTACTTTACAATAATTTTAGAAACTAAAATATAGTCCCACAAAACTGCAAGACAGTTTGACTGCGGGATCAGCGAATATACTAAAACCAGAACATCGTCTAAATAAATGAGTGACATTTTGGTTTGTGGTTATCTGCTAATAGGCATTATAGTCTGCAACAAAAAATACTATGTAGTTATTTACTTTGAGCGAACTGTTGTTGGGATTGAAGTCGGTGACTCGTACATTTTAAACGTGGAAAATTATTCAGGATATCAGTTTTTGCTAAACTGTCTCTATTATTTATATATTGAAAATTATTAGTACTTCACAATAATTTTAGAAACTAAAATATAGTCCCACAAAACTGCAAGACAGTTTGACTGCGGGATCAGCGAATATACTAAAACCAGAACATCGTCTAAATAAATGAGTGACATTTTGGTTTGTGGTTATCTGCTAACAGACATTATAGTCTGCAACAAAAAATAGGTACTAGTTATCTACTTTGTCCGAACTGTTGTTGGGATTGTAGTCGGTGACGTTTTTAACGTGGAAAATTATTCAGGATATCAGTTTTTGCTAAACTGTCTCTATTATTTATATATTGAAAATGATTAGTACTTTACAATAATCTTAGAAACTAAAATATAGTCCCACAAAACTGCAAGACAGATTGACTGCGGGATCAGCGAGTTCACTTACAATCTACTATAAATCCTATCTTACCCTGTGTAACATATATTGCATGTGTTTCTAAATATATTTATTTATTTTTATTTGTATATTATTTACTTAATATAACACACCCTAATAAATTTATTTTTTCACATTTTCTCTTGGTACACCCTTGCCCACTTCAACTGCCTCTCCCTCTCACATAGGTTAGCTGGAAGAAAACTCATTTCTTGAGTTAAGCTCGCCGTTGTATATGTCCTTTCTCTTCTGTAATCTGTATGTATATGTGTGTACAATAAAGAATAAAGATTAACATATAATTACTTTCTCACTTACCAACTAAAGTCCTCCTAACCGGCTCAGTGTGCGTGGAGAAGGCCCAGAGCCTGACTAGCGGTCCACTAGCGATGCCCAACATAACGTCAGTCCCTGAAGAGTTATTCCCACTTGAGTTCCCGCCACCACCCCCCGTCTTAGCGTTCAAAGCTATCCGCTCTATTAGCGAGTCTTGGACGGGAGATTGGAATACTACGTACCAACCGCATGAGTCGGTTAATCTGGAAGGAATACACAAATGTAAGAATGGAAGCGTTTGTAATCTAGTAGCGTTGACGGTCCGGAATCGATCATTGAGGTTAAGAAAAGTAAGCTGGGAAAATAACTTTGATGGGTAAACTATTGTAGCAAGAAGAAGACTTATCACGAGCTTTTCATGCTTCAGAGGGCACGTTAAACAGTCCATCTCAGCCGTTTTCGACTGACCGCAACCAATAAACCAAATCAGAAGCCATTTGGCGGTCTAATTCACCACGACCTTCTTGATTTTATACCTTCATTCACGATTAGGAAGGAAATGAGATAGGAAAATGGCGTAGCACGGAACCGTTGATGAGGATTTAATACAGTATACTTGCTTACCTATATCCCGTTACAAAATGTGAATAAGCTACTGCGATCCAGTTGTGGTGCGCCTTTATAATTTGAACTTTCATACTGTCCGTCCATGTACTAACTGAAAAAGAAATATTGCATACTAAATCCGTACAAAACTGCAGTTTTTGTATGAGCTTGAATCATAGTAACGTAATGTATGAGTTTTTTCTCGTTATTATTTATGTGCGTGCGACAGATAGTGATAGAGGTCCCGTATGTACGTTAAACCCCGTGTTACTACGACCTTTCCAGACTTATGTTTTTTTTTCATACATCCTGGCCATGATAGTTCAGTCGCTAATATCAATATGATGGTTGCAGGTTTGATTTCTGACAAATATTTAAAAATAGTAATTACAAAAAATATATAGGTAGCAATACGAAAAAAAAAATTTTGATCTCCCATACAAAATGCGCTATATGCTGATGAAGTTTGTATGGGAACTCAATTTTTTTTTTCGTATTTTGATCTATGTTCCTTGGGGAAGTTGTTCAGTTTCATGGACTGGTTAACCACCCGAGAGGTTGAAAGAGAGATACCTAAAGCCCTGTATATTATGTAAGTAGATCATCGGTTATCTATCACTCAAAGTACAGTGGGTTAGGGTTAGATGGCGCTGTGTGAATTGTCCAAAAACATTTATTTTGTTTATCTAAATATATAAAACAAAGTCGTGTTAGTTACACCACTTCTAACTCAAGATCGGCTGGACTGATTTTGATCAAATTTGGTATGGAGGTAGCCGATACCCTGGATTAACACATAGACTACATAATTTTCCGAAATTCCCACGGGAACGAAGTCCCGGGCGTAAAGCTAGTTTATTATAATGTAGGAGGAAGGTCTCCCATAAGGTGGACAAATGATGTGGTAACAGTTGCAGGAAGCTACTGGATCATTCGATTCAATACCCACAGTAGGAAAGACTCAGTGCATCTCTCTCTTGCGTTATACAGATGACAGTGACAGGTAGTCTTGTCGAACGACTAAGGCAATTCGAATGTTCCTGGATACGGGGACAGGATCGATTAATATGAAGGTCCTTGAGGAAGGTTGGGGACTTCTAGTAGCTGATATGATGTTGAATAAAAAATTCACCATTAAATTAAAAAAATCTTATAAATAAATTATTAAGGGCTTACTTTCAGGCGGTCGTAGTCCTTTATGGCAGTCGGCGTTTCCGAGAGACGCTGCTCTTGAATGCCCTCTACCGCATCGACTGGATGATAAAGAAAAACGTACAATAATCAAAGAAAAATCGGCTTTTCTACTGTCGACCTACTTTATCAAAATGCACATTTCCAACTTGCGTAAATCGAAACTTGCACACTGAAAATCTAAGGCTTTCGCTATATTTCTTCAAACGCCAATTCAATTGCGCGATCAAGATGGCTTGGCCCGTAAGGATTGCTAATGGGACTATTAATTTTAAGATAACTGATTTATTACCCCAAGTCCATGAGAGTAGTTGTGCAACTATTGGCTAAACTGCGCACCCAACTTTAAGCTGATAGATATGTGACTTGCAACCTACTTTAAATGTTTTTTTTTTGTGAGATCTGATGATGAGGGGCATTAAGAAGGGTATTGTAATTGGAACCTCAAGCTATGCGCGTGAAGCACAAATCAAGCTTCCACCCAGGAGGCCTATTCTACTAATCAACGGTGTTGGAAGAACAATGGTCGCCATTTTATCCGTTCAGGTGGCAAAATTGAGAAATATCAAAATTCCATACATTTGATGACGGCTGCTTTGCCTGGCGGCGCCACCGCCAGTTGTATGTTAAGTTGCTAAGCTGTTTGCAACATAACGGTCGGTTGGCGGTGGCGCTACTGGTCGGGATGGTTGTCATCATAATCACAACGTGAGCTGAACTGACTAATTATTTAATTTGACATTGTATGCTATGTTGTGAAATAAATACATCTAAACTAATCAAATGTATGAGGTTTCGATAGTTCTTAATTTCACCACCTGAATGGGTAAAATTGTCACCATCGTCATTCAACCATCATTGAGACGCCATTGATTAGTGGAATAGATGCCCAATAAGGTCCACGTGCCGCGGCTGAAAAGGTTACAACAAACCTCAACTGGTCTTGCGAGGGTATCCTGCCGACAGTCCTCAGATCAAGCGACGAGTTCCTAGAGTGGGTCCTGTTCACCGTAACATCTGTGTTCGAAGCCGTTGAATTCTTCCGAGAGCAACTGTTCCCGTTTCTGCCATTTGAGCCGTTTGTGCTTACTGAAATTTAAAAAATACACTGTGGTGTAGAGTTTGTTTCTACTCAGGGAAGCGAAAGAGAAAAATGCACTGAGCGTTTCCGACTGTCAGTATTGCATATCCTCGACCGACATCGCGATAAGGAGAACTTTTAATTCATTAACGAATTCTAATTTAAAAAAGTATTTAAATATCGTTATTCTGTATTTTTATTATTAAAAAATAAATCAATAATTAAATATTAGGTCCTTAGGGGGCGTCCATTAATTACGTGAGGTGTTTTTGGCGATTTTTCGACCCCCCCACCCCCTCTGGTGAGATGTCGTGAGATTTGGCTCGACACCCCCCCTCCCCCCTTTATCTCACGTGAGTTTTATGAAAATTCTTAGTTTTAGTGTAAATACGTTAATTGGTAATTTATCTAGAAAAATGACATAATTTGCCTAATTGTTTTTAAACTTTTAATGATCGAACAACAAAAAACAGTTATGATTTACCAAATTAAATTTGAAAAAAAAAATTGTTCTAATTCAGCCCACGGGAACTCACCAGAAAAACATGGTTTAGTTGGTTTAACTTAGTTTTCCCGCAATTTAACACTATTTCTTTTGGGGGAACATATTACGTGATATTTGTAGAGACCCCCCATCTCCCTCACGTGACATTGTGTGAGATCAGGCCCGACCCCCTCCCCCCCTAAAACTTCTCACGTAATTAATGGACGGCCCCTTACCTATGAAATTGGCGATATTTTCTCAAGCTTTGTTTTGTTCATAATTTATTTGATTGAATTGCTCTTAACAAAATTGTTTTTTATTTAAAAACGTGGTCATATAACGGAGAATTTCAGTAAAATTAATACATTTTTACTTTAGATTTATTTACTGAAAACGAAGCTCAAACATAACTTGTTTACTGTATTGCCCGTTTCAGTGCTTATTTTTGCTGTACCTTTGTTATAATTAAAATTTGTAATAAACTACATATGATTAAAGTTAACTTAATGTTTTCCAAATCTTCCCACAAAATGTTGTTAAATTTGGATTTATCATTTCTGAGAAAAATCCAAAAACGTTAGTATGAAAAAATGAGTTTGCAAAAAATATTGTAGGGACAACGCCAATTTCATACGTAAGGACCTAATATCTGCTCAATTGATAAGTAATTTGTTAAGGTGTGCCTAAAGCAAAGCAGTTATTGTAGGTATTGCTTATCACTATCATTTATTATTTATCTGTACACTCAAGAGCACGTCAAGCTTGACACTTTGGACCGGCCCTGCATTATATGGCGCGCAGTGTAAATCAGAGCTCAACTTAAACTGGTAGTGTAGCGTGACCTGCTCTTGACTGTACCTACTGCAACACTCAGTATTTTTTAAGCATATACACCTGCAGTCAAGAGCGAAACTGAGAGAGGTGAAGTGAAATGAACCAAATCCATACTCACTTAATTCGATCATAGAATCATCATAATACTACACATAATTACCTATATATTTTCATTTATTCACCATACAAGTTATGTTTTCTACACACTCAGTAATATTTTATTTCTAAGTTTAGGTAACATTTAAGTTTTGTTAGTTTGTTGTCATCTGTATACTCCATCTAGTCTACCAAACCGGTTGCAGCTGAAAACCAGCGTCATGGCTGAGGTTGTGGCATTATGCTGAGCTGCATCCAATTCGGCAATTTGTAATTAAGTTTCATAAGAATTACCTACCTGTTGTATAATTTTCCTAATAAATATTTTCTATTCTATTCAATCACAATGGATTAAATCATAGCTATACACAGTTTTTTGGCTAATGTGGAAACGCAATCTCATGCCCTCACAATTAGGATTGTTAAAACATTTTTCTGTATAAACAAAAGTGACAAACTTGAATTAGACCGTTTCCATCCATTTTTGGCAAAATAAAGTTGGCGTGCAAAAATAAAGTTATCATAATAGAAATAAAGATTTAATATAAGCTTACTTACAGGGTGGAGGCAGATATCCATAGAACAGCACATCACCACAGGACGAATGGTTCATTTCATCACAGAGTGCTAATCTTCTACTTAGTGGTGTAATCCCAAAGTAATCACATTCGTGTCTCAAAGCTCTTATATTTACATTATTAAGGTCTATATCTCTGGTTCTTAAAAAGTTTAAAATAAGTCCGAATAAATTCGGGTCTCTGTCTATAAATATGGCGCCAGTCTCGTCTCTCACTGTTGGTATTCTACCACTGAGAAGAGCTGTGAAGAATGTGTCTGGCACCCATGTTAATGTGTGCCATGATGTGGCAAATCTGTAACCACAATTTAACACTTAACTAGTTAGTAGAGGCCAAGTGTCTTAAAAACAAATTGGGGTAATTTATTCAAACCCTTTTTAACCGACTTCAAAAAAGGAGGTTATATGCTCGACTGTATGTATCTTTTTTTGTATGTTCACGGATTTCTTTGACTCTCAAATTTTTTTTTTTCTAAAGAGTATGTTCCAGAGGTTGTCCCATTGTCACCTAGTCAGGATCTGATAATGTAATCTCAGGGAAATCGAGGGAAACTCTCGAATTTAATAGTTATTTACATTGTTTCTCACTTGCTTTTTATTATTTACAATAAACATATGAAAATAAATCATTTTTATCTTTTAAGTGAAATAAATCTATTCTATTCTTTATTGGAAATCGGTTTAATTTTTTAAAACCTACATTTTAAACACGTATTAAGACTGTGATGAAAAACATGACTAGATGCAGGGTTGTGGGTTATTAAAGCCAGTGATTAAAATCTCACTCACGTAAATTGAAATGATTTTTAATAAATTCACTAATTTAAACTAATTTCCATCCCGTCATGGAAATGTTATTAGTTACAAATCATATGTTGAGTGAAAATAAAAATAAAGTAAGTGAATGTGTTATTTTCTATAAAAACTTAACTCATTTTCAATAGACTCACTGGAGACAAGTAAAACCAAAATTTGTAAACATTTAATTTTTTTATATTTTATATAAACTTTAGTTAATTTTCTGATAACCATTAAGTGAGTAAAAAAAAGTTAAAAAGAAAACTTTTTTAAAAACTGAATACAAGTCAGAAGTGTAACAAAGAAAATTAAAATCTTGATTAATACTATATTAATATAATGGTTTTTAAAAAAAAAAATTGCAGGAAAAAAACCTGGATGGACATGACCAGGATAGAGAAAGGTGGGGGAAGCTAGAGGAGGCCTATACCCAAATGGGGTCCACTTAAACTAACCATACTAACACTAATTTATTTTAACTTCTATCAACTCCCTGATTAGGAGGAAGGCCAGGGTTTGGTCCAGCCTAGTCTACATCATACAGTGAACAACTATGCAAAATTTCAGATAGGGTGGCTGGGCAATCTGGGCAATAAGGAGTAAGTGATTGAATGAGTCAAAACTTTTCTTAAATGATCTACTGAATAGTCTACAACTTTTTTTCTGGATCTCAAGCCTAACTCGATGGGCACAGGCATGAGATCATTATTAGTATTATTTATTCTTATGTATTGAGTTCTGCATCCCCCATGTCATCTCAAACATCCTGACCAAAGTTACCTTACTCCATTCTTTTAAGGTTTGTGATTGTATGGATGTTACTGGCTATATAGTCTACACTAAAATACAGTGTAGTCACTACACTATAATAGCGCAAAACTAATGTGGGGGGCACCACAAACTAAGTTTGAAAGCATGTTTTCTGATTCTGCATAAAGGCAATATAATGTTTCTGAATACACAGAGATTGGTAAAGTAGGTAATAATATGTGGAATAAAGTCATAACTTTCTCTCGTCGTTCTTACCTTGTACCGCCGACGTTCAAATTAACTATTTCCTGATAATTGGCCATTTCTATAAAAATCGATTCGATATGCTTAGTATTTATAACAAACTACGAATATTATTCTAAATTTACTGTTTAATTTATTTTTATTTTCGAAAGGGAATCATTGCGACTCGCTTAATGTAAGCAAACGTCAACAACAGCTGTCAAATGCATGCGTTGCCATGGCAAAAAATTTAATTAAGGCTGCGTTCTGAGAAATAATTATATTTACTTTTCATTGTAATTAATAATACTATCGGGTGCACGGAAGTGCAATCTGCCAAGCCAACTAAAGTTTTTTACCCTGAGTTCTTTCTCTAAAAACGAAACTTATTCATTTTTGCATTCAAAGAAAATCATGAATCTGATTGTTTACTTAGGATGAGAAAGAAATACCTGTGCAGATTTTTCTTCGAAATTTTGTAGTTAATGTAACTGCATCTACCTACACGATTTTAAGAACAACGTTGTATAAACGAATACCTTTCAGTTCATACAATGCAGCCTTTAGCAGTGATCGTGTTAGCTTTAGCTGGATTGACTGGTTTTGTTTCTAGGCTCTTTAGTGTGATACGATATGAAAGTATAATTCATGAATTTGATCCATGGTATTGTGTTAAATATTTATATAATGTGTAAAGGACATCTTAGCAAATACTAAAATGGTGGAATCTACCCATAACTATGATCAGCTGCAAGTAATTATTTATTCCCGGAATTGTCAAGTTCAGGAGTTTTCGATATTTACCTACTTTGGCGCTACGCAACGTACCGCGTAAACGCTCCCCACGCGCTCTTCCCTCGCGCCACTCCACTATCGGAGTACGATGTACATTGCTATTTTTCGTGTTTTACGCTGTTATTGTTGTTTTTAATTCAAAATGGATTGTGTTCTAATAAATAATTAAGTTTTGAAGCGGAAAATATTTAAAAACTAAAAGAAAATTCGAAAATTTTCCAAAGGAAAATTCCACTAAAAATCATTTAGAATGATAGTCTTATTCACAGACATATATGTCTGTGGTCTGGATGCAGGGTTTCAGTTTTTGCTAGCTGTCCTTTACACCCTGTATATATATTTTTTAAATAAAACCCAATAAAATTTGAACCATGAATTTTTTGTTTTAGGTTTAACTATCGCTCAACTGCCTATTTGATCCAAAATGGTTTCTACAATTTTCTCAATTGGTTTGATGAGCGAGCTTGGTACCCATTAGGACGTATCGTGGGTGGGACTGTTTACCCTGGTTTAATGATGACTTCTAGCACAATGTATTGGATGCTACACGCATTAAATATCACATTAGATATCAAAGACGTTTGCGTTTTTGTCGCTCCAATTTTTAGGTAGAGTAGGGTGGATGCCCCTAATACCAGGCTTTTGGAGCAAATTTCAACTTCAAAAATTTTTATTTCTTGAACTATAGGTCAGAACCAGTCACAGTTTTTTTATAAAAAGGTTACTTAATTGAAAAATATATTTAGCACAAAACTAACTCATAAACTATAAGTATAATTAAAAAATAATCATTAATCAGCATGATACCTCCTGTATCTAATTGCAGCCACCTTGTACCTAATACCATCTTTTTGTGTACTGAATACTAGCCTAGTCTAGTCTCATGCTTTAAGACTTTTTTCTTTATAAATAAACACACTGAATGCATGAGGTAGAATCTTTTAATAACAAATAAAAATTAAGGAAATCAATTATTCTTTATTACTAATTTAATTATCCCATCAAATTATTTAAAATAAATATGTAACTAATATAATTTTATATAATATTGATTGTATTATTCATTCTCTCCAATATTTTAACTACTTCTATCGTATTTAAGTCATCTTTTCGGGTTAAGATTGAGAATCAAATCTTTAATATATAAATACATAGGTAAATACAATGTTAGTATTTTTTAAATTATACAAATTGAAAATAAACTTGCAAACCAATTCACGTAACTTAGTTTTTAAAATTAAGCCTGATATAATATTTGAACTTACTAACTTTCCTTTATGTTTGTGCTTTGTGACAACCCTAATTTTTAAAACAGGGCTGGAATTAGGTACTCCGTCCAACCAAATACCAGCCTGGGGGGGCTGGCATTATGTACTCCATACAAATCTTGAACGTAATTGCAGCCCCATCAATTCCCATTAACAGCAAGGTTAAAACTTATATATTTACTCTGTAATCCACGCAGTACATTATCCCTAACCATAATCAAACAAATCACAACACGTAGAACTGAATAAATGTGAAAAAAACCTTATTTTAGCAGCTTCCAAAAGTGTCGAAAAAATAGGAAAATGGCCGTCGTCCGCTCAGTTCAAGCTTAGATTTTAAACTGACGTTGACTTGACATAGTCATGTTAGTATTGCCAAATTTGGTACACATGTTTTACCAAATAAAAGGTTTTTTTTAATGAAGACATTGCTAAGTGTTACCAATAGAAAACCTAATTAAATGAGAAAATGTAAAAGGGCTGGTATTACGTCCAGGGCTGGTATTAGGGGCATCCACCCTAGGTAAATTTATGATTTATAAAAATTAAACATGAAATAAATACTTTACTCAGGAAAACTCTTGTAACTTTCAGCGGTTTAACATCGGTAGCGACTTATCTAATAACATCTGAGGTGTGGTCTGAAGGAGCAGGATTATTTGCTGCTTGTTTCATAGCTGTCGTTCCTGGCTACACTAATCGCTCTGTAGCGGGGAGCTACGACAATGAGAGTATAGCTTTATTTGCTCTACAATTAACATATTTTTTGTGGCTGAAAAGTGTAAAAACTGGTTCAATTTTTTGGTCAATTTGCACTTCACTATCTTATTTTTATATGGTGAGTTAGTACATATTTTTTCATTGAAAGAAAGAAATAGAAACATTTATTATTGGAATACTACAACACAAAGTGCCAAACTTAATTTTTAACAAGTTGATAAAAAGTGCTTTGAGCTCTTTATTCCAGCTTTCTGAAGTTCTTTTGAGTGTGTTAAACTTCATTCAACACTTTTGCCATTTTAGGTATCTGCGTGGGGAGGCTATGTATTTATCATCAACTTGATCCCCCTCCATGTTTTCGTACTGCTTGTAATGGGACGGTATTCTAATAGATTGTTTATCAGCTACACCATATTTTACATCGTGGGGCTTTTGTACTCCATGCAGATTCCATTTGTTGGCTTTCAACCTGTTAGAACTAGCGAACATATGGCTGCCTCAGGTAGTAAATTGAATGTGAGTTAACTTTCCATACAATCTATGAGAGTAGGAATTAATAAAATAATAATCTCATTGCAGGCACCTTTATGCTATTGATGACAATTAGTGGTCTGAAATACCTTCAGAATCTAAATTCTAATGATAATAAATGCAAACAGTTGCTACTTCAACAAAGTACATTTTTCGGTTGCCTTTTCTTATTTGTGGGTACATTGTTGGTATATTTTCGTAAAATTGCGCCTTGGAATGGAAGGTAAAACATATTTCTAAGTAAAAATATTCACCACTTTTATGTAGAAGATTGTTATCTAAATAGGTAGTTGTTTAACTTTCAGATTTTACGCTCTCTGGGATTTCCATTTTGCAGCAGTACACACTCCTATAATAACGTCGGTGGCTGAGCATAGACCCACCACATGGCATAATTTTTTCCTGGATTTACATTTATTAATGTGTACATTTCCAGTTGGTTTATGGTACTGCATCAGGAACATTAACGATGAAAGAGTTTTTGGTAAGAAACTACCAACACTATAGTTTATCTAAATAACACTTAAATTAAAAATTTTGAATCACCCCAACATTCGTTTGCTTATAACTTTTAAGCGGCTGAACAGGTTTTCATGAACACTCGGGATAAAATTATCTAAGACAAAAAAAAAAACTTAACGAAAATCTGTTCATCCGTTTGGGAGCTACGATACCACAGACAGATACATAGATAAACAGACAGACACGTTAAACTTCTAACACCCCTCTCTTTCTGCGACGGGGGTTAATAAACATTGCATGCATTTAAAAAAAAAATTAGTTGATATAATAGAGATTACATTTTAGTGGCACTTTACTGCATCAGTGCTGTTTACTTTGCTGGAAGAATGGTACGTCTTATGTCAACATTTGCACCTGTGGCTTGTGTGCTCTCTGGGATTGCCTTTTCTATACTACAAGATTTTCTTTTACATCCACATACCCTAAAGTCAGTTACGGAGGAAAATAAAGAGTCCAAAAGTCTATTAAACGAGGTAAATTTACCAATCAGATTTTTCTAATTTTTTTATTAATACCTACTTAAAACAATACAGAGAAAAAGCCAAAAGAAAGCTCAACTTAGCAGAAAGAAACTTTGAATTCTATTAAATTTTGAATTTACACCGCTTGCGGCTCAAGAACGATTTTTGAGAGGTTGGATAACGTGGTTAAGGTATTTATCCCATACTTAACCACGTCATTCCAAGATTTCCAAGCCTTTTAAAAATCGGTTTTCAAATTTTTTTAAATGTAAAATTAAGTAATTTATTCGACTACGTTTCATAATTAAAAAGGTAATTTATACGACTTTAAAAAGTAATGCGGATTAGGTGAACCTACAATTTTAAATGTTATACAATTTTCACTTACTTTTTAAAATTAGTAAATATTATTTTCAGACCAAAGATTCAAAGGAGCTGAAACTATCACGAAAAGGTGGTTCCCATGCAAAATTTAGTTCCATTATTTTTATCACGTTCGGAGCGTTACTTACATATTTCTGTTTCCATTGTACTTGGGTCACCTCCACATATTATTCTAGTCCCAATATCGTGTTTTCTGCCTGTGCTAGATACTCAAATGACAGGTAAGTTACCTTCATAGTTGTAGTTTCTCGAAAAAAATTAAGATATGGTTTGATGTTACCATTCCTTTATTTGATATAGATCAGAAAGCAAAATTATAGACGATTATAGAGAAGCTTACAGCTGGCTTTCACAAAACACCGCAGAAAAAGCGACAGTTATGTCATGGTGGGATTACGGATATCAGGTAATTATATGCTGGTAAGTCATCTAACATATTGAAGTACGCATTTCAATAACGAAATGATTGTATGTTGTAGATTTCTGGCTTAGGTAATCGTACAACAATAGTTGATAATAACACTTGGAACTATTCTCATATCGCTCTAGTTGGAAAGGCTATGGCAAGTAATGAAACTGTAGCATATAAAATAATGACAGAGCTGGATGTGGATTACGTACTAATAATCTTTGGAGGAGCTATCGGGTATCCTAGTGACGATTTAAATAAGTTCATATGGATGGTTAGAATTGCCGAAGGTGAACATCCCAAGGAGATACGAGTAAGATCAAATGGATTTTTTTTTCATAAAAGATACTTTTATCGATTTTCAACTATTAAATTAGCTGTATCTTATTTTTACAGTTCAGTAACTTTTTTCCTAGAAATAATCGAATAACTATCGATTCAGAAGCCACGAAAATAATGCTGAACTGTTTACTATATAAACTGTCTTATTATCAGTAAGTATGCAATACGGTTACCATTTTAGCAACGATTTTGGACATTTGAATTTTTGATCCATGGAATTGGCTTCAGTAATGTGATGATATTGTCCCTATATTTTCAGATTTAAAAAGCCCATGGAACTAGACAGAGTCCGTGGTGCTGTCCCGACTAATCGTGGTTTTAGACTAAATTATCTTGAAGAGGCATTTACTTCGGCACATTGGATTGTGAGAATTTACAGGTAAGTTTAGATTTTTTTTTTGCACTAATAGTTACGAAAAGCTGCTACTTTGTATGTGTATACAAAATATAATATTTGATTTGACTTTTCCCCGAAAGCACATAAAACAAGAACGGCATAAGTCTAAATTGTAGAGCTTAGACATTGTATGGTCTTGAGTGCACCTAATTAGATTTAATTTCTTTTGTTCTTTGTTTTAGAGTAAAAAAGCCATATGAATTTAATCGGCCTCGCATACCAAGATCTAAAAGAATAATCCAGACTGATATTTCACTTTCAAAGAAGGTGGTTAATATTTATTCTTCTATCCTAGTTAAATTTAATTGAATAGATAAAAAAATTCACTGTGTAGAGTGTGTAGCTGAATAAATTGTGAACTGCTTTGCTCAATGGGCTGAGACGGTCGTTAATGCAGAAAAGTAAGTACCTAGGTAAATACTTACTTGAGTGGCGATGACAACTCGTATTTAAAATATCGCAAATGATAATTCAGTAAGGTTATCGAGAAATGTACATTTCTCGATTTTTTTTGCGATTATCCTTACTGAATGTTCTAATAATGTAGATATAGATAAACGGAATATAATATGTACTTGTTCCAATATTTTTTTCACAGATAAAAAACCGAAAAAAAGGCCAAATGAAAAGCAAAGCTGTTATTTCAAAAGGAAAGAAAATTAAGTCATTGGATTAAAGAAAATGCTTACGTGATCCAAAAAAAATTACTTACAACATTTTAATAAAGTGCACTCTGCTTATTTTACTTTTTTGTTTTTTATTAGCTTTTAACTACACTCATTTCTTTTTAACTATCCTTGTAATATTAAACTTACCTGATTTTTTGAATGAGACATTTTTTTCACTAACAAATCGTAACCTTTATCCTCCCATTGGCCAAGCAAGCATGCCTAAAATGTAACGCAGCAGAGTTAATGTAAAAAATACTTGAAAATCAAATGTATTTACTTGGTGTTCAATTTAGCACAATAACCTAAATTACAGTCGCTACTATTTTATTGTATATTGATGAGCACATATTACTAATATGGATTAGTCATGATAACTTATGATTCTTCGAAGCTTGGAGGTAAACAAAAATTATGTTTCAACATTTTGTAAAATAGTAAAAACTTTTCTTATGCCGCATTTACACATGCGTGCGAATCGCGAGGCAAATAACGAACACGCATGTGTAAACAGTGCGCTCGGTATTCGCCTCGCGCTTCGCCTCGCGATTCGCGCGATCGCGTTGAGAGCGGTTGTTCGGACGCGAATCAAAGGGCACGAATGGCGAACTCGAACTTACTGTTTATACACATTCATCTGCAGTTTAATTTTCATCAGGATTTTAATTTTCAATAAAACAAAATCTCTTCGGTTTATAATTAACTAGCATTCCGCCCGGGACTTCGTTCCCGTGGGAATTTGGGGAAAATTATGTAGCCTATGTGTTAAACCAGTGTGTCTTATAGTAACAAATAATTTTAAATTTCGCGCCATTTCCACACATGCTGCAATCGCTCGCAGCAGCGCCTTTCGAAATGCAACCCAAATAATCGTTGTTCTGAATTAAGTTCAAATACTCGACAACAGATGGCGCTACTACACTTAATTTCCAAGTCGAAGAAAAGCCCTTATATCTTTAAAAACACGCCCTCTAGGTTAAAACGGGAACTTTCTTGTTCGAGGTGGGATAAAGGGCTATCGCACTATATAAGTCCCTTTATCGTGCTGGGACTCCTTTTTAAGTTTTATCGGCACGCACATTTTATTAACTTAGTTTATTATGTGATAATGATTATATTTACTTACATTCATCATACACACAAAATAATGATTTTATAAATTGTTAAAGTAATTAGCAAATTCTTCTCTTATCTCTAAAGCACTGAGTGTAGGACACCTAGCTCTATTTGGCTGCGTCGACGATTCTTTTTTACTTTTTTACGCAGGATATCTAAATAATTGTATAAACTCAATAAATGTAGCGCGCATTATTATTTTATTTTATTTATTTATTTAAATTATTAAACATAAAATTTACACTGTTTCTTAAAAATAAAGCCCCACAAAACTGCTTGAGCAGTTTGTCTGCGAGGGCAAGAGTCTCTAATTACATAGTACTATAAACTTAATTTCAAATGAGTTAAATATCTATCTATTCAGCTTCAAGTGTATGGAGCAGATGCTTTTTTAAATATTTTTTAAATCTGCCTATCTTGGGCTCTGATCTTATGAACTCAGCCGCCATTATTTTCACGTCCTCCATGTTCGTGTGCGAATATCAAAATGAATCATTCCGCGAATGTGTGAACAGTAGTTCCCGCCGGTATTCGTATACGAATGTTTCGTGGAATGATTTGTCGAATGACGAGGCGAATCGCGAACACGATTGTGTAAATGCGGTATTAGAAGTTTGAACGCATCCTTTTTTTTTTGTTACTGGCAACTTTTTTCATGAGAGACGTGTCCGTCATTCTAAAGTCAATTTTCATAAAATCGAATTGCTGGAACTGATGTATGAAAACTCAATTCTTGTGAATATTTAGAATAGTTTTTAGTGTAACTGGAGTTCAGGATGCCGGCCACGACTTCTTTGAAAGCAGGCCAGGGCCGGAGGAAAGGGATGTTTAACAATACGGCCGGCTTCAGCACGCTGATCACGGTGACCGTGTTGACTCTAGCTTGGTTGGCCGGTTTTGCATCCCGGCTTTTCGCCGTAATTCGTTTCGAGAGTATAATTCACGAGTTTGATCCATGGTAAGTCGGCAGAATCTTATTGGAAAATTATATTTTATGTTTTGGTTCGATGTCCACGGTTGAGTGATTGTTTCAGGTTCAACTACCGCTCTACCGCTTACATGGTGCAGCATGGGTTTTACAACTTCTTGAATTGGTTCGACGAGCGAGCATGGTACCCTCTGGGGCGTATCGTGGGGGGTACCGTGTACCCGGGCCTCATGATTACTTCTGGTACAATACATTGGGTGCTGCACGCCTTGAACATTCCTGTACACATTCGGGATATTTGTGTATTTCTTGCTCCAGTATTCAGGTATTTCTTTGGTCTTTTACTACCTTCATTGTTGGTAATCATTTGGATAGTAAATGAAGAGATATATTTTTTTTGTAGTGGACTAACAGCAATAGCAACATATTTACTGACATCAGAGCTATGGTCAAGAGGAGCTGGTCTGTTTGCTGCCTGCTTTATTGCAATAATCCCTGGATACAGCAGTCGTTCTGTAGCAGGGAGCTATGACAATGAGGGTATTGCCATATTTGCTCTTCAGTTCACCTATTACCTGTGGCTGAAGAGTGTAAAAACTGGGTCCGTGTTTTGGTCTGTTTGCACTGCCTTGTCCTACTTTTACATGGTAAGTGATTGTTTAATTTAGATTTTTGCCAATTAGAGCAAACTCTGACACCAGGGTTAGCCAAGTTCGCCACATACTTGGGCCTGATTTTTGAAACAATAGAATTTCAATTCGCATACAAATTGACTAAATTTGTATGAGATTCTCAGGCGAATCTTGTCAATTCGTATGCGAATTGGAATTCTATCGTTTCAAAAATATGGGCCCTTGACTATACCTAAATGATAATATGAAAAATTACAGCAAAATGTAAATTTTTTTAATACACCTTCTGCATTTTACAAAATACAACATAATAATTGAAGCATATGATTGTTAGGGGGCAGTATTCCACTTATTCAAGATCTTTGTCTAATTTATTTGATTAAATTTGATCTGACACATCTGACATGCATATTGGTGACATCAAGTATTTGATGAAGTCATCTAATTTCTTTGATCAAATTGGTCACTAAAATAATAAACCAGAATGTAAAAAAATGTTTACTACTTCTATGATTTGAATAGATATTTATATGTCCTTGGGTTTTTAACATGATTACTCACTAAAAACCCACTCTATAAAAGTATTATCCACATGTTGGTGAGATTTAATTACAAAAACAAGTAAAATAAGATTAACCTTTTCACCGCCAAAGTCTGATATATCAGACGTTTAAGTTTCGTGCTCTCGCCGCCAAAATCTGATATATCAGACAAAAAAAAATTTTTTTTTACTTTAATGTCGTTCACCAAGCGTTCGCCATACGCCACGACATAAAAAAATATATTTTTTGATGTCGTGGCGTCTGGTGGGCGTATGGCGCTAAAAGGGTTAATAAGTCAGTTATATTAATGTAGTGTATACCTATTAATGTAGTAAAGAGAGTGATAATGTAAATTGTATAACTGGTTATATCTCATCTCTTATCATTTAGCTATTATGTGGTGGTACCTACCTAAACATAAAGGTTTGTGTGTTAAATTCAATGTACTAGAACTAGAGATTATAAATTTAAATTATGATTTTATCAATCAGAATTATTTGCTACTACATTGACAATATTAAGTGCCTACTAATGTACTCGTATATAATATAACTGAGTATTTTAATCAGCTGTTTATTCAGGTGGCAGGAGATCTCATTCACATTTATTACACAAATTGATGTGTTCTTGTTATTGTATAAACAGTAGCACTTCAGGTTACCCATTTCACTGCGAAAGCCGACGCTTTTACGAGCGTGATAAGGACGACGGCAAGGTCAATGTGTATAGCCTGTAGTGCTGCCATGTGTATCAAAACAATTGAATGAGGTAGTCAGAACTTGTTGATAATACTTTACCATAGTGAACCATAGTGAACATTGCTAATTCTGTAACTTTTAATCAATTGTAATTATCACCAAAACTAAGTAAAATATGAAGTAAACAAAGGAAAAATAAATACTGAACATGAGTTTACATTATTTTGAACAAACTTTTATTTTAATAATCAGCAGTAATTTTCTCTGAATGTTACAATAGACGACTTTCCAATTGATTTTAATTTAAATACAAATAACAAAACTTAATTAATAAATTAGTTTTAGGAAAATAGATAGAGTAGGTAGGTATCTTATCTATTAAAGCGGTGAGGAGGCATAATCTGACCTTTATGTTTTATTTTTATTTAAAAAAAATATCTATTCCTATTTTCAAGTCTGAGAAGGCTCTTATAATAGGAACAATAAAAAGCATTCATTTTCCCCTTAGGTGTCAGCATGGGGTGGTTATGTTTTCATCATCAACCTGATCCCACTTCACGTGTTTGTGTTGCTGATAATGGGCCGGTTCTCTCAACGTCTGTTCGTCAGCTACACCGTGTTCTATATTGTGGGGCTGCTCTGCTCTATGCAGATCCCATTCGTCGGGTTCCAGCCAATCAGGACCAGTGAACATATGGCTGCCTCAGGTAAGATTGTTTTGTTATTATATTTTCTTATTTGTTATTTATTTCTTATATTTTCTAAAAAAAATTATTTTGGTTAAGTACTAATTTTTTCCTACTATTGTCATTAATTTAAAGTAACCGTGAAGAAGAAAAATAGAAAACATTTTGTAAACTAAAATTACACAGGAGCAGCCTTAACCACTTTAATGCCTAACTTCTAATGCTAAATCGAAAAACAGTGTTTTCTTTAGAAAAAAAACTGAACATAGAAATCTCCCTATAAAACTGAACAACTATTATCTAGAAACTTAGATTTCTAGTAAAATATTAGCAGATAAGTCTTACGAGGTAGGGTTTTTTTTTACATGTCCTTATCAGTTATCAGTTATCACATTTCAGGGGAAACAAAAAAAAATATTATAGGCAGTTACTTTAACATAATTTGTACATGTTAGTTTTATCTTTATGTTGAGTATTAGGATTATTAATACATAACCATAACACTGTAGTGTTAAGTCATTAGTATTTTTTTATGTAATGCTCATTAAAACATGAATAAGGATTTATTTATCACTTCTATTTGTTTGTAAATTTTATTTTCCTTAATCAAATACTTGATTAAAGCTTCCTTAAAAAAGTTACTTAAATGTTCTAAATAGCTATTTACTTCTCTACAATGTAAATAACATAATAACTCTAAAATTAACAATTTGTAACACCCCCGACCGACATTCGATTGCTTATTACTTTGAAAAGTCTGAACCAATTTTTATCAAATATAGCTTAGAACCATCTCGACTACGTCAGCTTTCAAACAAAAAAGAAACCGCATGGAAATCGGTCCTTTAGTTTAGGAACTATGATGCCACAGACAGACACACAGATACGACGGGGGTTAAACTGCTGAAATCTCTTCCACTTGTTTTAAAACCATTTATGCATGAAGATATTTATTCTCAGTCTCAATGGATTTCTCATAGAAAATTCCTCTCGTTCTACTTTGAACTACTATTGTTTGGAAAATCATCCATCTGATTTCGATTGTAAACGTGTCGTTCAATGTTTTATGCTTTGTTAACATTCTTAGATATACTGCTCAGTTCATCGAGCTAACTGCATTTTGTATCTTATTAGAATGTTAGTAAAGCTTCTATTAAAGTGAACATGGGTTGACGCAATACGAATGGCTTATGTTTCGTCTGAATGCTGTAATAACAGGCATTATGAGGCATATCATTGATTAGCTACATTAAAACATTTGCTTATCTTTCGATTTTTAGGGTTCCATACCATAGTCAACAAGGAGCCTCTAAATAATTGTTTTATTCCACTATTTCCTTCGGCTGGAGACTATTCTAACAATGTGTATACATCTACATATATTAAAAGCTTTTTATGCTTTCTTTTAAACAAGTGATCGAGAAACAATAATCGCTAATAATTTATAATAAAAAATAAAACAAAAGTTATTCGAAATTCTTCACTACTAATGAATAAGGTCATTTATTGTTTAGTCAAGTCCGTATTCTGTTTCATATGAGAAACTACGATTGCAATTGTTATTGTAATTGTAAGACGGGCTGGGCGTGTTTCCGCAACTCGACGTTTAAACTACTCACTACTACTTTACACCTCCTAAGTATTTAATTCCTATAACTTTGAATCGTTTGTGGATTTTGCGTATACCTATGAAGTTAATTTAATTTACACACTTTATTCTTATCGCTAAATCCTAATGAATTAATCAAGCTAGCACCCAGATAATGCAAAAACAATCGCTTGTTCATATTCCTTTTAATTTCACGTCAATGCACTGCCGATATATTGCTTATAGAAACTTAGTACTTCTTCCTATAGCGCTTAGACCTGTTTTTCATTCGGGGTACACTGAACCATGATCCAGAATTTGGCAGGTCAAGTCATTAGTCTTCTTCTAATCGTGTAGGTATAATCAAGTATGTGGCGAACTTGATTAATGGTGTCAGAGTTTTAAAAACGCCATAGTTATTATAGTGGAGCGACTACCATCTAACCTCCGTGACCCTTCACTTCGTATTTTTATGTTTTTAATTCTTCCTCATTGATTATGTGTGCCACTTTTACTTGCGCGCGTGTCAATGGCAAAATGTGTTAACACACCAGACGCCACTGTTAAGAATTGAATTGACCCTGGTAACAGGGGAGCCTGACCGGATTGGATCATGGTTCCACATTTAATCGCCTGAATGTGCAGGTTTCCTCACGATGTTTTCACTCATCGTAAGAGCATCGGCTAATGTGCAACTAATGTACGTAACTTAGAAAGTGGGTCATTGGTCCACGGCGGCACTGGGGATCGAACACGGTACCTCTCGCTTACGAGTCCGACCCGCTAACTGCTCTTAGTAACTATTAGTACTTATAAACTAATTTTACTGTGTCGTTAATTGTAAACTTCACAGCACTAATTCATATAGCCGTTATTATCAAATTAATAATAAAATACTTTTAGTTATTTTTTTGCTATAAAATTTAAAACGTAGTAAATATTTTAATTAGCATCCATGTAGCACTAATTAGTCTTGACATCTAAACTGATTAAATATTTTTTTCGAATATCATAATATTTCCTTTAGCAAATGTCTGTGAGTTATCCCGGAAATCCCGGACGGGAAACTGCTATTAAAAAAAAACTGTGCTTCGGAGGGCACGTTCAGCCGGTGGTCCCGGCTGTTGTCGACCGACTACAGTCGTTAAAACAAGCCAGAAGCCTTTGGTGGTTTGAAAGTCTGACACCATGCTCAAGTTCGTCATTCACCACACACTTGACTATATCTACACGATAAGAAAAGGGAGATTAAACACACCCATAAACACAGATGACTTATCAGTACTCAGACGCAATAGGTTATACGGTTGACCTTAAATTTGTTAGCGATTCTTTTCATGAAACTAAACAACTTTCCTCAAGGAACTTATGTGAAATTCACAAAATAAATTTCGAAAAGCTAAAGTTGTCGTACCTACAAGTTGTATACAAGGTGTTTCAAAAAAACCCAAGAAAAAGAAATTCCAAAATTTAATTTTAAAAGTGAAATAGTAGCAACTCTAGTTGCACGGTTTGACATTTACAAAATGAAAGTTTCATATAATTAATATGACATATTTGTCAATTTATAAAAGAGCTGTGCATTAAGCTTAATTTTAATTAGTTTTGAATTATTATTATAATTTTTTTTGAAACACCTTGTAGAGAGGCGGAAATTTTTTTTATATTTCGACGTAAGTTCTTTGGGAAAAGTTGTTCAGTTTCGTTTTTTTTATTATTATGAGATGGGTTAACTCTTGACCCCAATCTTGACCAAGGTCATAGATTAGGTCGACGATAGAGTGAGTTAACCCAGAAAATTACAATTAAGGCACTGGCACTCCCATGCACCGACGGAACACTGCAAGCTGTTTGGCGTCGGACTTCGGTAGGAAGGTTGTCACGATTTTTTCGCTATCTACAGAGGTGACGCCCGCCAGGCATAGGGGGGTAATCTGTCCACTAATTTGGGACCATTTTACTTTATTTATTTTCACTAACTAATCTACCTCAAAATTTCGTAAAAAGTTACCTAATACAGGGTGATAAACACCGAATTAACAGCGTTGTCGCACTGTCTGTCACAACATTAAGCTGAGCCAAAGCCCATTCACCGATGCGGTACATGTACCTACATTTTTACTTAATGTACTTTATTCGTTAATTGTTTTTTTTTTGGGTTGTGTTGTAGGTATGTTACATGTACCGTGTCATGAATAAATGTATTTCTCTCTCTCTCTAATTAGGAGATGGATGCAAAGCTTTATGCCTTAACGCTTGTACTAGCTTCACCTTAAACTTTAAGGTGAAGCTATACTTCATTTTTTTAGCATTAGAATCTTGTAAATTTTGAGTCTTTCATCTGTCACGTTAAAGTGAAAAAATATGAATAATTGTATACGAAAAAATATGAATAATTGTATATTGTATTTTTAATTTATGTTTTTAGGTTCTAAATGCCCAATGATGTGACAGTTTATTTATATTTTTAATAATATTACATTGTGATTTATAATTTATACTACGAAACTTAAATTAATACAAATAAACAAATCATTTTGAAAAGTTTAACCTATAAAAGACTTAAAGAAGCAGAGGTTGCAAACATAAAATGTCACAGCACAGGTCAAACGTCACTCTTCTCCCATAAGAGTGCGAATGCGATCAGTAAATTTTGCAGTTTGGGGATTTCCACGTTCAATAATGAGATAACAACACTTGACAAAATTCAGGCAGAACAAAACAATGAAAGAAGAGACAAAAAACATAATGAGATAACAACACTTGACAAAATTCAGGCAGAACTAAACAATGAAAGAAGAGACAAAAACATAATGAGATAACAACACTTGACAAAATTCAGGCAGAACTAAACAATGAAAGAAGAGACAAAAAACATAATGAGATAACAACACTTGACAAAATTCAGGCAGAAGTAAACAATGAAAGAAGCATGAACTTAAAAAAACGAAGTAAGCGAAGTATTTCAGAAATACTTGAAATTTTACAGTTTACTGCTAAATTATGGGCAAACTGAATAAAAATGTAAATGTATTTTATTTTAATAAATTGGTTTAAATGGTTCTAAATTGTCTGTACTAGCTTTACCTTAAAGCTATGCACCCATCTCCCAATCACCCCAGTATAAGTGAAATTGCACAACCATAACACATTTAACATAATTTTTTTAGGGAAAGAAAAATATTCGGCGCGAATGGGACTTGAATCCACGACCCCAGGATTAGATCTCCTGGTGCTCTAACCAACTGAGCTATATGTACATTCAACCTAAATAAATATTTTTATTAAATTTAACTCCTATATTTAAAAAATAGTATCTTAAACCATAAGTAGATAAATTAGGTATAAATCATATTAATCCCAAAAATCTTCTTAAATTATAAAAATATAAAAATTTGTATAACACATTTTACTTAAATTCCAGGTGTATTCGCACTATTGATGGCAATTGGAGCGCTGAAGTACATTCACAGCCTGAACCCCAAGGGACAGTGGAAGGAGCTGCTTATTCTCGGGGGCTTAGCTGCAGCTGCATTCGTATTCTTAGTGGTCGTCATCCTCACGTACTTCGGTGTAATTGCGCCTTGGAGTGGCAGGTTAGTGTTTTTTGTATCAATCCATATAAGTATACAGAGTGGAATTATGTTATGCCACCTGAAGGAAAACTACTCTTAATACTGTAGATAGAAAATTGTACTCAAAGAAAACATTCCTTTATTTTTGAAAAGAAAGAAAACTGCATTCAAGGATTTTCGAAAATTCGCTTGCCACACCCGGGAATCGAACCGACTAAAATCTGTGAGAATTACACCCTGTACTTTTATTGCATCGATCGCTAGGGTCAATTATAAGGATGAAAACTCTCTAACAAACTTGGTTAATTAAATAAAAGGAAAATAAAGGAATGTTTTCTTTGAGTACAATTTCTATCTACAGTATTAAGAGTACTTTTCCTTCATGTGGCGTTACAAAATTCCATCCTATATACAATACAATATACTTTTCACTACTCATGCTCGGAAAGTGCTTGTTTGTGCAGCTTATAGGCTGCACAAAAACGATTTTTGTGTTCTAGAGCACAAAACGATCTACTATAGGCTGCACAAAATCGTAGGCTGCACAAAATCGATTTTTGTGTTCTAGAGCACAAAACGATCTACTATAATAGGCTGCACAAAATCGCATTTTGTGCACAAAGTGATCTACTCATAAATGGGTCTATAGTAAGGCATAGAAAACTCCATACAGCCAAAATAATCAGAAGTTTAAAGATTTTGTTATTATATGTTATTTTATTATTTCCTCGCAATCGAAGTGAAAAGCAGAGTTTATAACTCGTCCACAAAACCATTTTTATCCGAGACTTAAAGCAGCCCGAGCCGAAGTGCACTCGTTTTGTGTACTTCTTGTAAAATCTACTATTATTTGCCCACAGAGATATACAGTACAATTTATGGAACATGAAACATAATTACGGTTTTAATAACATTGTTTTATACGTAAAAACTTTTTGTTTTTGTAAAAACAATGGAATCCTATATCATGTGATGTGTTAGATTCGGCAGTGCAAATATTGCAAGACGCATAAAAACTCCGAAAGCAGGCTCATACAAAATTATCTTTTCAAATGTATGTAGGGTGTAAGGGACAGGTTAGCAAAAATTAAAACCCTAGAGTTAGACCATCATTCCGAATGATTTTCCAGTGGAATTTTCATTAGTATTTTCAAATGTTTTTTTCATGTTTAATATTTTCAGCTTTCAATTTTCCAAATAAAAATTAAAATAGCGTAAAACATAAAAACCAGCAATGTACACACATCAAAAAAGTCTAAGTAACACTCACGATTTTTCATACAACAGAGGCCTTTTTGAGAAGTTGTGAAAAGTATTTAAGACACGCATTTTGAATAAATTCTTTAGTGTGAGCAAGTTCTACACCTGAATTTTCAATTCCTATAAATAAACTTTATCTAGCTTTAAATGTGTGAAAAATAATAGATAAAGATAAAGTTATAGGAATTGAAAATTCAGGTATAGAACTTTCTCACACTTAAGATTTTATACAAATACGTGTCAAGTATAGTTTTTACAGCTTCTCAAACAGGCCTCTGTTTCTGTTGTATGAAAAAACGTGCGTGTTGCTTAGACTTTTTTGATGTGTGTACATAAAAAAAAAAAGCTTTATTTCTCAAACAGCTTATACATTAATTCCTAGTCTAAGGAAAACTCACCATTAAGCAAATTAAAGTTTTACTTGTGTTGGGAGGTTCCAGTAAATGAAGTACATAACAAAATAGTGTAAGTGTGATGGCGGAGAAACAGTTGAGATAGATTCAAGATTCAAAACAACTAAGCAACATAGGCAAACAACTTAAATTAATATAATAGAACTTAATTTTATGGTGTGTGTGTGTGTGTGTGTGTGTGTGTGTGTGTGTGTGTGTGTGTGTGTGTGTGTGTGTGTGTGTGTGTGTGTGTGTGTAATGATGTGTTGTGTAGTATTTGTGTGGACATAGCATTCTGACAGAGGCGCGGCACGAAGGGAAGGCGCGTGAGGCGCGGTTTTGCGGGTACATTGCGTATAGTGCCAAAGTAGGTCAATAACGAAAACTCTTTAAATTGACGTTTCCGGGAAAAAAAAAACTTGTAGCCGACTGTAGTAATGTGTAGATTCCACCATTTAAGTATTTGATAAGCTGTCTGTTACACCCTGTATAATGCCAGTTTATTTTGTACTTTACGGTAGTATTATGGCATGGTGTATGGAGTAAACCACCGCGTAAATTCTATTAACGCTAACATGTACTCGTGTGATTTTTATGGCGTGTTTGATTCATTCAGCGAAAAACTGCTAAATGTTACTCATAGTAACAGAGCATTTAATCAATTCGTTTCAACAGTAGTATGAATGCAAAAACAGTTACTTTAATCAAGCTTGTTATTCGGATCGGCAACGAAATTGTAGTTTTTTGATGCGTATAAATCGGATTATTAGTAAGTGCAAGCTACTTTCAAGTAAATATTTTATAGTTTCTATAGTTCTGCAGAACTTACCACCAGGGGGGTGTCCCTCCGCAGTTTAGGCATGTTCGCGCGGCGGGCATACTGAGTATGCCAGGGTGCGCGTGTTGCTACTCACCGCGCGCGCGCTCACAGCGTTGTTGGTCGCGTTTTGAACAAATTAATAAGTGTACCTATTTATTAACAATATTAAAACCAGACAGAAACACGTTTTGCCATCACAATAGTCTGTAGGTGTCTGTAGTTAGTAGGTATGTAGGCTAGGTATTAAATAACATGGTTGGTTATGTTAACTTGTGTTTTTACTTACTACACATCCTAACTATAGTTACTCTTGATTTTATAAGCAGTGTTATCTTACTTAATTAATTTCAATAATAATTTTACATCTAAATCGGCGGCGAGTGTTAACCCTGAGCTCTCGTCGCGAACGCGGCATCGAGTCGGCGGAGCGCAATAGAATATGAACGCTAGCGGCCGACAATAAGTTTTAATTTCTCTTGCAAGCCTGTGCCGCTTGCAATAGTAGGCAATTTTTTATGCCTTAAGTTGACTTTTGTTAGGGAGTGAGACTTCTGTACGTTAGTACTATTATTTATTCTGTGTTACCACTTAATGCGGTCCAACTCCGCTAATTTACTTTCTTCAGGCCTGTGCTAGTTTTTTTCATAGATTATGGGTTTGCTCTTGACCACAATCTAGCCCAGAGGCGAAGATGTGGTCGAGGATATAACAAGCTCACCCAGAAGATGCCTATTCACTTGAACTTTAAATAAATTTGGATTATATGAGCTTGGAAATACAGACGTAGGCAAAGAATTTCATTTCTTAGTGGTGCACAATATAAAAGATGAAGAGAAGCGCTCAGTTCGATTCGAGGAATCTCGACTAGGTGAGGGTGGTACACCGCGATGTGTAGAAAGAGGCCGAAGAAAGAGGCAGGTGGAATGGGAGATTTGGCGCCATAGTGGAAACTGGTTGGATGGGACTACCCAATCAGGACACATTTTTTTTCGCTGACTGGCACTTTGAATTTTTGCATCCAACGTTGTATGCGCAAACGTCGTTGTATAAAGAGTTTTGTATGGGTCGTGAATGACCTCTTTTCTTTGTACTCCTTTTTCAGATTCTACTCGCTCTGGGATACTGGCTATGCTAAGATCCACATACCAATCATCGCGTCCGTGTCTGAGCATCAGCCTACGACGTGGTCCTCATTCTTCTTCGACCTCCACGTCTTGGTTTGCACTTTCCCCGTCGGATTGTGGTATTGCATTAAGAACATCAACGACGAACGGGTCTTTGGTAAGTCAAGGAACTTACTAATAGGTGAAGTGTAAATTCCTTGTCAATAAATTAAGAGATCTTATATTAAGATTTGATAGGTGTCTGTGCACATTGGCGAGAACTCGCTATATGACTTGAAATTAGCTAGAGAAACTTTAGGGGGTGATATTATCCATGGCCTGAACAACTTTCCCCTAGGAACCCATATTGAATTCTTGAAAAAGATTTTTGATTTCTCTTACTAAGGCAATTAGTTAACTCAAGTAGTATGGAGAGGCGAGTTTTTTTAAAATATTTCGTTCAATGTTCTTTAGCAAAATTTATTAAGTTTAGTAGGCTGATTCACATCCTCTAGCTAATTTCAAGTCAACCAATGTGTTTACTCAAGATTTTATCTTTCGTATACGTGTTTCAAAAAAACCCAAAAAAAGATAATTCAAAATGTATTAAAATTTAGTTTATTGCGCAGCTCTATTACAAATATGACAAGTATGTCATATTAATTATATGAAACTTTCATTTTGAAAGATGTCAAACCGTGCAACTGATAACTAGAGTTGCGACTATTTCACTTTTAAAATAAAATTTCGGAATTTCTTTTTTTTGTTTTTTTTTTGAAACACCTTGTATAAATTGATTTATATTTATATACATTATAGGCTAGACTAGCAGATATTATAGACTAGCATCCCGCTCGGGACTTCGTTCCCGTGGGAATTCGGAAAATTATGTAGCCTATGTCTCAGGGATAATGTAGCATCCTAATGGTGAAAGAATTTTTGAAATCGGTCCAGTAGTTTCGGAGGTTACATACATTCAAAAATACAAATCTTTCCTCTTTATAATATTAGTATAGATAAGTAAGAAGTAGTGTGAACGATAGGAGTGGTGACAACAAAACCCTTTTACAAGTAAATATTAAAAAATAACTTTCGTATACATAAACATATGTTGAATCGATTGAAAATTTATTTTTTAAGTGGCTGACTAAAGTGAAATTCAAGAAAATCCCACTTTCAATCAAAGCAAGCAGTGGGTGTGATTTTAAAAACCGAAACATTTATCCCTATATGTTAATTACTTTAGGTTAAATTATCTTCTTTTTCTTAAATGTGACACTAATAAAAAGCTCATTTCCAGTGGCCCTATACGCCCTCAGCGCGGTTTACTTCGCCGGTGTGATGGTGCGTCTAATGCTGACTCTGACGCCCGTGGTGTGCGTGCTCGCCGGCATCGCATTCTCAATACTTCACGACTTAGTGCTGAGAGAGGAGGACATCCCACTGCCGCCTATCGAAAGCGATGAGTCTAAGAACCTATATGACAAGGTAAGCTTGCTTTTTTAACACGCTTTTATTAGCTCGGGTTGTATGTATGTATGTATGTAACAGAATCTTTGAGCCTAATTTTCACTGGTTTCTAGACGTCTGATCAACTTGAAACTTTGCACACGTGTTAAGGGCCAATGACAATGCAATAACCCGATAAAAAAATTCCATTATCCTGATTAGGATCGTCAGGATTAATTGCTAGCCGAACTAAAAAATTGAAAATAAATAATAGTTTAAAAAAACTAAAAAAACACGCTTTTATTGCTAACCGAACTAAAAAGTAGAAAATATTTTTTAATTACAATCAGGATAATTCAATTCAGAGTAAGAATTACCATTTAGGATCAAATAAAGATAAAGATTTAAAGATGGTTAGCAACGATTTTCACTTAAATATAGGCTTTTAATGCGTATATCTGAAATCTTTGGCAAAACTCGAAGCCGGACAATATCTACCCGATCTGAAGAACGATTTTCATAAACTGCTGATATGACTGGTAAAATGTGGTTTTATTTATGTAATTATTTGTTTATGTCTTAAATGAGAATAAAGTATCTTTAAACCTAATAAGATATCATTTGTGTGATTCAACTTGCAATAGCTAGAATAAACCCCTCATAGAATAATAATAATAATAATAATAATAATAATATCCGTAATTGGCAATATGTTTAGGTTATAAGCATAGATATAAGCATTTCAGTATTGCTGTGGATTTGTGTTAATAAATAAAATAAAATAAATAAATAAGATACGGCATAAATTACAGGATGAAATTGTTTGTATGTTATTTAGATGTTAGATGACTAAATATATCCTTTTTTATAATTTCTTTAAATACCTACTGAGTTTATATAGTTAATTCTCTGTATCTACTTTTTTAGGTACATCTGTCAGTACTGTAAGATGAATTGTGCTGGAAAGTCAAAGAAATTAAGGTGTTTTCTCCACACCAGAGGAACATAGAGCGGGACGACTTAGAAAAGAATTGGACAATTTTAATTTGTATGCGATTCGACAAGAAAAATCTAGATGTACTAAACAGTCGTATCCACAAGGTCACGAACTCTTCTATTTATTATGAAATCGAAAGATTCAGAAAATGTACGGTTTTAAACCTGTCAAAAGAATTATGATTTATAGCATATAATAGTTTTCCCGTAACTAATATTTCACAAAATCGGCTGATAGTGGTAGATAAAAAATTGCATTTAAGTCAAAGTATCAAAACCGTTATTGTCGCAGTATAAAGGGTGGTCACTTGCACGATAGTGGCGCCGACATTATTTTCACGACTTTTTTGCCAAGCTGTATAGCAGTTCGGGAATACGTCAACAAGCTTCTTTTCATAAATAATCGTAAAAATGTCTACGCAAGACGAGTAGGACTCTGTCGACTAAAGCAAATAAGTTTTTAATTGGATGCATTCATTGACTAAATATTCATCCACATCATCGGGATAATAGTTAAACCTTACGTGCGCTTTCTAAATCAATGTGTTGCATTGCATGTTCTTTTCTTGCATAGAAACTGGTAGATAAGTAATTAATTTTACAACTTTTAAGTTAGTTATCTACAAGGCTGTAAGTAAATCTCTTTCAACCCCTCGGGTGGTTAATAAGTCCATGAAACTGAACGACTTTCCCCCAACAATAGGTCAAAATACGAAAAAAAAAATTTTTGAGTTCCCATACAAACTTCATCAGCATGTAGCGCATTTGACCTGACAACAATGGCCACACACAATAACCCGCTCCACACAATGGTCCAATCGAGAGCTAAAACAACCTGACAAACATAACAAAACATCCATCTGACGACGACGTGCGATTTTTATACAATTATATGCTACTAGCTTTCCGCCCGCGGCTCCGCCCGCGTGGACTACAGGTTATATCGTGCCCAACTGTGGGATAAAATGTAACCTATGTCCTTTCCCAGGCTCTAATCTATCTCTGTACCAAAATTCATCAAAATCGGTTCAGCGGTTTAGGCGTGAAAAGGTAACAGACAGACAGACAGACAGACAGAGTTACTTTCGCATTTATAATATTAGTATATGCTATTTATTACAAATTCCGAATATTATTAAATCACATGACGTCTTTCTGTGTCATTCATATTTTCCTAATTCTCAAGTTGAACGTGGTCGACAAAATGTTATTTCACATACCTATAACAGTTGGAACTAACGCCACTCATGTATTTAAATAAAAATTATATGGAGTTTTTTGATAGAACTGTACCGAATGTTCTTACACAGATACCCTTGGATACCTTTGTCTGTTATAGATGTTGGATTTATTTAAAATTCACACAGCACCATCTAACCACAAAGCTTGTGCTATGGGTGCTAGATAACTAATATACTACTTCTATACGTTTTTTTAAACACATAGGTACTAGTGGTTCTGTTAGCTGTAGACCTCGCGAGTCATAATTTTTGTGGCTGAAATATGCTATTTTTTACGTTTTCAACACCTATGGCTTCGTCATTTTGAAAAAATCCAAAAACTGAATCAACAAAAAAAACCATATTCATACAAAATATCGAACCTGCTCTCGAAATTGCGGAGAATAGCCGGACAAATATACGAAAGCATTTTTACCCAAGCTCTTCACATCAAAATCATCCGTGGGAAATCATTGAAAATAATGATTTCAAATATTTGTGTTGGTCGAGAATTGAATTAGATCGACCAATAGACCGTATGTTCTGTGTTGTAGGCCGGCAAGTTAAAGAAACGCTCGGTATCGCCGCCGCCGCAGAGCAATGACTCGAGTCTCGGAATGAACGTGCGCTCCGGAATCCTCATCGCCTTCATGATCCTACTGATGTTGTTCTCCGTCCACTGCACTTGGGCCACATCCAATGCGTACTCCAGTCCCAGTATCGTACTCGCTAGCTATGGGAATGATGGGTGAGTCTACGTAATATGTAAAGACTAAGTATATATGTAAAGACTGCACCTTTGCGAATAACCGTAGAGTCAAAGGAACGAATATGTATGTATGTATTTAAATCCTTAAATGTAACATCCTGGATGTTTTGTGCAATAAAGCTATTTTGAATTTGAAGCTCTTTAAAAAAAAGGGGTAGAACCACGTATTAATAAAATAAATTTTTGGAGTGATAATGACTTTGCTACCGCTTCTATTTGTTTAGTAGAGATTGCTCGGGAATCCGTTCTCTTGAGAATTTCGTAAAATCCTTGCCTGCATCAAAAAAGGAACTTTTGAGCAAATTGCGTCCGTCTGATTCCAAGGGTTCGGGCTGGGCGTTGATGAACCGGTGTGTCAGGACTTGGATTTTATATAAAAAGAAGATTTGGCATAACAAATAACCTCTTTCATCACTAATTCTCCCGCCAAGAGTGATAATAGCTCTTATCCCGTATTTATATCAATCTCAGGTGGCCTACCTATTATGCGTGTAGACCAGAACCTTAAAATCATCTTGAAAATTTTTAAGGCTTAAGGAGCCACTTCGATTAATGTAGTTACATAAGATAACTAGTGCAATCTTAGTAATATGAGTAAAAAAAGTATAATCTAAAAGGACATGTAACTCTTACAGATCACGAAGAATCCTAGATGACTTCAGAGAGGCTTACGGTTGGCTGTCACAGAACACAGCTGAAGACGCCAGAGTAATGTCGTGGTGGGATTATGGATACCAGGTACAGTCAGTGCCGCAAATTATCGGCCCAAGCTTGTTCTAATTTGAACCTTGTTATATGCAGACAGAAAGCTTATGACTCTTTCAATAAATGCTTTTTCAAGAGTTATCATTTCCCATGAGTTTTTGATTATAGTGCGAAAATGCTTTTTATTAATGTTGTAATTTCCAAAACAATAAAAATGTTATGTGATTGATTGCTGCTGATCAAAATTACTATGGCCAAAAAAAAATCAATAGGGGTGTAAAACAGCATTTTTCATTTTTCACTTTTCAGATTGCCGGAATGGGGAATCGAACAACGCTAGTCGACAATAATACATGGAATAACTCACATATAGCTTTAGTTGGTAAAGCAATGGCTAGCAATGAAAGTGCCGCGTATGACATAATGACGCGTTTGGACGTAGATTACGTGCTTGTGATCTTCGGAGGCGCAATCGGATATTCTGGTGATGACATAAATAAGTTTATTTGGATGGTCCGTATTGCTGAAGGCGAACACCCCAAAGATATACACGTAAGTTTTGATCAATCAACGTCCTACGTGGATATGGTATTTGAAAAGTAAAAAGTATATCATTTATATTCTGTGGTTTCGTTTTTAGGAGGCTGACTACTTTACAGAAAGAGGAGAATATAGAATAGACTCAGAGGGCTCAAAAACCATGTTAAATTGTTTAATGTATAAGTTATCGTATTATAGGTGAGTTGAAGTTTTTATCATGTCATCTAGATATCCAAAACAATGTCATTGTAATTTTTTTTTATTTCTGTAAGTCGCTGATTTTTTAAAACTTTGTTTATTAATCCAAAATGAACTCAATACATCTGATATAATTCTTATTTCTTCGGAAATGACAATATATTTGCTCAGTACGTGGCAACTAGTACCCGATGATAACCTTTACTCGTTCTGTTTAGATATGACAGTGGAGGGAGTCCAGCAGGGTATGACAGAACGCGAGGCTCGTTGCCTGGTAATCGCGGCTTCAAGCTTACTTACCTTGAGGAAGCGTATTCTACTGAGCACTGGCTTGTGAGAATATACAGGTATGTAATACTTAAGTTGTTTGCTAAATCAGATCAATGTTACTTTCAGGAAGAAGGAAAAAAAATCTGAACAGAGTTCACCTATTGATGTATTAAAGACTTCTTTACGTTTGAATCTGCTGTTAGAATACTATTTTCTAAATGTAATATTTATTTCAGTGTTAAAAATTTTTCTAACAGAAGTTTTATTTTGATCAGCACAAACATTAATTAAATACAATGTCTTAAAGATTAAAAAAATGTCTAAATTAGTTAATTACATTTTGTGTCAATTTTCAGGGTCAAAAAGCCAGACGAGTTCAACCGTCCTCGCTTACCACTTTCTAAAAGAACAATTGGCAGTAGCGGAGCACTTACCAAAAAGGTAAGTTTTTGAACTAACGCGACATTGTTTGCTAACTAATGAGACTAACATTTTCAAAACAAAAATAAGTAACCGATTTCCGAGTAGTTTTATTATAACTAGATAACTCTACTCGAGATTATAAATTATTTGTAGTGCTTACATTGAGTTTATTCTTGCAGAACGAATTAGGAGCAGATTCGATGGTTGGTAAAGATTTATACAATACATTAATTTAGTTTTCGTCATTGTGAATTGTATTTGCATGTTTTCGTACATGTCCCATTGTATGTCCATTATGTTGCCTGTTTTATGCCTATTTTGTAATGCTATGTTGATAGTGCTTCTGTTGTTTATTGCATTTTCGTCGTTGTTGTTTGTAGTTAAGAGGTAAAGAAATATTTTAAGACGAAATTCATACTTGTCAAAAGGATTGACAGGGTAATACGTTTAGTAGAATGTTGCAACCATATTTTTTCTTACGATGCTGTTGCCTCTTAGAATAGAATAGAAAAAATCTTTATTTTATAGGACTTTTAGCATGCCACTTAAAACAAGTCAAGATTACATGAAATACATACAAACAAACATTAAATGTTGTTCCATCTGATGTTTATTGCTTTAGCAGCGTTCACTTTTTAAATGTACTATTATGCGTAGTTCCTCGTTAATTACTATCTTGTTTATGAAAACGACCTGATTTACATATTTGTAAATAGTACGCTGTGCACAGATTCAGTTGGAATGTTGCAGAGCATTCTTTTCTTAAAGTGAGTTTTAAGTTACCCAAAAATAAGTTTCTTAATATTAATATTATTTGAATAGTTTAGGAACCGCTGTTTTAGAGTAAATGAAGAAGCTTTTAAATTTATTTACGAATATAATCGCAGTACCACTTACATTACTTTTATTTACTTTAAAATCTGTCCATTAGCATGGAGTAATAATTAGAGTTCAATAATCAACATTTTACCTTCACGCAGAATCTGAATTTAGACGAGTTTGAGGAAGATGAAAGTGAATATGAAAATAAACTAAGGAATTTTGGAACTTGGACTATCAATCACGAAAAAGTGGCTAAGGTAGGTTAAGTTTATAGTCTTCACAGAAAGAAATATGCGTCAAATTTAGTTATAGCACGGCAAAATTATTAAGCTGATGCAGCTTACATGCAGATCTTTTCATGTTTCTATAGTTCATTTGCCCTTCCCATTCTATCGGACGTCCAGGCTCACCTTTGGGTACCCTTTTTTTAATCAGGTTTTTATAGGGGGGAACCCTTACTTTGTTGAAATCTTACGGATTCGTGCTGAGTGCATCATCTCTTATACTACGTACATAGGGATTGGAATTCTCTGCCTGCGTCTGCATTTTCGTGCTCATCTAACCAATTTTTTTAATAATCCTAGTGAATAGGTTTCTTTTTGTGATATTGCTACATCCTCGAGCACATATTCGCCCCTGAGATTGATTGTGGTCAAGAGCGAACCCATCTACACTAATATTATAAAGAGGAAAGATTTGTATCACCATTAGGATGCTACATTATTCCTGAGTAACACAGGCTACAAATTTTTCCGAATTATAATCAATGTTTTTTTTATTTATTAAAAAAGTTAAATTTCAACAACTCAACTCTGCTATAAGTAATTAAATCTTCTAGACAAACGAATTCATTACTAGTCGTTTAACCGTGAAAATAAATAGATTTGTAAATCAAATTTGTTTTTATGGTCTGTTTGCAAAACAATTTTTAACGTTCTATTTAAGTTAAATGGGATACTGCTTAGGTCGGTGTTGGTATCAATATTTTACTTTATTTGTTTTTTATCTATAATTGGTTGTGATCGTCGTTTATGTTTGTTTGATTTGTCGTTTTTTTTGTATTGTTTGTTTTTCGTTTTTCCTTTATTTATTTTCGGAACAGACTGAAATATCGCCAGTTTAGTCTCCAAGCATTTGTTTTTTTTTCAATAGTTTATGTGATTTTCTGTACGAATCTTTCTTCGTGTCATTGCATTTTTGCGGTCCTGTGCAAGTTTCGTCCATTTGTTTGTGAAATAAAAAAAGAGAAAAAACATTGTTGCTATATTTGTCATGGAAGGAATTACGTCCGTTTGGGAACTTATCTTAAAAAATATTTATTGATTAATTGTGGGTCTTGATATGCCTAACCCATGTTAAGCGTTTGATCTTAGTTAACAGTTTGATCTATAAGACACTCAGTTAAGCTGACTTTACATGAGAAAGAAAAAACTAGCATATAAATGTCCACATCAAACTAAACAACTCTCTGTCACTAACCCTCAGGAAATTCTAAAAACTTTTTTGTTTCATACTATGGTGATCAGCTGATAGCATTTTTCCCCTATATTTCAAACTACGTTCTTTTGGGAAAGCTGTTTACGGGTCCTCCATTAATTATGTGATGTACTTTAGCCATTATTAATCCCTCTTCTCCTCTTGCGATAAGTGGTGAGGTTTTGACTGTCAAACCCCCTTCACCCAAAATCACGTGTAACATAAAATACAAATATTTTTACAATACTATCTTTGAATACAGGTATATACTAATTTAATTCTGAAATATAATAAATCACTGTGATAAAAATTTCCAGACATTAGAAATGACGCATTCAACGAAAAAATAAATACACGTGATATCTCCGTACACCTGTGATATTTCGTGATTTATTACGAACCCCTTCCCCTTTCCCTAGGCTAGAAAGGGGTTTCTAGCCTCACGTAATTAATGGACAAACCCTTAGTTCAGTAGAATGTTAGACGTCCTTGGTTTGATTTAATTTGAAATCATCTGATGTACAAGTGTACACTCAAGAGCACGTCAAGCTTGACACTTTGGACCGGCCCTGCATTGTATGGCGCGCAGTATAAATCAGAGCTCAGCTTAAACTGGTAGTGTAAAGCGTGACCTGCTCTTGACTGTACCACTTTCATAAGTCACATCAGTACAGAAAAGCCTAAACTAAGCCAACTTAAACCTAACGTGAATACCAATTAAATATAGACCATATCGCTTTATGGTAACATTCTAAATACAGTAACACAAGGGACTCCTATTATTTCGCTCAAAATACTTTTGACAATTGATGCCAAATAAAATAACTAAGTACGAAATAATAGGTATGAAATTGCTGTCTTTCTTACAACATTTTTGAAAACTGATTTTTTAATATTAAAGTTTTTGGATTTTTCCTGGAAATATGAAATCAAAAATTTAAATAAAAATTGTGGGAAGGTTTTGGCATCATTAAGTTAGTTTTCATCATACTTAGTTTATTGAAAGTTGTGATTGTAACAAAGATACATCAAAAATAAGCAATGAAACGGGTAACAGATGAAACGAGCTATATTTGAGCTATAAATCCAAAATAAATATGTATTATTTTACTAAAAATCTTCATTGTATGGCCAAGTTTTTAAATAAAAAACAATTTTAGTAACAACTGTTCCACTAAATAAAAGGTTGAGAAAAAATCGGAAATCTCATATTATAAAGAAATTAGTGATAATATCGCGCCATTTAGAAATATGGCTTCGGTGCAGGTACCTACATCTTCTATACATATTATAAAGATGAAACATTTGATTGTTTGTTTGCATTGAATAGGCTCCGAAACTACTGGACCGATTTGAAATATTCCTACATTATCCGCTTATAAAATCCTATAAAACCTACAAAATCCTACATTATCCGTGATGGACATGATTTTCCCGAATTCCCACGGGAACGAAGTCCCGAGCGGAAAGCTAGTCAGCTTATAAAAGTGGTAACACTGGACTCTGTCACTCCATTTTATTGATTGTATTATTCTTTTAACAGACTTCGAGAAGGAGAAAAGGCCAGATTAAAAATAAACCGAAGATCGTGAAAGGTAAGAAGGTATCCAGATTGGAGTGACGTAGGTAACGAATTCTCTCGCTCTCGCGTTGGGCTAGGAGCAGGCGCCAGAGAATATTCCAGAATCAGTGGTAACTTTGTAAAGAAACACTAACTTAGCTTGATGTTGTATTGGTGTTCGATGATTTGTAAGCCAAAATGATTGACAGCGATTACGCCTTGCCATAGACGAATATGGGGGGTGGCGAGTGGGCCGATATTTTTTTTTTAAATCTAGCACTAATATCCACAATTCTGCTTATCTTAAACGTACTCTCTTGTGTTCTAAGTCATCGAAGACCAAAATATACATTGATCCGTTGTTGAAGAGTGTTGTAAATAATTGCTCCAACCAATGTTATTATAAAAAAAAATTAAAACCCTAAAAATGAATCTTTTTAAGCAACTAAAATCAATATTGTCAATAGTGGATTAATTTAATAGTATGTGCCTTAACAGTGTAACTGCACAAAGCTCTTAAATTTTCTCTTATTTTTGAATCTGCAGACAGTGTAAAAATATGTTCTTCTCCTTGCACCAAATTAATTACATATTTATTTACGTGGCTGTAAAGTGTTAAATATTTCTTTGGTGTTGGAATTCTTTGGAGTTTGAAAAGTATCGAAGCTTGCAATTTCCATTTCTTAGATTAAAACCAAAATCTGTGTCCCAAGCATCAATTCAACGTTTAAAACTTTGGCATCAACATCAAGTGGGTTAACTTAAAACATATAGCCAGTGATTCGTAGGTTTAATATGTCTAACTGGACTCTCCGCGAGTTCAATCAAGGAGTGAAAACTCGACAAAATTCGACTTGACGATTGTAGATGATATTCTTTCGATCTTGATTCAAACTTATTTAAAATGTCATCGTTTCGTACATTAACAGAGTATATTTTTGACCTGACTGTGGGTATATAATTAACATGTCATCTTTGCATCCTTACCACTGATACAATAAAATAAATGACTGACACCAACTCTGTGTATTTAGTCCATTAGTTAAAATTGTCTTAACTATTTAGTTAAAATTAATTTGCTGCACCGTATGCACGTGCAGGTAACATGAGTTTTAAATAATTAAAAGTGCTACGCGACGGACGTAGCTCGAGTACGATGGTGATAGTGCGCGTAATGCGCCGCAGTCCTATGTCAAAATGTCAACATTGACAAAGCCAGAGGGCGTGCAAGCCTTTGCGCGAGGGCCTCGCGAAAGTGAAGTTTCAGCGTCAGCCAAGTGGCGTGCCGCGCGAGTTTGTCGCCTCGTGCTCGAGTTGCAGCTTTTGTTTGATTAGAGAAGAATAATACAATTTGACATATGGCACAAGTGAGACAGGTGTTCACTCGGTTGTAATTTAACTTGTTTTTTAATACTATAATGGTGTACATTTATTGATAAGTTTAAAATATTTATTAAAGTATTCAAAATTAGGTAAAGGCGGATACTCATGCTTGCATTTCGTCGCATTTTGTTCCGTCTCGTCGTCGCTTAGGTTTATCGTTAGAACTCATGTTGCGGATAATTGAGAATATTGTTGGATGATAATATTAATAAATACAACGTCCTTATGTCATAAATAGTTTAAATGTTAACATTACTTGTCACTGTGTCGTAACTCTTCGTTTTCACATTAGTTTGATAGTACGAGGTTACCTCGCTTGATTACTTCAGTACTTACTTATCACAATTAGTTGAATTTCTTGAATGTTGTCTTAATATTATTTACTTGTTATGATATTTTAATGATCGTCAACAATGGCAATAATATCATCACTTTCATTATATGTAATTAAAAACCAAAGTTCAAAAACATAATTGATAGGTGTCACTATTTTATATTTGTCTCTTTCATCTTGGTTGTAAGTGACAAGCGTAAAAAAGCATTTATCTCGTGTAAATTATTGTCACTGAGTTTTGTGGGTAAAATGTTATGAAATTTTATTTTATTGTTGCACAGCACTTTTGTTTTTCATGTAAACAGAGTTTTATCAATCTGTATGTTTTCATTGTGGTCTACAATGTTCTTAATAAACAGATGAAAATTATATCCTCTTTCATTTTCTGATTTCTCTTACCAATGCATACATACATACCTACACTCATGCTTTATATCCCTGTATCCCAGTCAGAGCATCATGTGGTTATTAAACATCTTGACATCACGTTTGACATACGTATACATTCTGAGAGTCTTACCGGTGGTTGCATATAAATCAGGATAGGTTCAAAAATAAAAACAAATTGACAAAACCTTCACCATATATTTATTAATAAAGACAATCTAAAAGATCACGTAGTCATTGTCTTAAAAAATTAGTTACCCTAATAAATTTATCAATATATATATAATAGAGTTTTTTTTTACTTTATTACTTATTGTTTCAAGGATATGCGAAGTTGTGAAGAGTCGCCTAGAAGGACACGGTTTTTGGACTCGTCGGGATTACTCGTTGTTCATTACAATTTCATCACATTGAATATAACAATGAATCTATTTTATACGTAATACACTTACATCTTTCGATGATTACCTATTTCAATGTAATCTAAATGCTTAGTAAACTTTAATAAACTAATGTATCTACGCGAAGAATTGTGCTAATCTAGAGAGGTGTCTACATTTTTCTCATAGTATTTCAAAGACTTGTAATTTACAGAACGTTCAAAATCACAACACAGAGTGTAATACCAATTTTCGTGCATTTGGCACGTCGTTTTACTGACTACACTATTTTACAAGTACGTATTAAAGTACCTAAGTACATCGAAGTATGAAGATCGGCGCGTTCACCTACACTCTTTACTCGATACAAAATTAGAAGAATATAATATCCATTTAGACTTACAAAATATTTCTATAGTAACATTTCACATTTAATGTAGATCTAACACGGAAACACTTACATTATGTGCCGATTGTAAGGTAAAAGTGTTGGGGTTACATATTTCTACGCGGAATTAAAATGAGTGGATACACACATACCTATAAGTAAGTACATATATTAATATTTGTAAGTGGATCTAGTAACAGAAAGGTCCAGTAACATCGTTTGGAGTGAACGGGACGAAAAATTAATTAGTAGTTCGGTCTCACTCTTAAATCGCTGTGCACACTGGGCCTTCTAGTCTAGAACGGTATAGTTTATATTATATTACAATACAAAATTAGTTTGAACACATCGTTCAGTGTTGTATCTTTGTTGTTATAATCTGTTTCTATTTGTAGATAAACCACTAATATTTTGTATCCTCTTAAATGTTAGTTTCCATACAATTGACGTGTAGTTATTGTTAAAGATGACTGCCGTTCTATGGTGTATAGTTTATCAAACTAACTAAGATTTCCCTACCGATATTGCTCACCGGTACCTTGTCTTTATCGCAAGTCTGTCTAATTTAAATTTACTCTAAAATATAAGTAACGCAATTTATTAGTTAACAAAGTAAAATTAAAATTGGTACTAAATACCGGCTCTGACAAAGCAGAGATGGTTATGTACCGAAATAAATGCAATTTCCAGTGCTTTAAGTTATTTCTCAACAAACAGTAAACGGAAATAGTATAAAAATAACATGTAAGGCACTTCTATAAGTTTAGTTCGAAATAAGGTTGTTTCTTTTGAACTTACTTTTAATACTTACTTAGGTAGTTTTGAGTGCATCTATTTGAATCTAGTGGCTTCTTAGTGACAAAATATTTAGCGCTTGTAGTGGACGCATCCTAAAATCGAAACTTTGCTTTATATGCTTGTTAGATATTATATAGGTGTCATGTATCTATACCCTGACTAGTATGTCGATTTGGCACGTGGAATGGGGAGTAAGAATAATAAATAAGTTAGAAATTAAATAAGAAAGTAAGTAGGCAAGAAGGATAAGTTTTTGGCAATCAATTCAAATCTAAGATAGAATTTACTGAGTACCTTTCAGTCTTAAAAGCTAAGAGCATTATAAAATTATGTCTGGAGGGATTTGTCTTCAATTTATCGTATTTTTCATGTTTTCACTTACATAAATAATGCATTTTTGAAAAATATCCCGTAAGTATCTATTTACATATTTAATCGTTATTTTATATATCAAAATAACTCTGTAAACTTTGAAAAAGTAGAATGAAATAGAAGATTCCTAATCATAAAGAATTCTGAATATATAATTTGAAATACCTAAAATCTTACTTTATTATGTGTAAAATTAATTTAATCGTATAGCAGTTTGAAAGCATGAACTAATGCGTAAATATTTAAGACTGGGGTTCCCATCAAAGCCTTAGTCTAAAACAATAATTAATTTGTCTACATTTCCTAATTAATTTCTTCTAATCAATACTTGAATAAGATCTAAACATAGTGTACTAAATTGTTTTAAGTACAATAAATTAGCTTTGCAATACTTTGGCATATCGAGAACTTATTGTAAAAATAAGTTAGAAAATTTTTCTACAATTGTTAAGATAGAACACAACCAAATAATCACACAGTTAGTGATGAATAGCATTTAACTTTTGTATTTATGTATATCACTTAATATTTAGATTCCATATTAACACTTCTACGATGACTGTTATAAATTATTATCATTGACTTAGGATATTTCTCAGTTGCGTTAGGAAGAAAAAGGGCTTTTATGTGAGCATTTTTTGATTTCTTCTCTTGAATGAACACCGTTTTTGACAGTATTTCAGCAATGAAATGTCATTTAGGTTGACTTTGCCCTGATTCAGGTTATTTAATCTTTACCCAAAGTTTCTCAATCAATTAATTACTGTTCAGTCATATCATATAACATGTTATTTTCTGTCACTTTTGTTTTTGTGTACGCAAGTAAAGATCCTAAATCTATGATTAACATGGACATATTTTACTCATTTGGCAGAAATCCATTCAGGTACTCATGGAAGGAAAACAATACACCTCAAGTTAGAAGAATAAACATATCTTATTGGCATTACGATTTTGAACCAACCTTTATAAATTTAATAAACATTTCGTTGAACAATATAATACTGTCAGCGTTAAACGCTATTACTTTAAAGTAATATTACATCGTTAATTTAAATCTAAGAGGGATTCGTCAATAACGATAAATAGTTCGAGAGTATTTAAAGTAAGTATTAACATGTCTTTTCTAAGGAATACTGCCCCAAAATTGAGTTATTAAGTAGGAAGACAAAGAGTGCGTTGATTTTTGATTACATTGTCACAACCACGAAACCTTTGAGTGAAGAATTTTAGATTTGGGAGCAGCTAACTAAAGTAGAGTTCCGAATAAAGATATTTAGACACTTGCAATAAATTTGAGCAACTTTTTCGCCCGATTTGTACATATTTCACAAAGAGATTACATTGAAACAATAAACCATACATTTATCACAACACGTAGGTACACGTAGACACAATAACTTGACATCGATTTAAGTAAGTATAGAAAATAATGCTCATTCAAAAATTATATTACATTTCAAGTATCAAGTAATAGCATATTCAGAACTATTAACAAGGAATTAGATAAGTAATAATATTATCAACATAAAATATAGAATTTTGGAGCATTTTAATAACACTTATTAAAAAATATTATCCGTCCATTACAAGTCGGTCTGAAAACCGACATGTAAAGGAGGGATCATATTTTTTATGTTAGGTATCCCTCCATTATTTGCTTCTGTGAATTGAACAATTTATTTTACCTTAAAAATCGATGAGCAACTAACGAAAGCTGTCGTTTGCAGTGTAATTTAGGTTTGTCAATATTATTACTGTAGGCCGTTGTACTACTATACATACTTATTTATAAGCATACAAGGCCTCATTATTGTTGTATAACATAGAGGTATTTAACGTTATGTTACAACAATCCACAGAAGTAGGTTTTGTGAACATTTTCCTTAAGTGCGCTTAAAATCGATATGTGACTAGTAGGTACGGATGCTGAATTGAGTTCCGTTGGCTTATTAACTATCAGAATCCGTAGTGCTCTTTATAAATTGGTCTAATACGACTAAAAAACAAATAAAAAAAAAACTACAAAATAACAAGAAAATGAGCAAAAAGCATAATATGCAATAATGAGCTGAGCTCGCAAAAACGAAACAATTTATAGAAACGAGGTAGTGTAGTTACTACACAATTTATGCATGTATCACACACAGTTGTAATACTTATAGTTTAGTTAGATCTATATTTCGAATAGAGCTCGTCCATCGACTGAACGGTAGCGTCAACAACGAACTACTCTTATGTACAACATCACACTTGCAAAGTCGCATTAAGAAATCTGTCATATAAAAACTTTAGGAAGAACTACCTACCTATGTACGAATCGTTATACAAAATATTTTAGCGCTCTCTTCAAGCTTAGCATTACCTACGAATATTCCGAAACAGTTAGTATTTTATTGGTAATATCTGTCTTAAGCTAACTTTCTAGCTACTAGTCACTACGTCGCTTGTTCTAGATCACTTTAATTAGCTTTTAAATCTATTTTGTAATATATAGTAAATGCTTAATAGATTCAGCATTTTGTCCGAGTCCAAGCAAGTCATACAGTGTTTGTGGCGTGTATGCGCACGGATAGTTTATTCCACACGTTATACGCCAGTCGCGGTAGACATATAAATCGCGTCAGGTCGCAAAAAATTGCCACGTCCTCGAAAGACCTGTGCTAACTTCGTGGTGCTAGAAAAACCTCGGAATTTTAGGCCGTTTTTAGGATTTCACTTACAACATCTAAAATTTTTACAGCAAAGTCATCCATGACACTTCTAAAGAAGATAAAATGAACAACAATTTGAGCGCAACCACAGCTCCGTATGTCTAACAGATCTCTAGAAATAACAGTTCGAAAATGGGAGATTTCACATATTTTTTTTCATTATTTTCATTGTTTTAAACACCTGATTTCCTTATTAATATTCGTATTTTAACCTGATAACATGTGAACTATTGGTCCTAAAGAGTTTATTTCACACTTAAATTAAAGCTTAATAACTGCTCTATAACTTAACATTTGATACTTTCCCGTAGAATGAGTATTTTAGACAGTGTTTTGTTCGAAAGTCTAGTCAACTACAAATGTATAACTTTTTGGAAAAAATTGCATATTTTCGAACTGTTATTTCTCAAGATCTGTTAGACATACAGAGCTGTGGTTGTGCTCAAATTGTTTTTTAATTTTATCTTCTTTAGAAGTGACATAGATGACTGCTGTAAAATGCATATTTTAGATGTTGTAAGCGAAAAACTAAAAAAGGCCGAAAACCCCGAGGTTTTTCTAGAACCACGAAGTTAGCACAGGTATTTCGAGGTTGCAAATTCTGTTTGACACTATTGGTGTCTATCCTAACAACGTCCCAAAAAATCAGGACGTGGCTGTTTTTTGCGACCTAGAATGTTAAAGACGACTGGTGTATTAGCGCGTGAGTCTGTTTTGAGTATGTATTAGTCTTACGGGCGCGTACAATCGTACGTTGAGACCGCGCGGGCGGAATGAGTGGCAAAGGTATTGTTACTGTGCAGGCGGTTTGCTTTGGCTGTCATCGGATCTCTCGACCTTTTCATAAGGCTTTTCGAGTTTGAGCCGTTTCGGCTCGGCGTCGAGTGGCCGGTGTGACTTCATGTGTGCGCTACGACTTTTTACTTTGTTAAATACTCTGAAACATAATAGGGTACACTATTAGATACTGCAACAGAAGAAACAAGAAGAAGCGAAAATAAAACTGATTAGAAAAAGAGCAGAACTGCGAAATAGCAAAGCGTTAGTGCTGTCAAAAAACCTATTTACATACAACATTAATACACAAAACCTCTATAAACATTGTACCATACGATAAATAAAATATATACTGTTTACTCCTATCATAATGGACATAAATTCACTGCCTTAACTTTATTTCAATAAAAATACGGTCGATTCATATTTACATTCATCGATGTTAAATAATTTACAATACATTCATCATCATCATAGAATGACTTTGTACTCAAACTATCAAAGTTGTATAAAGTGGTCTGCCGCCCCGAAGAGGGGACGTATAAAGACAGTTAATAAGAACAGTTTGAAAACTTCCAATTCTCATGTTTTAGGTTACAATTACAATAAACATATTACACAATAAATAGCTACTATAGAGATGAATTTATGTAAACATTAACTTGACATGCAATCAACATCAATAACACTGAATCTTTAAGCACTGGCTCAGAAAATGCCTCATTTTGAACACTTCACGTCGACGAGTAACTTTTAAAATACATATATTTGTCAGCATTTACTGAACCAGCACGCGTTATACATTAACTTAACCTATTCTCGTCAGTTAGTATCTACTAAGCTTTAAATATTTTTAAATTCCTATTTTCTTAGTGCTGCAAGCACAAAAGGCAATTTAGGTGAAACAGAACTCTGGGAAACCAAATACATAGTTTGACTAGAATCGAAGGACTAGGAAAGGAGCGGGACTGTAGCATCAGTCTTAGTTCCACTTAAATTGCGTTTGCGCATTTCGCTGTCGATGACGTGTCGACATTGGAAGCTGAATGCTGACGTGCTCCGTAGGTCGGACTTACTTCCCGCAGATCTTGCATGGAAACTCTTCGTTTTCATTCGACGTCGGTGACGAGGTGCACGGTGGAGCTGCTTGAGTTTGAATCTGGCCTACTGAACCCTGGATGTAGACAAGTTGTGTTAACAAAGGTACTTCCTAATCACTCATCCGTTAACCTGAAGACGTAATGTAGCCCAGTGTTGGTAGCGTTGCTTACTTGTGATGCCTGTTTATCCATGTGCCAGCTCCGAAGGTAAAGTGTTTTGTAGTCCCTGGTCACCTTCTTCCAGAAGTAGTAGAACTGTATGCATTGTTTCGAGTCCTTGGTTCTTATCTGAGGAAGAAAGGGTGGTTTCAATTACCTATCCAGTTTGTTAGTGCGTGTATGAATGAAAGTGGTTTAACTATAAATGTGTTGCTTACTAGCTGCGCAATCCTGTAGAAGTCCTTGTCGTAGTGGCTAAGTCCAGCTAAGAAGGCCTCCACTTCCTCAGGCGTCCAGCGTGACTCGTGCTGCGAGGGAGCTGCTGGCCGCGACATGAGACGAAGAGTTGCCAATCTGATATCACCGCCACATTCGCCGAGTACTTGTAGAGCGAATTCCCTTGTATGGCCTCCGACTGGCATTGCTGCACACATGGCCAGCTCCATAAACATTCGCACTGGAAGTAAAGAAAGTATCACGTGAATCCCATTGTTCTTTCTCTAAACTGATTCTGATCTGTTTAAATAGAAAAAAAAAAGCTGCCAAAGAAAAAAATTGAGTTCAATTTTTTACCTTCGTTGTCATCCAAAGCATCATTAATGCCAGGATCCCATAGAAGCTGCTCGGGCACTCGATGTAAATCAATGCGATCGTTGCATAGCTCCGGTATATCCGCTTGGTGGTCTCTTCCGATGTTAATCATCGGTAGTCTCGGCTCTTCAAGTTGCGATAGCATGTCTGTCTCTGTTGACGGTAAACCTGAAATTAAAAGAGTTACTTTCTATTTAAGGCTTGCATTGCATCGCTTGAATTATAGTTGTGCTCATTGCGTACAGCTTAGAAGAGATCATGTATAGTCATGGTATGGACTGTAGTCGAATTATAGTGGCATTACATTATTGATAGTAAACGTTATGAAATGTGAAAGTCCGTTTACTTAAAGCCTCTAAAAAAAAGAATATGGATCATTTTTTATCTAATTTCGTAATTCTAAACTTAGTAAATCATTACCTGCGGTAAAATCCGCAAAAAGTCCAGTGCCATCACGATCGGGAGGCAGAATCGGCTGTGGCGTGTAGTGGCTGATAGAGCGACGCATCCTAGAGCGATACGGTCCTGCTGGAGAAGCACGCCTTTTGCGGCGCTGTGGCGATGCTGGCACACTGCTTGGACTCAGAAATACAGCTGGCACTGTGTCTCTACCTTCAACGCAGACCTGTGAATGAATATCACAATTTGACAACCAAGATAAATAATCAGTATGCTCTTATTCAAATTGTTAGTAGTTAATTCATGAAAGTTACCTGCAGCGAAGAAGCGTCATGTGGCCATTGTATCGAGGGTATAGAAGTCATCATGCGCTGTTGCCGTCGCATAGGCCGTTGATGTGAAAAGTCTCGAGGACTACTTGACAGTAAGGGATCTTCAGAATTAAGCATGATCCGACGTGGAGCTGGCGATGGCTCTAAGGCGTATGCATCCAGAGATCGGCATTCCTCTGGCAACACTTCTTCTAAGGCTTCTTCAACCTAAAACGAGAAGTTAATAACGTTAAAACAAATTTCTATTTACTATTACAATAATATTTGCTCAATGTGAAATTAGATTTCACATTACCTCTTCTTGACTAGACATTGTAGCGGTGAAAAAGGCAGCTGATAGTGGTGATGACGCTCGAGGTGCTGTATGCGCTGGTGATTGGGCATCATGTGATGCAGGTGGCGTTGGGTATGCTAGACCAGGAGATGGCTCAGGCTGTGTTGAATAACTTCCACTTGGCGATGCAGCAGTGTATGCCAGTCCAGGAGAATCTCCAGTAGAGTATGACAATCCTGGTGAGTTTGCGGTGTAACCAATTCCAGGTGATGGTACCGGCGATCCGCCGTGACAAGCTCCAAAATCAGCCAAAGACTCCGGTAGAGGTGAATTTAAAACTGCTGCAAGTCGTCTACTGGACGGGAAAGTCACCGGAGATCTTTCTCTTATAGAAGCAGCGACAGTAGCATAATCTTCTAGGGACGCGAGTTCGTCAAGCTGTTCAGGTGTTGTTGTAAATTGGAAAGTGTCTTCATTTAGTGCCGGTGAAAAGTATCCATCATCGGAATTAAATGACACTCCAAAGATCTCCGGTCTAAAAGTAAATTCTTGCTGTGGAGATGACTGGCCGGGGTCTGATGCTGATCTTTTTACCGCCTGTCATAACAAAAGTCGTTTAAATCACAGTCAAATTGGGTTTGTAATAATAACAAGTTAAAGAAATTAAAGACCTTCGAATTTCCTTTCTTCAAGAGTTCTATTAGGGTGGAGTCACGGTTGGCAGCTGTGATGTTGGTCGAAGCGTTTGTGGCTACAGTGACGACGGGCGGCGCTCTAGGCGAGACGAAGTGAGCGGATGTGGCGGCGGGCGACGCGGGCGAGGCTGCAGAAGGGCGGATCGATGATAGTGGCGGCGGAGCAGGTGCAACAAATCCGGTTCTAGAAACGACTGCGTCTGAACTTGTTCCTGTGGGTAAATTATTATATTTAAATAGAAGGTTACTTACTTACTTCGCTGGCTCAACCACCCAAAGTGGATCTTGGCCTCCGACATTAAAGTGCGCCATTCTATTCTATAAATAGATGGTTACAATTTCAAATTGATTAATGCTGATGTGTGCCTAAAAAGATTAATGTGTAAGTATATAATTATTTAAATAAAATAATAATATAATAAAGAAAAAAATAATAAAATGAAATGAAATATTACCCGTTGAAGGTGTAGAGGTTGCAGTTGCTCCCCGTCGACTAATGATCTTTTCTTCTATTAGTGCCCGAACAGATACTGATGCGGTCTGTAGCGGAGGTCCTGTTGATTCCTTTTTGTCCAATTTCTTGCTGTCTGAATCCTGAAAGGCGGGAAAAATAACAATGAAGGTACTAGAAAAAAGAATAATAAATTAAAAAAATGGAAAATGAACACTAGCGACCCGCCTGAACTGTATAATCATAACATAATTATAATTAAAAATTATTATAAATTATAAACGCTACACACTCAAAGGTCCGCACTAAGGTCGTGGGTCCTTTGGAACATATACAAAGACAGACACAAACATCCATGACCCGAGAACAAACACTGCTTTTTACACAAGCAGCGCCACTACCACTCGACCAAACCGGCCGACAAACATAAACATCACCAATTAGTAAAAACGGCCTCATTGGTTGGGCGATTTGAAAAACTAGGTAGATCAATTACAACTTAACGGTTTGGTTGTGTAATTTACACAAGTCAAGAGTTAACCCATCTTATATTAAAAAAAATTACATTTACCTTTTTGAAATATCCACCATGTAGCCGCATGTGACCATTGAGAGCGGGTGTATTTTTAAATCGGCGATGGCATAAGTTGCATTCGACAGGCTTTATGTCGCTCCAGCAACGGGCTGCTCCCGCGCTCGTTCCGCTCGTGACGCCGCCGCCGCTTGTAGATCCGCTGTTACTGCTGCCACTCCCAGCTTTCTGACTCCCTTGCTGCGCCTGAGAAAATTTTCGATGACTTTTACAAAAGTTCAAAAGACTTCTAAACCTATTACGTACTTCGTAATTTCAAGGTATAAACTTTCGATTTTCAGCAGCTCGTTAATATTCCAAGTTAATTAATGGATTTTGATGGACTTCGCGTATATTTTGAAGGAAATTAGTAATTATGGGTCAATCCCTTGACGGATTTATTAGTTAGGATTTTCTTTACGATATTAGATCGGGTTATTTGTGAGTTTTGTAAAGCGTGGGCTTCGCAGTGCAGTTATTCATTCTGGTAGAATTTTAATTAGTTGCGGATTTCCATTGCACTGCTTGCGCTGCGCTATACCGCGCTTTAACGCTGGGGTCAGCTTCACTGGTTTATCTGGCCTAATTACACAAATATTTAATTTGCAACTGTATCTTTATAATACAGAAATTATAAATACAGGTATTATTCAGAAGAAACAGTTTTATTTAATCTACACTGAAAGGTCATACATGAATAGTGGCTAAGAACATTAAAAAAACATATTTAGAGTTGATATAAAAATATCTACGATTTGAAAATCGCAAAAGTTGATAAGAATTAGGTATACCAAACGATTTAACAAGAACCCGCGTTTTACAAAGACGAATACAAACAAAATTGTTTTACACAGATATATTAATGTGCCCTAATAATTACAGAATTACTGCAGCAGTGGGCAGTAATTCTACGTAATCATGTTTATAATTCTCGAAGCCTCAAATATAAGAAGCAGTGCCTTTTTTTTCCCTAAGTGTTATACCTCTAGAAATAAAATTATATAAAAAAGTTTATCACTTGAAAAATTTTCAATAATAAAGAAGTTTCAAGTCTTTTTCGAAGTTTCCTTGAGTATTTTTTCTTCAGAGGACATACGTGAAGACATAGGAGCATTTTCCGTTTTGCATCTAACATAGCTTTACAACACTTACATTAAACTGTCAACTAAGATATCACACAAAATGAGGTCGATAAGCAAACGTTATTAGGCAAGGTAGGGTTGGTCGATTGTCGTCTTACAAACAATAACAGTGTAACTGCGCCCAGGGCACAGTTTGGCAGGTGGAAGTGGCGAAATGGCTTCAGTTATACCTTGTTATATTCCCTTAAATGCCGTTAGGCTTAAGGAGTTATACGTTAATGGTCTCCTAAGGGCTTCTTGCCGGCAAATGGGTTTACTAAAGATAACCTTATTCAATCGACTCAAATACGATACTTAATTCTATTTACTGTTTTGAAATATGTGCTTTGTGTTAATTGTGTTTGTTTATGGGTTTTACTACTTTTGAATGACAATGGTTGTTGAGTGCTTTTTTGTTGAATCTGTAGTTTTCCTTTCATGGAAAAGAGAAATTTCTATGAATTCCTCTGTCTAGAAAATTTGCAAGCTTATTTGTACCTTAGTTGTTTTATATTACAATATGTACGGGTTGGCTAAAGGCTAGGCCAATCAATTTTAAAGAATTATAAAATTTCAATAGTAAGAAAGGCAATAGAAAGATTTTTTATTCCATTCTGTTGCAAACTTATTAGCTAATCGTATTAGTTTTAGAGAATATCTTAAGTGCACAAAAGAAAAACGGTAAGTGTCACAAACAAAAATGTAGTGTTTGTTGATGTATATTTAAGTAGGTTGCGTTCTTTGGATCGTCATTACTTATTTTGGAGTCGCCAAGTCGGCCGTTAGGAACGTTAAGCTAATGGTACATGCTTAAATCTTTCCTAATTAAACTCCAAGTTTAAATGTGAACAAATAAAGTTAAGTTGAAGACAACTTCGGACAGATAATTGCCTTCCCTCGGGAGTGGTGCGAAAATTTTTAAACTCTGAAAAATTTAAATACTTGGAACCGGCTTTTTCTTCATCGTAAAGCTGCGCCAACTTTCAGCTCCTCTATTTTTCTTTGACAGTCAAAGTTTGTAGGGCATAACGATGCTGGCAGAGAAACTTTGAAAGGAACGGGAATAAGCCGCGGGGTTAGGTAATATACACTGGGTGAAAAGTACATAAAATTGTTCGTCACCGAAGTAAATGGGTTGTCGCTGGACGTAACAAACGTTGCGTCGCTTCATGCATGCAGCAAACATTACACGAACACAAGCATAAAATTCGTGATAACCGTTTTTCGTCGCTGACAAATACTCGGGACACATGTTAAAAGTGGGTCGGGTAATTTATTTGATTTGGTTTTTTCGGCGTGTGACGCAGCCCTAACAGGCGCCATTAGGGCGGCTCGTTAGGTTAATGCGCGGGAGGTGCTACCGCTAGCAGATGTTCGCTGGAGCTCGCCGCGAGCGTTTTTGCCATACATCATCCTTGTACCGCAGTTAACTCCACTCTGTTCTGCTTTTTTGGTAGGAATGGTCTTGTTATTGCAGCAGAAGGTACCTCATAACAAATGGACGCCGTATAGTGCTGAGCTATGGGCGCGGTTATCCCGCACCTTGCCCTTGATGTACATCCATACAGCTTTAGTATAGCGCCACTAAATAAATTGGAGTTCTGCCCAAGTTTACAACACAGACCCTTGTCATTGGAAAGGACGTTGAAACTATCTTTAGCAATTTGCGCACCAATACCTTAATCAGGAACTGTCAACATTGAAAACCTATTTCATAGAAAATAAATAACCTACCTTGGGTTTGTTCACGTTACTTGGCTGAAAAAGCTCCGAAATCCAGTCCATTTTTGCACTAACTTACAACTAACAACGACAACAACAGGGTAATAACAAAATTGAGTGATAACAGTTTTTAAAAACAAAAGAACTGATACTGTCACCAAAAAGCATGCGGCGAGCAATGTGCTTCTCTCACGATATACCACTATAGAATGATACTGACAATGTATGGGAAAGATATCGGGAGAGATGACCCCTTAAATCGCCACTCGCGAATCGTGAGATGACCACTCTCCGAACAAAAGCGTCTCCTCCCTGATCTCATTTGCATTTGCTTTCAATGTCGATTTTTTTCTATTAATTCTTTGCCGAATAAATTATTGGTATGTAAATGAGGTGGACTTGTTGTAGATACGTTGTAATTTGCGAGTTCCCACACGAAAATAGGCACCTGCGCGGTTCGCGAGATTGTACTTATCTTGCGAGTTATAGAAATCTATTATAGTTGGGTTGCTAATAATATGTAGAGCAAAAGGGGAGTTTACATGGCATATGTAAGGAGCAAGAAAAAACAGTATCAATATTAATACAAAACATAGGTTCTATGTAACGTCTAACTTCTTATCGTGTCGACCTAGGCTAAATCTTTGTGGCTAAATTCTTATATTATTTTTAGAAACATATTATGGCCTAAACAATTGCTTCAAATTAAGTAATCTTGACGTTACATGAATGTCAATTAGTAAAAATTAAGAACGGCCTTTCGTTGTTTCGGGTGAAAAAGGAAATTAGGTTAAGTACCTGACATATTTGTGAACGCGGAAGTGACCATGAGGTAAAGAGGGAGGAGATATAAGCAAGAGAGTTAATAGATCGTGTGAAAATGTGTTGTTAAACTACATGTGGGGTGAACGGGTCAGGGGGACAGGTAACGTGTGACTTGGACAAGGGCGATGTTGTATAGATGATACATTTTGGATGTTACACTATGGACATTGGACGTTACCATTTTTTCTTAGAGTGCATACAGAGATAATTGCCGATTCGTGTAACAATTTTTTTTACTAGCTTGTCAGGCATAGGCCTCCCCTGCTTTACTCCATTTATCGCGGTCCTGTGCTAACTCCAACCAGTTCTTAATATAGGCATTCAGATCGCCACGCCATCGTTTTAGGGGTCTGCCTCCACGTCTTTGCCCATCCTGAGGCACCTAACATAACTAAATTAAATTGTCTAACGAGCCTCTACGTATCGGCTTCTGCTCACGCATGACTTCTAAATTTCCGGGACATAATTGCCCGTGATTTCAAGAAAAAGATAAACGATTTTATATAAAAGCCACATAAGGAAAGTGGCAAGCAATCAAAAGGCAAGCATCCCTATGTCAGGCTACGGAAATTGGGTGGAACTGGGCTTTCAATCATTGACAAATTGATTGACAGTAAAATACTTTTGTCTACAATCTACATCTACACTAATATTATAAAAAGGAAAGATTTGTATTTTGTATGTTTGTAACAAATATAGTTAAAACTATTGAACCGATTTCAAAAATTCTTTCACCATTGGAATGCTACATTACATGTAAGTAACATAGGCTACATAATTTTCCTAAATTTCCACGGAAATGAAGTCCCGGGCGTAAAGCTAGAAATATAATATTGTTAAGGCCTTGCAGGATTGAACAACACATTACGATATTTTAATTTCCAAATTAAAATGACACGGTACTGGCCAATAATATCCCGCCGGACCACTTGTACCATGGGATTATACCATTATCTCTGATAGTACAAATATTAACCAATAGTTTTACGTGTTTTCTGAAGTAGTGATGCTATGTGACTGGACTATAAATAGATAATTTACTTTCAAGGGGAAAAATAATCATCTTATTTCCTTGTATGTATTTATTCTTTATTGTACATGATCAAAAGTTACACAAGACACATAAGAAACACAGTACAATGGCGGACTTATCCTACAAGGGGATTTCTTCCAGTCAACCCATTGAGTGTTTGAGAGGAAGGAGTAGTCGGCAGGTAGCATTCAATGTACAAAGGTATAATATACAAATAATGTAAATAGGACAAAGGTATAATATACAAATAATGTAAATAGGACAAAGGTATAATTTACAAATAATGTAATAGTTTTCCTTATTAATTAACAGTTACCTCGCGTGTCTCATATACGTCTAGTTTACCATCTGATCTGTGTATAAGGGGGCTGACCCGAGCCACGTGGCAGTCGGAGGTCACTAAGCATTAGAAAGGTCAAGAGTGTTTTACTTTCAAATGGAGCTCAAACTCAGCCCCAAAACGCTTCATATTTTAATTTACTCATTTTTCGCTTCTTTACTTGTCTGCTCTCAAAATAATTAAGTCTCCGTTTCGTAGACACTTGTGCTCATATCTACCGTGAAAATACAGGAAAATAGGGAAAGTGAAAATGCGCGATGTTCGTTGCCGAGCTTTTTGCCCTCAATATCCTCCAATTACTTGCTTTGTTGAACCTATACCTATACTTATAGCTGTAGTTATGTATGTAAGAATTGAGTAAAGGTCGGATAACAAAACATTTACAAAAACAAAGATAGTCAATGGAAATATTAAGTGATGCCATGAAACAAACTTATAATATTTCTTAGCAGAAATACATGATTTGAAATTATATGGTCCTTACGGTAGTTCGTCATCGTCACGATACTTGCATCATTATTGCAGTGGTCATGTATCAGCTTTTTTATAAGTCCTACTTCTACATTAAAAAGTACGCCTACATTTTTCCTTCACTTTTTCTCCGCCCGTAATCCATCACGGGGTCCTATTTTAAGTTGATACACCGCACTTAGGAGATTTAAGGGATAGGCACGTAGGGTGATTCCCATTGTCACCAAATCTGTTGCTTTCTAAAAAAGGTTATTCATTGATGTCTCCAAAATCTTATCGTAGTAGAGTCAGTGGCAGAGTACCATCAGTCAAACACAACATGGAAGACTAATCTACACTAATGTTGTAAAGAGGAAAGATTTGTATTTTTGTATGTTTGTATTTTAGTCCAATAGTTTTTGAATTTATTCGTTACAAAAAATATTTCACCGTTAAAATGCTACATTATCCCTTAGTAACAAGCTACATAATTTTCTCAAATTCCCACGGGAACGCAGTCCCGGGCATAAAGCTTACTAGCTTAAATCATAAAACGACATGGTGCCGATTACGAAAGAGTTTTTAAGTTTTTAGTATTAACTAATACTGGCTAGATAAGATGATTTTAGGAGCAAGTGAGATTAGCCCGGCACGTAAGCGTCAGACACATGTCTTCAATTATGCATCGCGGCATTTATCGGGCACCGTGCCTCGAGCCACCTGCGACGATGTCACCCTACATTATTAATGGATAAACTTTACTAGGGCACTTCGCATACGATGAATTGAAACTGGTTTCGATACTTTTATGGTGAGGCAAATCAGGAGATAAGCGGTTTTGGACAAGATTTCAGGTGAAGTACTTACCAATTTTAGCTTTTTTTAAATATACAAAAAAATAAAAATGTTTCAGCCGCCCTAGACGACTATGCCAACCTTAGTAGAAGACTCTTAAACAAACAAACAAAATCAATTAAGGAACGCGAGGCAAACCGATACAGTTGGCCTCAGGGGCCAAATCTGCGCCTAAGCCCACATTGATTTCAGCATTCAGAAGGCCTTCGAAGAATTGAGCTGTTCATCTACTAGAGTTAAAAAAGCTTTTAGACTCTATTTCACATGATTCACGTCCAATCGGTTCATTTCATTCAACTCTAAGACAAGAGAAAGAGACAGAAGAACATTAAAACACGCACCAGGACCACAACTATACACTTATACTTAAGGATAACAGTTGCGACCTAGTTCTCAGAAGCGAATTCTCATGAGACATGATTTCCCCCTGTTCTATCATCACCACATAAATACTTTGTTAAAGTTCACCATCGTCACATTCTATAGATTGTATAGTAATGAAAATTTATTTTAAAATCATAAAAATTAAGCAGCCATCTTCCCAAACAGCATTTTAATTTTGACAGCTTTTGCAATCTACACTTAGCTTCAGGTATATAAGTTCTATGTGCGATTTGATGTCCTTAATAATTTATTTGGTGGTTTTGCTTGTTTTTGAAATACATAGAGAAGAAAAATAAACATATTATGAACCCTTCTATAGAAAAGTTATTTTAAAAATTAAACTAATTTAGAACAAGCTTGTAAATAAGATGGAAGAGATTAAATTATATATTTATTTCGTAAGGGAAACACATTTACTATGTATTCATTGTTGTCCATCGGCTCTTGTCCTACCATAGTTATTTTTATAGTTTTCTACACTGATCGAAGCTAAGAGCGTTACTTAGTATTCCGTCTCATAAGTGCGTAACCGTGGCTTTATTGTGTGTAATAAAATAATTTAACTTCATACATATAAATCATTCTGTTTATAGAAACAGCGAGGATCAAGTCCCTGGTTCCTGTATTGTTTATTTAGACTCCTCTCTGTTTATTTAACTGTTGGCTCCATTGAAATAATAAAATAAAATAAAAACAGGGAAAAAAGTGTTTAAAACAATTAGAAGCAAAATAGCCGACGCATAAAGTAGTTCCAAAGTAGGTCTAACTTTAAAGCAAGCGAACAAAGTAGGTGTTCGGTTTAGACAGGTGACTTCAAAGTTACAAAGTTGTGATCTTGTTTAGTAAATCCTGTTTTGACAGGGTTTTCTCGCTTATTAATATTGTTGAATATTTCGTGAATCAATATTGAAGACAAATGGTAAGCCGTGTAAGTTTTGACACGCGTTACCTCTGAAGAAGTTTCCGTTATTTATTTCATCGTTTTGAGATAGAGATGTGTGGAGGAAAAGAACCAGGTCATGAGATTAAGATATACTTAGATGATTGTTCAAGAGATTTTGTACATACAAACGTATTATCACTTCTAAAAAAATAATACCAATATTACAATTCTTCTACAGAACAAAGCACTTAAACATAATCTTTTCACACGTGCAAAAAAAGAGTTTTTTTAGGAACTTAGTGGATAAAATATCTTTTATTTAACCACATAATTACGTAGACAAAAACTGGAAAAAATATCTAATTATTGTCATACAAACTACCACGCACAGAAGCTCTAGCACGATAACGACAAACTCGCGTTCGGCTCAAGCTGAAACTTCACTTTGATTGCGCGAGAGTCCCGCGCAAAGGCTTGCTCGCCCTATGGCGTTGTCAATGTTGACATTTTGACATAGGACCGCGGTGTTGTCGTGGCGCTGTCACTATCGTACTCGGCCTGCTGAAAATTTATTTTTTTCTGTCAAATGTTTTTTATTATAAAATAGAATATTGTAGAAATAATAAGAAAGATTATTCCTCAGATGATTTCAGTAAAGAAAGTGAGCTAACTGAGGTATAAAAGAAATTTAAGTATATCATCCATAAAAAGTAACTTTTTTCACTCCGTAATATTTGCAATCTCGTTGCGGAAAAAATGAGGAAGCCATGAAATATTCACCGAGCCGTTGACAGCTGAAAGGAATCGAATTTGGAGATCGAATGTGGAACGCGAGGGGCGAGGGCGCGGGCGGGAGTACAAAGAGACGTAGAATTCGATGCAGACAGCACTGTAACAAATTCTAGTGGGACTCCGGTTGGAAAGGAACACACCGGGATCATGGTTTCAAAACTAAAATTTTTATTTGAACACAGGAAAAATATAACAAACAAGTTTTCCGCCCGCGATTTCGATCTCAAAAACGACTTGATACATATTTGATTTTGATTCGAATATGTCTCAAGCCGTTTTTGAGATTTACCCAGATTAAAGAAGAAATATTTAATATTTTTATGCGACTGGTTCCGATTAAATCTTCTTTAAGCGTGTCTTAGAAGACACGCTTGAAGATGATGTAATCGAAACCGGTAACATAAAAATATGAAATAAACTAGTGGAACTAGTGTAAAAATCATGTTTTTCATTGGTTTGATATTACAGTAGTTAAGTCGTTCAATCAACGCATTCATTGAAATACTAAATTACTGTTAAACGTAAAGAAAAAAATATTTATTATTATTTTTTGTAGATTAAAGCCGATGTATACCACAAACCTAACTGAAAACGAGGTGAGAAAGTCTCCAGGCGGTCCTGCGAGTCAGCAAATGCAATTTGTGGGCGTGAGCAAAAATTGCAAGCGGTCTCGGCCACCGACCACCCCAATCTAAACTTATTGAGCGCGACACGCTATGCCCCGAAAATTGCTTCGAGAAAGAATAGCCCTGCAGGTGCCAAGATACAGTATTGTACTGCAGTGTTGTTAGAAAATGGCGAGACGAAATTTGAAAACGGAATTCGAGAATCGTTTGGTTTTCCGTTTTTGAATTGATAGTTACAGCGTTTAGTTAGCAGCTTCAATAAAACTTTTTTTATATTCGACACGCTATGCACCCACAACTGCTTCAAGAAAGAATAAACCTGCAGCCAAGATCGAGTATATTGTATTGCAGTGTTACAAAATGGCGAGATGGTAATTCAGATAGAATTAAAAAATGATTGCAGGTGAACCTATCTAAAATACTAGGTCTGTGGGTGAACTACAGTAAAAGATTTTATATCGCAATCCTCTGATTTTTAAGGTAGACATATTTCATTTGTAATGTCTTAAATTTTATTTTAAAGACGAAGATACAACATCAACAATAATAACAACATTAGCAATTCAACCAAATATAAGCAATCACATTCATAGGGCAGGTTGGCATTTTATTCTTAGGTGAGTTGACTTGAGTATGCGGTCCTTATCGCAGTTACGCCTGGACAATAAAATCCCATCCCTGCCTTGTAGCTATCGTCGTCACGTGATCGGCGAGGGTAAGAAGTTCGACACTTGCTTAAATGTTGTCATGTAATCAAAATCAGCATGTTGGCAGATTACAATTAATTTGTATAGGGTTTAAACCTTGTAAATATGACGTAGGTATTAGAAAAGTGATTTACTATAGCGTAACTCCCGTTTCCACAGTATGCCTAGAAAATCAAAAATTATTATTAATATCAAAAATGATTATAAAGTATAAAACGGCACAAAAAGTCTTTTTTATGAAATCATATAATGACTCTATATAATAATAACTCTAAACAAAAAATAACTTTTAAACAGCTAAGAACCATCTCGATCATAATCACGTCAACTTAAAAAAAAAACTGTTTAAAAATCGGTACATTCGTTTAGAAGCTACGATGCCACAAACAGACACACAAATACACAGATACCACAACGTCAAACTTTTACATCCCTGTTTTTGTGCCAGGGGTTTCAAATACTATTCAAAGGCATGCACATACAACACATGGAATTACATAATACATTTTAACCTTGACTTTACCATTATGTTATCGGTAATAGACATCTGCTTTTGTTTGTATAATATAAACCCCTTACCTACATGTGTTGTGATGATCATAAAACAGTATGAGCCTGCAATAAACCAACCAAACAAAAACAATATCCATTCCAGTTATAATTGGGACGTTACTGATATCTCGATATCGATTCCAATAAATTGTAATAAGCTTCAATTACGCTGCAAAACGCCCCATCGAATGTAATCATAATGTAATTACAAATTTGTATACTCGTATACAAATACGCATAGAGCAGTGGTTCCCAAAGTCGACTGGTTCGCGACACACCTATCAAAAACTTCCCGGGGCTCACCCCTTGGCGTTCATGAAGATAGAGATGCGATTGTGTTCTATTTGTCATGTTAGCTAGCTTTAGCATCAACATACAATACAATTCACTTTTTGCACAATTCTAACAATGATACAAGGCTTACAAGTCACATTATAGCTTAGAGGTAAAGAAAAAGGTTCAGCACGATACCCCAGTCGATTAGAGCATCAGGAGATCAGATCCTGAGGTCGTATGTTTAAGTCACATTCACGCCAAACATTTTGAAAACTCTTATTTTAAAATCAGTATTAAATATTTGTTCTATAATCTAAATAAAGTGCAAAATAGTTGGTACCGAAGTGTACCTACATTGCTTTTAACGAGTCACTAATGACTAGATATTTTCGCATCTGACTGTACATAAATCAAATCCAATAATGAAGTGGTACGAAACGGATTCAAAGGCATACCTCGTTGTCAATACGATCAACAAACCTGTGTTCGGCTTGTAATTATGAAGCCCCTGTTTGTGTCGGGTTTATTGCTTCCTGCAGGTGACGTCACATTCAGAGGGAGTGATTTTAATAAAGCCCGCGCCCTAACCAATGTTTTGTGACCCCTGACTTAATCGGTGTTAATGTGGTCAAATCATCGGTATATTGTATCTGATGATCTAGGGGTAAGCGTAGTGCCTCAGAACTATGAACAGAAATGTACATGTAGACCAAGATATTTAAAAAAGTCATATTGTATCTTCGTATTCATATGAAAGGCATCGACGGCCGGTTTGGTCGAGTGGTAGTGACGCTGCCTCTTGATCGGCGGGTCCTGGGTTCGATCCCCAGTCGGGGCAAACATTTGTGTAAAAAGCAGATGTTTGTTCTCGGGTCATGGGTGTTTGTGTTTGTCTTTATGTGTGTTCCAAGGGACCCACGACACAAGGGAAAACCTTAGTGTGGGCCTTTGAGTGTGTAGCGTTTATTTATTTATTTATCTACAATTTTACATATTAGTAGCCAATCGTAAGGATATTTCAAGGTTTTTTCACGGCTAACATTCATTCAGAATATCATTAAACATAAACACTGTTTTCGTTAAGTGTAGGATTGATCCAGGTTTTTGATTAAAATATGTACTGGATTTTTTATGTTTTTTTTTTAACATTTCGATAAATTTATTTAACATCAATGACGACGCTGTAGGGAACGTATTAGTAAACGAGAAGACACTATTAATAAATAAAAAAAGTTCTAATCCACTTGTCGTGTACTCGTATGACTTCACCTACGAGTTTAGGAAACACAAATGAGACCTGCCTGCTCGTAATCCATCCCAGGCAACGACACTTCATTATTTCTGAATCTGAGGTGTCGTCCTATGGTCTCATGCGGTGTGGTAGGCTCTGTAAAGGGCCGTCTGGTTCGCGACCACCCTCCTACCGAAGTCCGACGCCAAACAGATTGCTGTGTTCCGTCGGTGCGTGGGAGTACCAGTGCCTTTATAGGCATTTTCTGGGTTAACTCGCTCAGTCGTCGACCTCATCTTTGACCTTATGGTCAAGATTGAGGTCAAGAGTTAACATCTTATAATAATAATAATAATAATAATAATAAAAAACCTGTCGTATGTCAATGTTAGGAGGCACTAAAGTGTTTGAAAATATCTAACCCGATTAAGTACAGTCTGTACCTTTAATTAAGTATCCATCTATGTTTCTTATCATCTGGTGATAATAAGGTTCAAATTAGAATGAACTCGGCCCTATAACTTGGGACATTGAGTGTACTAAATTATCATAATACAATGGCTAAATTAAGGAGATTTATTCATGTCAACATTAAATATTACGATTAACAAGCCTAATGATCATTTTGATTCAGCTTAATTATGGTGTACTAGCGAACGCCTGCGCATAGACTATAAATTTTATCCCAAGGGAACCGTACATTTTTCCGGGATAAAAACTAGCCTATATGCCATTTCAGATGATAATCTATTTCTGTGCTAAATTTCATCTAAATGTGTTAAGCATCTCTGACGTGATTGAGTATCAAACATCCATCCAAACATCTAAACTTTCATATTTATAATATTACTAGCTTTCCGTCCTCGGCTCCGCACGCGTGGACTACAAGTTATACCTTACCCAGCTGTGGAGTAAAATGTAGCCTATATCCTTTCCCATGGTCTAATCTATCTCCGTACCCTTTGAAATCGGCTTAGCGGTTAAGGCGTGAGAGCGTAACAGAAGAGTTACTTTCGCATTTATTTTTTAGTGAGGAAGTAGGGATTAAGATATTAGTAAGATTTGCATTTTGATTTTATTATGAACCTGTGACATGGCTCAGTCTTTTGTCGACTGTACGAATATAGCGCTAAAGGGGTCTACCTTGTGATCACAGTTCAACGGGTACTGGGCCTAATTCAAATGGGCGCCAAACACCCAGTCAACCAATATTCCGCCAGTAATATTAACATTGCATCGATAATTCGCAAATGCCCGCTCTTGGTATTAGTTAATACTAGTTGGTTTGTAATTTTGTATTGGCGGATGAGCTAAATGGTTTCCAGATGCGGGATCAAAGCTTACTTGATTACAGGGGGACAGAGATAGAAAATAGAGATATAACCTCTTTATTGTTGTACCTATTGCTTAAGTGGTAAAACGTTACAATTTTACTTTTACCAGACATCATTTTTCACTAGTTTCACTGATATAATCCATAGAGCTGTCACATTGATTAATCATTTGTCTTTCAAGATACGTTGAAAATAAAAATGCTCGTCGCCAATAAAATAAACAAATAATGTTAGCTAGATAGCATTTTTATTTTATCCCATGATAATATAGCATTCTAATGGTGAAAAACATTTTCAAATTGGTCGATACTTTTGGAGCATATTCAATACAAACTTGCAAACAAACCAACAATCAAACATAATAGGATTTTTTACAAGAGAAGTAAATTAATATAAGGTGACTTTAAATTATTTAGTGTCACTTTAAGGTCAGTCTTTTCGTGAAACTGAACAACTTTCCCAAAAGAACAAAATAATCCCAAAAATTCACAGATTTCGTGTCTCACACGACTACGAAAAACTGTCGTTCTGATTTTTTGACTTTTTTCAAAAGCGTTAGGCTACAGGGCAAACCCTTAAATCAGGTTAAGGGTTAAGACGATCAGTCTTTGTTTTAGGCTCAAATTGTAGCTGACTAAATTGTCCAAAGAAGTTTTTCTCAAATTTTTGATATCATTCCTCGTTTCCAAAATATCAAGCGCCAAAATCAAAAATTCGGCAAAAAATGAGTCTTTTTAACACGCTTTTATTAGCTCGGGTGGTATGTATGTATGTATGTATGTATGTAACGGAATCTTTGAGCCTAATTTTCACTGGTTTCTAGACGTCTGATCAACTTGAAACTTTGCACACGTGTTAAAGGCCGGTGACAATGCAATAACCCGATAAAATTTTTCCATTATCCTGATTAGGATCGTCAGGATTAATAAATCTCTTCGTGGACTAAAAAATGGAAAATAAATAATAGTTTTAAAAAACTAGAAAAACACGCTTTTATTGCTAACCGAACTAAAAAGTAGAAAATAATTTTTAATTACAATCAGGATAATTCAATTCAGAGTAAAAAGCGTGGGGTGCAATTTACAATATTTTCATAACTCTCTCATCATAGATTGTTGTCAATAGAATAATTTTAACATTCATCAAGCACCCCACGCTTTTTACTCTGAATTGAATTATCCTGATTGTAATTAAAAATTATTTTCTACTTTTTAGTTCGGTTAGCAATAAAAGCGTGTTTTTCTAGTTTTTTAAAACTATTATTTATTTTCGGCCATAACTTTTTACGTTTTGACTTTCTCAAATAATTCTTTTTGCACCTTACAATACGCGTCTGCTGAGCTTTTTTGAATATTATATCTTTACAACTCTCCGAAAAATAAGGGGATTGCACTTTTTCGTGAAATCGGAGCCTATACTGGAGCGAACGAAAAGACATTTCCAATATCAAAAGTTTTAACTTCATACTAAGGCAATTAGCTAATCGCTTAAGTTGTATGGAGGCAACTTTTCATATCACGCCTTTGTTCCTCTTGGAAAGTTGTTCAGTTAAGTGGGCTGATTCACATCCCTATAGACAAAGTCCAAGGATTTAATTTAAAACAGAAAATACCCTTGAAATATATCACAATTCTCTTTTTTGGTAGTCGGGTAAAAATGTAATAACATCTTAGTATATTGTATAACATCTTCAGATAAATTGGTTTTCTGACATTAGATTTTGACACGATGTTCCATTAGAAAACAGAACTTGACTAAATCATCTATAACTTCAAAAGGGCATTAATATTACTAGCCGAAAATTAAGTTTAATTCTGGGAATTAAAAAAAATCACGCCATTCTTGGAATTCATAGGTACAGAGTTGGAAGCCATTTGCTTTTCAATACCTGGAACAATACCTAGACAACAATACCTAATATCACTTTAGATTTTAGTATTACATAAACAATAAAATATTGCTTTGCTTGTACCTAGGTCTGATTCTTATTCAGATATATAAACGTAATCTAAGTAGAAAATGTTTTACCCCCGACATTCGATTGCTTATAACTTTTACACTGATGAACTAATTTTGATTAAATATAGTTAAGGAATCGGCTCGATTACGACAGCTTTAAAAGAAAGCCGCATCGAAATTGTTTCATTAGTTTAGGAAATACGATGCCACAGACAGATACACAGACATACAGATACATAGACAGATACACACGTCAAACTTACAACACCCCTCTTCTTGTGTCGTTAAAAAACTATTAAACTCATTCACGTATTAAGAGTATCGTCGGTTTCTATAACGGTCTAAAAATCGCGAAAAACCTTCAAACTACCAAAATCCACGAAAGTTAGTTGGTAAATATCGACGGTCGGCTAGTGTGGAACCGGCCACGGCTGGGTTATCCGGGGTGGTACGTCCGTCGGATTAAATCGGCCATTCATCAGCCTTTGTTCGGTTTAATAATTCAGCTGCGGCCGCGCTTCGCTGCCTCGATGCTCTGTTGCGTAAGTAGTAACGCTAGTCCAATGCCTCTTTCCAGTTACGAGAAAAATAAATTCCTCTTCAGAAATGATGGCAATCAGACGTTGTAGAACACCCATTTCTGCCAATGTTTGAGTGAATATTTTGATGCAATGATGATGACGACGATAATAATAATAATAATAATTGGTACAATATTAAGGCCTTATAAAATAATACCTTTTGTGTGTCCGCTTGTGCTGTTTAAATAAACTAGCAGATCAAAAAACCATTTTTAAACTTTAATTATGATAGAAACAGGCAAACATGAGATGTTGTGAGGATAGTATTAAAGATAGTATGAATCTGTTTTTAAATATAAGTCAATCAAGTTTATAACTAGTTTACAGTGCTTTGATTTCGGCAATTAGATTTTATGTACTACCTTATTAAACTAATTAGGTTCAAATGGCGAACACACTCTGATTTCCGAGCCATGCGAAAACTACTCTTAATGAAACATCTAGGTTTCGGACTTTCTGCATGTTTTCACCTTCAAATGCTGGTTTGTTTGTTTCGATGCAAAACAGAGAGTATAAACTAGACTAGCTTTATTCAATACGCTGTTCTATCTCGGTGCGTGCGGTTCGTATTCAGGGAAAAAGTTTAGCCATAGGATTAACTAATAGGTTCCATTAGCCAGTGCTTCGGCAATGTGCAAGCAACATCAAGTAGAATCAGTCAAATGTAACCACTAAAAGGTTTTTACAGTTCGGTGGAGTAATCCACCTACTAGTACATACATTATCCGATTAAAAATAGAAGGTTCTCAATTTGTTTTGTTTTTTACGCTATTTTCAATATGAACCAATATTGTAGATTTCTTTTTTCGATTCTTTTTTGTTTTTTCCTTTTGAATTTTAAAGCAGTAAAGTTCAAAATCGAGGCTGACATAGTCACTTCTAGGGTGAATTATCATATTAAAAAAATATTATATTTAAGTACTAGCTTTCCGGCCGCGGCTCCGCCCGCGTGGACTACAGGTTATATCGTGCTCAACGTAGCCTATGTCCTTTTACAGGGTCTAATATATCTCTGTATCAAATTTCATCAACATCGGTTCAGTAGTTTAGGCGTGAAAGACGGATAGACAGACAGACAGACAGACAGAATTACTTTCGCATTTATAATATTAGTAAGGATTCATAATATAAACCCCTCTCTTATTTGGTATTTTATTTCCGTTGTACGCAATACTCTCTTCCCGTCTCGTACACAATTTTTCACCGGTTAGGTTGTCTGGAACAGATCTCTTCTAGAGATAAGCTCGCCTTTGTACACTATTTTATGTAAAATGTTTCTAACTTTGTTTGTGCAATAAAAAATATATGTATGTATATCAAAAAAACAAAAAACAAATTGTGTGATTATTTGGCTTCTTTGTCTTACTTACAACATATTTTTGTTTCACTTGTCTTTGTGGGTATAGATGAGTTAAAAAATGCCAACGACAAATATTCGCACGTGAGAAAGATGTCCGCTGGTTATACGATTTTTGTTATGTCACTCTAAATAAAATGATTTTGGTATTATTTTGAACATCTAAAACAGTTTTATTACGGGTCATTCATAGCATTCTTTATTAAGGCGACTACAGCACCCGATAAAGGCAGCACACATAGGAATAGTGCCATCTCCGTCTCTCAACAGGCCTGGGCCGGCAGTGCGAACAGTGTCGATACACGAAATTTACGGACTATGAAAGCGTGCGTGCGTAAAAACATGTTCGAAAGTTAGATTAATGAGATTTATGGAAAGGTGACAGCTTAAATCGAAAAATGCGCTAACTACTTATCGAGAGTGTTCAATCACGAACACTTTGATAGCAAATTCAAGTACCTGTATGCATTTTACTATGGTTTTTACAGCTTAAAAGATACAAATATTGGGTATTTAGAGGTGACTTTGTGAGCTTTTTCTATCGAACCAAAAGTGCTGAATCATGTTTTCAGCAAACTACTTATCTAGTTTATGTCCTGAATATTACCGTAGTATTTTTTTCTTCGATTTAATGCAGTGCGTCATGCTTATCTACGCATCATAAAATCGTAATTTAGGTGCTGTAGTCGCCTTAAGACCGTGTGGTGGTCGTCCAATTTACATAAGAATCTGCGACCCCGTTCCCACGGCCGTCTGCCTCGCTTTAGCCCGCAGAGGGTCAGATTAGCTCCTTTGCATATTGATAGAAGAATTATTTGCAAGACTAGTTGGTTTTCGGGTCAATACATTTTTGATTGCACCATGCTTTTCGGCTTTGAAGATTTATTAACCACCGACAAAAAGAGAGGGGTGTTATAAGTTTGACGTGTGTATCTGTGTGTTTGTGAATCTGTGTGTCTGTCATAGCTCCTAAACCAGGGGTTCCCAACCTTTTTTAATATTATTACCCATGTAACCTACGAGGAAAACTGATTTTACCCCCCTTTAAAATGTTATCAAATCAAACAATACAATTTTGTTACCTTTTATTTTAGAGAAAAACTCTTTTTTTTTGTGTTCTCTGTTTGGTACCTCTGTGTGGTATAAGAGAATTAAATTTTGCACCCATTTCATTGCATAGAACTTTGAAGATTCTCGAGTTTGTAGCACTGCCGCGAATATGGTTCAAATTTTTTTTACGATTCTAATAATTATTGCTGATTTACCCCCGCAGGGGTAATTACCCCCAGGTTAGGAACCCAGGTCCTAAACGAATGGAACGATTTTATTGCGTTTTTTTTTAAAAAGCTGATGTAATGGAGATGGTTTGTAGCTATGTTTGACTTGCCGTTGTAGAGCTATAAGAAATAAATGTCGGGGTATACAATTTTTTTAGTTTTAGAGATATATCTTGGTTAAATTAAAAAGCTCAACGCTCTCGTTGTTTGAACGTAGGCTTTAAATTACTATGTTAAGTACAAAATAATATAGTATTAAATCCTTAGAGTATACTTATGTCCCTCGGTGAATGGTTAAATAAATAAATAAAATAAATAAACGCTACACGCTCAAAGGCCCACACTAAGGTTTTCCCTTGTGTCATGGATCCCTTGGAACACACATAAAGACAAACACAAACACCCATGACCCGAGAACAAACATCTGCTTTTTACACAAATGTTTGCCCCGACTAGGGATCGAACCCAGGACCCGCCTATTAAGAGGCAGCGTCTCACTACCACTCGACCAAACCGGCCGTCAAAAGAATGATTATTTAATGTTATGTTAAGAATGTTTATTTACTTATTTTATTTATTAAAAGTTAAAATCATTATATTATTAACTACCTTTTCGTTAGCGACTTTGTTTGTGTGGTAAATTGGCCTATCCTTCTCTTATCCTTACTATATAAAGGAGTTTCAATGAAAACAACATACAGAAAAAAAACAATATTACAAAAAAATCCTTTATATTAGAGACCATTTCAATTTGCATTTAAGAAAATTATCAGTTGATTGCTGATGAGAAAGTATAAACATATAAAATAAACAAGAAATAAAATATTAACTTAAAGCAGTCCGAGTAAAAGATATGACGGACTTGATATTATATTACGTAAAAGAGATTCGTGATATCAAAAAGATCACTTTCAGTTCTAAATAGAATTCAAGTAATCCGATAAAAAGATATCTTTTCAAATTACATTAAGAATTATTTACTGGAGGCTAATATTGGCTGTTCTGTGAGTAAATCGATGAATAAGATGATTAAACGATCTAATTTTATCAAATGTGGTCTCTTTTGAAATATAGAATTAACTTCGTTTAATTTTAAAATTTTAGACGATAAAATTAAATTTTAATAGTAGATTTTTTGTTTTGTTGAGTTATAGACGACAAATCGTTTATAACACTTACAAGTGCTCTGAACAATTTTCCCCCAGGAAACCTATATGAAATTATCAAAAACAATGTTTGCCTTTCCATGCAAAGACAGTCAGCTGATCGCACAAGTTTTATGGAGAGGTGATATTCTTCTTCACATTTCGACCTTTGTTCAATAGGGAAAGTTGTTCAGTTTAGTAGGCTGGTTTTCATATTTTCGACCGAGGAAAGTTTTTCTAGCGGTGCGCCATGCTAGTCAACGGACGAGGCCCTGACGAATAACAACCCGTAAACGGTTTCTTCACTTGTTTTTGGTGACTTCGCCACTCTCTATTTTATTAACCACCGACAAAAAAGAGGGGTGTTATAAGTTTGACGAGTGATCTGTGTGCCTGTCTGTGGCATCGTAGCTCCTAAACAAATGGACTGCTTTCAATGCAGTGTTTTTTCTTTGAAAGCTGACGTGCTCGAGATAATTTTGAGCTATATTTGATCAAAATTAGTTCAGCCGTTTAAAAATTATAAGCAATTGAATGTCCGTGGTGATACACAATTTATAATTTTAGATTATTTTTTTTATTTTTTTTATTATAAGATGGGTTAACTCTTGACCTCAATCTTGAAATAACTTTAATACTTTAACTTTAATCTTTTAATACTTACTCATTTAAATACTCTGACATTGGCAAAATCACGAAAATCGCAGACGCAACTTTATAAAGGATTGAACTGAATTGTATTGTACTTAATCGTTAATCGATCGTGAAAGCAGTGCTATTTAGTTCGCCACATAAAGCCATAAGGACTAAGTCTAAGTTAACATTGTGCTCTTTGTTCAACAAAGTAGCTAAAGCCAGACTTGGTTAAGATCTGTTTAGATGTACGATTAGTGGAATTCAGATAAGCTAATATACTACCTACAAGTGGGAAAGAAATAACCTAGATTTAAAAAAATCGACGTCCTGATTCACTGACTCATCAACGTCTTGGATCTAGAAAGCTGAAATTTGACACGAAGGTTTTCCCAAAAGGGATTAAATATGTGAGAGTATAGAAAATATCCGTTAAAGTCAAATATATTGGATAGCTTTTAATAGGGGGTCATTTTCCCATGAAACTGAACAACTTTCCAGAAGAAACCAAAAAAATAATTATATTACAACTAGCATCCCGCTCGGGCCTTTGTTCCCGTGGGAATTCGGGAAAATTATGTAGCCTATGTTGATCCGGGATAATGTAGCATCCTAATGTTGAAAGAATTTTTGAAATCGGTCCAGTAGTTTTTAAGTTTATTCGTTACATACATACAAAAATACAAATCTTTCCTCTTTATAATATTAATATAGAATAGATAGATAAAAAATTTCCTACTTCTCGTATTTAACGCTATCAGACGATCCATCAAGTAGTATGGAGAGGTGATTTTTTTTTTAAATATTTTAACCTATTGTTCAGTTTCATGGGGAGAACCACCCCCGAAACTTTCACTATCTAATTTAAATTCACTCAACAGAAACTAAACCACAGACTTACTTAAACTCTACCTAACTCTAAACGAGTCTTACAGCTTGAATACACCGTACACCGTAGTAGTAAACGCTACGCGGCTACGAAATTACGTAGCAGTTTATGTTGCTACGTGGCGTAGCGCTTTGCTAAGGTACTATGTTTAGTGATTCTACGCTGATTTGGATCCGTGGTGTACTTACCTACATTGTGCACTCAAGAGTAATAGGTGCATACTTATAGGCACTACTCTAGTACGAAGTTGGATTGTTCAGTATGCATAGAAGAATAGTTTTTATTTGTATCAGCATGTGATTGTATATTATCAAGCTATTAATGCTTTAAACCCATACGACCAAATGTTTTTGGTAGATTTGGATATTCTTATTCGATAGGTCCATTGCGAAGGTGCTGTCCACATTTAGGCGCGCCTTATTCGGTTTATTTATCGAAATTTGTTTGGCATATAATTAAAATATTCAACTAAGAACAAGATTTACAATAACAATATGTAAACATCTCTCCCGTTGTAGAATTTATTCATGTATCTTTTCAAGAACTTTCCTTAAGGAACCTATTTGCAATTCTAAGAAATTTTCAAGCCAAACAAAGGTAAAACCTAATAACAGCACGATAACGGCAAACTCGCGCTCGGTTCACGCTGAAACTTCTTTTTGATTGCGCAAGGGTCCCGCGCAAAGGCTTGCTCGCCCTATGGCGTTGTCAATGTTGACATTTTGACATAGGACCGCAGTGTTGTCGTGGCCCTGTCACTATTGTACTCGGTCTGCTGATCGCACAAGGAGAGCACATGAAGTGGCGTTTTTTTTAAATATTTCAAATTAAAATCAAAATCTTTAATTTTCCAAACTTTTTACAACATTACTGAAAAGTACGGATGGAACGGTAATGTAATAGATTTTAGTGAAAACTTTGTTGGCTTCTGTGATAATTACGCTATTCTATGTCCGGTAAATCTATTAAATGCTGTATGTTTCCCAATTTGTTAAAATAAAATTAAATAAAAATAAACTTACCGTAGAACAGGACTTGGTTTTGCTGCTGGCTGGCTTGCTCTTCGGCTTGGCAGGCGGGGTGGGGGGCGCGGGGGGCGTGCCCGGCGGACTGCTCTCCCCGCTCCCGCTGCCGCTTGTGTTCATACCACTCGACTTCTCTGAACCGGAGTTGCTTGACTGGAATAGACTTTTTATTACTATTCCATCGACACACAAAACTGAAGTTACAGAATCGGGGCCAGCGTCGTGTCCGCAAAATCGCATTGTATGTTGGTTTGGGATGGAATTCTAGTGTATTTTGAATTTAGAAATACACATTTTTATTCTGTTATGATGTTATCATCTAAAAATATCACCTTCATAAATATTTGCACCAATATAGCACTTTTTATCATATAACGACAACATTCATTAAAATTTACAGCTCGCAAAGGTTTTTAGTTCACTTTTAATCATCAATCATGCGAGTTAGGTACCATTATAATGCTTAACTTTGTTCTGTAACACCTAGCCTCCCGTAATGGCTTTTAGGTACACACGTAAGCTCTAGAGTGAATAATAGAAGTTTGCTGGCGAATTTTACGGTTAATCAGATATTTTAGTTGGAGAGTTTTGTACTTTGTTTTGAAGCCGTCTAAGCCTCATTGAAATTAAAGTTTGGGACTTGACAGTACGACTTTGTAAGGTTTTTGCATTTTGCGGGTTCGATTCCCTGTAAAAGCAGAAGTAATTACAAATAATACCTGAGAGATCCAAAAACCTTATCACATTCTGTGATACTTTAAATGTGTTTGTTGTGATTATTTTAAACTATCTTTGCACCCGCGTCTTTGGAAAATTATGTTGTCTATATGTTATTCTGATGTCTTAGCTATATTAATCAAAATCCGCCCAGTAGCTTTCGCGTAGAGGAGTAACAAAGATCCATTCATCCCTGCAAACTGTCGCATTTACCAATATTATAGTAGGATTTAGAAAATATCGATTGACGTGAACTTAAACGGTTTAGGAACAATTTTAATTTCTAATTCTGGTGAACTGAAATGTGTGGATACAGAGCCACCGCAAACATTTGCTAATTCCGAACCAAACAAAATAAATCCATTCCCGTTGAACTGGAATCAAATGGAACATTGTTCGGTGGGGATAAACTTGTGGAGCGCAGCAAATGTACTGAAGCTTTATGCATTTAATTAAGGTGACTGTTAAATATATCTTTTCAAAATTAAATTTTATAAAAGAAAATAAACATTTAGAACTACAAAAATCCGGAACCTTCCCAGTGCAAAAGTGCTCATTAATTTATATTTTTCTTTAATCAACTAAGTATAGATAGATAGATAAAACGTTTATTTTTATACATTTGAACTCACACACACTGTCTACAAAATAAATACATACAAAAATAAAGAAAAGGATAACAATAAAGATAAAAAAACTATTAAAACTAAACTAGTATAAAATTTCACAGGCAGACAAATAAACATTATAAATTTATTACCATAGGATTTTTTTCTTGCGCAAGTAGATCGACTTAGAGTTACAGCTTGTGGCTTGTGTAAGCTTCTTTACAATATTTATTAAAGTAGGAGTCCCAAGTCAACAAATTTATCATTATAAATATAACATCTAACTAATAAAGGTACAAATATGATCCTCACTTTTCCTTTAACAATTGGCAGTAATCCAGTTGACGGTACCTACCTACCCTGCCAGCGGTGCGGTGTGTAAATCTCTCCTTATTAATTAACCAATTACGCGAGATCTGGCTCTGCCTTTTAATTCCACGCTGCCGTTAGGGTTTTGTCGAAAAAAGTTGCAGAATTAATGGCGGTTATGTTTGGCCTTTGAGTGAATGGCTTTTTTTTTTAAAGGATCTCTTCCAGACTACCCTTTGACTGAGAAGAACAATATATAATAGTATGAGATTTAAAATAGCATTAACTTTAATGGAAGTTTCTGCAACTGGGTGTTAATGACTCAAAGGTGTGCTATATTTAGTGCTGCATGTGGAAGCAGACTAATTTTTTTTAACAAGTTACTCAGATGTAACCACGAAATTTGAATAGAAAAATCATTTAAAAACTTATATCGCTATCATACTCTCTTTTTGTTGAAGACACTGGTTGGGGGTGGTGCCAGTAAAATAAATGTAAGATTTCGTGCAAAGAATTGACATCAGTTAATAATTTAATTCTTGATCAAATGGCATCAAAATTTTCGTGCTTTTTTTTGTTTTTTGAATGTCAGGATATTTTAATGATATTATAATAAAAAATGGCGGAGTTGTCAATGTCAAGTAAGATACGCCAGCCTGCTATCGGAAACGGTTAATAATTTAGTGAAAACATTGTAGTTCTCTAACTTACTAACTAGGTTGCCTGCGCTATTAGAATAGGCATATAATGATTGCAAGTAATAAATTGTAATTGTGGTTTTGGTCGATTTTGTTATTAAACTAAATGTAATTTGCAAAACGTCCTATTTTCCGGAAATTACGAATATTTTAAGTTGGATACTGAAACAAACCAAAATTGCTTTTAATATCGCTTCGTTAGATTTACCCACAACAAAAATTTCAAATGTGTTTGAGTAGGTAATTTGATATATTCTGAATTTCGCTAACCTTTCAAAGTAGATATTGTGATGTCAAAATGTTAGTTTATTTTGTGACGTAGTTGGTAACGTTAAATATTAATGTTATGTTTAATGAAATACATAGGATTTGTTTATGAGAGAGTAATTGAAGCTCAGGGACCTCATTTTATTAACAACCGGGAATGTTATTTAATCTGAACTGTCGTACATTCATTCATTCACTCACGCCTATACATACATCTATTCCTGTCGGGGTAGGCAGATCATGATGTGGCTCTTAAATAATTTGACGCCACATTTAACATTCCGAGGGCTATGCATCTATAGGGGATATTTATGATAGATTAACATTCTTCGCCCAGAATACAGCAAAACCCGTCTCAAATACATGGTAACAGAATGGATAACAGGATACTGCAAAAATGCCGATATTTATCGATAAAGAGGTGCCTTTCGGAGGGCCCCATTCTTAAATCTTATATATTATAATCTATATCTTTAAAAATGAATCACTAAATCTGTTGCTAAGCGCAAAACTCGAGAACGGCTTGACCGATTTGGATGATTCTTTTTTGTTTTGTTCCTTATTGCCCCGACCAGGTTAATATTAAAAATAAATGAAAATTCATTGGGACAATTCCCACGGGAACAAAGTCGCGGGCGGACCGCTAGTTTGTTAATAAATTAAGTAACTCCAAGTAAAAAAAAACTTCTAAAGTAAAATAGAAAGGACATCAGGATTGTAGTGAGTCTGCTCACGGGACACTGTCCTCTGAACCGACACCTAACAATAATGGGCTTAAAAAGTGATCCCACCTGCCCAGAATGCGACAAGGAGGAAACAAGTCTACACTTTCTGACTGGAGTGTCCAATGTACGCGCTGGTAAGATTTGAGACAATTGGCATGGATGAGGTAAAAGAAGAACAAATACAAGAGATGAGCATAAAGGAAATAATTGGGTTCGCTAAAGCTTCTGGGAGGTTCAAAGAGGTGGAACTGTCAGTGCAGAGGTAAAACTCATGCGCTGTTTTGGGGAATTGGGGGGAATGTTTCCAAATAAGTGGACTGATCACCTATCTATGCCTGACGGGCGTCCCTTCCAAAGATAGACAGATAGATCACCCCCGACATTTGATTGCTTACAATTTTTAAACAGCTGGACTAATTTTGATAAAATATAGCTAAAACCATCTTGATTACGTCAGCTTTCAAACAAAAAAACTGCATCGAAATCGCTCCATTCGTTTAGGAGCTACGATGCCACTGACAGATACTCAGTCACACACGTTTTCTTTCCGATCTGAGATCACTGGTGACCGTCTACGTTCTGGCAAAAATTTATCCTTGTCTATCCCTCCACACAGCTCATCCACCTATACCAGGTCGTTTACGGTCCACGCCGCGCGGCTGTGGAACAACCTGCCTGTGTCAGTCCGTGAGGCCCCATCGCCCGCCTGTTTCAAACTCCGACTGAAAAAACCCTTCGGTTACAACGCTGATGTTTTGAGTTGAGTTGACGTACGACTTATTCATCTCACTTCTATATGCATTATATATGTATGTACCTATATATTAAATATATGTTTATATTTTGAATCATGTTATTTAAGTATTGTATAGTTCTTCATTGTTTATTTGTCTTTCTGTATCTATTCTATTAATTTTTCTAATCCTTTTTGTACTTTACGCCTACTCATCAAGATTTCTTCTCAATGTTCGTTAGGTTGACTGGAAGAGATCCCCTAGTGGGATAAGTCCGCCTTTGTACCTTAAATGTATTCTAACTTTAAGTACCATATTTTGCTCCTCTAAGAATATTTATTGTACAATAAAGGATTTACATACATACATACATACATACACGTCAAACTTATAACGCCCGTCTTTTTTGTCGTGGGTCAAAAAAGGTACTTACATCTGAATGCGTGGCGGTGACTCGAGTGGCCGGGGAGATCGGTGACGAGACCCGGTGCGCAAGCGCTTCTCGCTCCAGACTGGTTAATGTTGCGTTGTTATTGTTCATACCTGGAGAAAGAGTAACTTTCAGATAACAGGAACATTACACTTTAAAATATAAAAAGAAAGTTCTCTCTGAATGTAAAATAGCACGTCAATAACTCATATTCATTAGTTTCGTCAGGTTTAGCAGGCTGAGTAACGATTGCAGCGTAACGGTGAAATACTCGATGGTACTGTGGTATGCAGACCTTCACGGAGGATCGGGCATAACGCAACTTCTTTCTCATTCGATCATTTCGAAGAAGATAATTCGAATATCAATTTTAAAGGTTTGAAATGGTATTCGATGTCATGATACGAAATGATTGAAGATCTGGGACCTTATTCTCTAAGTGCGATAGTGATAATCAAGCTGTATCGCAATCTTATCGCAATCAATTACTGTCAAATAAATTATAGATGGAACAGGGACCTTATTCTCTAAGTGCGATAGTGATAATCAAGCTGTATCGCAATCTTATCGCAATCAATTACTGTCAAATAAATTATAGATGGAACAGGAAATGGCCAACTTCATGTTATACTGTCCGAATTCTCAAGTTGTTATAACTGGAACAAAGACAGAGAATGACATTTTGAATGATATTGAATGAATGTTATTGTCAATTTGTCAACTATTTTCATGTTATTTGATAATTTTTTAAGAAATGTTTTGTAATTATTCAAAAATACTAATGTTATTTAACAAAAAAAAGTAAATTGGGAGATACTGCTCTCTTACAAATTAATGAGGTAAATAGAAATAGCCATATTGGAAAGTATTGACATGCTTTTTAACCAGAAAAAGGGGTTGTTTTATATTATTCTGGTGTTTGTTTACTTCTGAGAAATACTATGTGATTATTGTTACGCAATCATAGCAAAGTAAACGTATGTATACGTATTTATGGGTACTTCGGAATTTGTTGGGGGAATAATGATGCATCTTACGAGTAAATATGCTTCTACCACGGCGGACTGTATATAAAAAAGCGCAAAAATTTTGCTATATTGTGGGCAAAAGATCGTCAAGCTGTACCATTTTTATAAATAAATAAACGCTACACACTCAAAGGCCCACACTAAGGTTTTCCCTTGTGTCGTGGGTCCCTTGGAAAACACAAAGACAAACACAAACACCCATGACCCGAGAACAAACATCTACTTTTTACACAAATGTTTGCCCCGGCTGGGGATCGAATCCAGGACCCGCCGATCAAGAGGCAGCGTCACTATCACTTGACCAAACCGGCTACATTATACCCCTGGTTATGGATCATATTAAAACCCTAAGTATTTTTGATTGCTTGACGCTCTGCCAACCCAAGTGTTAGTATATGGCCAATACAGGCGGTCGTCTCGCATGCCACTTAAACAATGTATTAAAATCATTATTTAACACCATTTTCCAGATATTCAATGTTCATCATATCAAACGTCTGGATATGCAAATAAAATATCATATTTTTCATTTTGACAATGTCTGAACTTCCTAACGTGAATCCTTTCTGAGATGAAGAAGTGTTTCCCAAATTATGATATTTCTCATTGGGTTATCATTATCGTGCAAATTTTAATTACAATTAAGCTTGGATAATTAAACCACATACCACATACGTAAAAGGGATCATAGTCGTAAGTGTACAGATAGATATATGATTTATGTCTTAACACACTTCTTCTTCTTATCATGTAGGTATAGTCAAGTGTGAAGTGTGTTTACCCACTGAAGATTCCAAAAAGAAATTCGGTGGAGCTTGTCCAGTCCAACAGTGGGTTCATTGTCTCATCATTGTATTTCTTTTCAAATTGTGCTATTTGCTATTTATTAAGTATATTGTATTGTATAATACTAATCAAACAAAAAAAAAACCCTGTGAATCAAGAACTACTAGCGTATTTTCTTAAACCTTTACGTAGCCTCTGAGTTAGTTTTATCTGTAAATATAAATCCCATTTCATATTGCAGAAATGTGAACTGAGAGCCATTTTTAATATTGTAATATATGCCTTGGTTGTTGACTTTAACGAAAAGAGAAGTAATATCTAAATGGGTGCCTTTAATTTTGAAGTCGGTAAACATTATTATAAAAAGTTTATTAATTGTATGTTTGTTTGTAACGAATAAACACAAAAACTACTGGACCGATTTTAAAAATTCTTTCACTATTAGAATGCTACATTATCCCCAAGTAACATAGACTAGGATATCATTTTTCTAAATTCCCATGGAAATGAAGTTCCGCGCGGGAATCTTTCATGAATAAGGTTTGATAAGGTACTTACATTACAGGCACTTTAAGTAAGTGTTCCTAATAAAATCAATGAATTGAAAAATTATAATGACAAACATATTATTTGAAGTCTTTACCTTCCTTACAGCATTAAAATAACTCTTTCGTATTTGTTTCAACATAGAAAAGCATTTTTCTTACTAATATTATCAAGAGCACGCTAAGCTTGACACTTTATAATATACTTATAAGGGCATATGTATTTATGTTTTTTATTATTTATGTTTAGTTTTTATTATTGTTATTTTTTTTGTGAAGGTGTAACTAAACTCCGTCCGCCTCAAACTTTTACGTTTATAGTACGAGTACATATACATATGCTCATCCCTATAATCCCTATCAGGGTAGACAGAGCATCAGTGGTTTTAAAACCACTTGATGCCACGTTTGACATAAATTCAAGAGGGTTGTAAGATGAGATATGATGTATAGTGGTGAGAGGTTGTCAGCCTTTTGCCCACAATACAGCAAAACCCTCGCGTCTCACTTACTGATTTTTACAGTATGCCTGGGAATAGTAGGCAGCTGGCACATTCTGTTTTTCTTTTACTCCCAGTCTAGTATGTGTAGCTTCCATGCTTCCACGTTTATAGTAGGGTAGGGTCATAATTATTCTAAACTTGTTATTATTATTTTGTGAAACAAACTAGGTACATTGAATAGGTAAACAATCAGACGCACTCGCGTTAATAATAAAAGTAAAATATATCAAACATATATAAGCTTGTGCTTATATCTTAGAATGCATATGATAAGTTTATTTAAAAATTGTTTCTTTTTTACAGATTTTCTCCAACTTAAGCACAAAAATCAAAATTCAATTTAGTTCATGTATTTTATTATATTATAAAAGAGGTTTAATTTATTCAAGTGTGGTCATTTTACATCTTTGTTACTTAATTTCGAGAGCTGATATCCTCTCTTGAACCTCCACGTTTCAAAACTTCATATGTCATGTCACTCATTTGTACCAACTTCGACGGCAACTGAATGATGTCTCGATAACTGAAATACAATAAAATTTTGTAAAGTAAACGATAACTACTTTTTATTTATACAAATATTTAATTAAAGAGTGAAGATTTGTAGTTTTAAACGACTTCAAAAAGGAGAAGTTTCTATGTTCGACTGTATGTATGTTTTTTTATGTATGTTCACCGATTTCTCCGCCATTTATGGACCGATTTACAAAATTCTTTTTTGTTCGAAAGAGTATACTCCAGAGGTGGTCCGATTGTAATCAAGTCAGGATCTGATGATGGAATCCCAGGAAAATAGAGGGAAACCCTCGAATTTAACAGGCATTTACATTGTTTCTCACGTGCTTTTTATTATTTACACTAATAATAGTAAAATAAATAAACTTTTTGTAAAAAAATTTAAACGACTTCAAAAAGCAAAAAACAAAGATGTAGCTTTTAATGTGCTAGTAACAACTGATCTCTTTGGAGTCGATGCCAAGACAAATAAGTTAGATAGGCTAATGTACATCCGCCTTCGCACCGACTTCAAACAGATCAGTTAGTACGTAGCACATTAAATTCTACATCTTTATTTCTTTCTTTTTGAAGTCGTTTTAACTTTTTATAAAAAGTTTATTTATATCATTTTTGTTTGTAATGAATGAACTCAAAAACAGCTGGACCGATTTCAAAAAATATTTCACCATTAAAATGCTGATTTATCCCTGAGTAACATAGGCTAGGTACTACATAATTTTTCCAAATTCCCACGGGAACAAAGTCGCACGCGGAAAGCTATCATGAAAATAGTTTGATAAGGTACATCATTATACTCAACCCACATCAACCCACTGCTGGGTATAGGCTTCTTCTCTGTAGCGTTAATCGTCACGGTTCTGTGCTAACCTCATCGATAGAGGTCCCGTCATTTTGACGATATCTTCTGACCATCGAGCTGGTTGGTCTGCTCACTGGCCTTGTTGCTCCCATTGGCCACCATTCGAGACTGCCTTGGCCCACTGTCTGTCGTTCCTTGGTTCGTGGTTTTGTGTGGATGAAGTTAGAGTGTAGACATCATTTATTTATTTATTTATTTATTTATTGTACAAAACCAACAGCTTAATTACAAGACATTTAAAATTAGTAGCTAGCTTAGGTCTAATTGTAAAGCCAATTACAGGTTTTCTAGTTTAAACAGGAGGTGGAAAACATTTGCAAACATAGTACAGTTACCAATGTGTATAAATACTAACAAAATTAAATTTTCATTTTCTATCAATTACCCTGCAAACAGATTTATGAATGAAAATTATGCGAAATACCTTTGATGTTGTAAATATAATAGACTAGCTTTTACCCGCGGCTACGCTCTCGCGCAAAGAACTATTTTAGTCACCCATTTCATTCTTGACCCCTTGATTTTCGAAAAATCCGGAAACACTCGTCCCTTTATTTGCCTTAAGGTTTATCTTGACGAAGTTTCGAGTTAAAATGTCCAAAAAATTTGTTTTCTCCATACAACCTCTGAACCCCCATTTCACCACCCCAGGAGTTGAATTTCGAAAAATCCTTTCTTAGTACTTACCTACGCCATAAAAAACACCTTTTTGCTAAATTTTAGTTTTCTAGGTCTAAGGGTTTGGGCTGGGTGTTGATGAGTCAGTGAATCGGGACGTCCAATTTCATAGATAAGAAATTGTATATATAAGAAGAGCTTGATATTTAAACGATATTGAGTGGCTTGTGCCTGAAGTTGTGGTTTCAAAACCCTGCGCACGTTTGCCATTCTTTACAAAATAGTTATTTTGCAATATTTTTTTTTTGCTTTCTGTTGTAGGTATAACATATACTTATTATCGTACTACTAATGTAAAAAAACCTGTTATTTACGGGACTATAACAAAACCATTTAAATTTCATATTTACAAATAAAATACGTAAAATACTTACTTCTACGTGGACTGACGTTGACAAATTTTGACACTTTTGATAGACATAGAGTAATTATAGTAAAAAGATAAAATAAACAATAGACACCTCTTCCATAGAAAAATAAAAAAGTTTTATGAGTTTTAGAGTTCTGTCTCAAAGGGATCCATTTGACTTGGCAGTAAAACACGAAAAAGAAAATAATAATAATCAATTTTTATTATTTATTACGTAATCTCTACAATCCAATTACAATAGTAGGAGGAAGAAGAAGACCCAGATTTTGTTATTGAAGTTTTGTAGAATGACGAGTTCTTTTAAAGATGAGAGACCTGGGAGGAGCAAGTTATTAACTTATTACTGATCTTAGAATAATGTTATTGAACAAGAAATGTCTTAGCCTTGTTTTCTAGAGCCCGGCCTTTCCCGAAACACGGCAAAAGGCCCGGTAGTATCACATTGGTACCGAGGCATAGGTCGCAGTCTTATGTGGAACGCTACATGCGCCTGCACCATTACACAACACAAGCAAATAGTGCTATGTTATTTGTCTTTATTTTGTATTATTTTGACTAATGAATGGGTAAGTGAAATTAATGGAAAGAAAAACATAAATTTACTACGTTTCGGATGGCTAGATAACTCATTTTGGCTCTGAGTTTCAGTAAAATTTTATTTAAACATATATGTACACTGAAGCCTGAATCCCTGACTGAGTAAGCAGATCATCATAATGGTTGTAAAACAATTACATACCTAACCTATATTCTGAGGGTCATAATATAAGATAGAACATGAATATTGTTTTAAATAGGTTGTCAGTTTTTCAGCCACAGCAAAACCCACTAACTGGCTTTTATAGTATCCCAGAAAAGAGTTGGCAGCTGGCACAATATAAGTTTCTCGTAATTCTAGTCTAGCATTTAAGTAATTATTGGTATCAATATTCACATATTGACCTCAGGTATACAGAGCAATATCCTCTTTTAACGTATTAGTATTTAACGAATTACTTAAATAACATATCTATGTACTGAACCTAATTCAAATGTGAAGATTTTTTTTATCTAAAAGTTTGAAAGATGGGATCATGAAAAGAAGATGATAATATTGGTTACAAAGCTTGTTTTCAGGTCAGTGTATTGGTTTCTACTTGCTGTCTCACTTTAATTCACTTTAGTTACAACCCCATCTCTCTTTAACTTATTTTTACTGTACATGTCATTTAATTGATCACCGTGTAGAATGAATGTATTGAAAATCGCAAACTTCAGACAGGAAGTACTAAATGAACGAGAAAGCGAGAGGAATATACAAGAGACAAATATATTAAATTAGTTACCGACACAAATGAAATTGGTAGTTTGGCAATTTATCAGCCAATGAAAAGCTGCCATACCTATATCATTCAGTGGTAAAATATCATTCATTTTCAACATCCACTTTTGCTATTGCATTCAGTATCACTATCGCATTGAATTATCGCAATCACTATCATTATCTCTATCGCAGTTAGGGAATAAGCTTCCAGGAAATGGCCAACTTCATGTTATACTGTCCGAATTCTCAAGCTGTTATAACTGGAACAAAGACAGAGAATGACATTTTGAATGATATTGAATGAATGTAATTGTCAATTTGTCAATTATTTTCATGTTTTTTGATAATTTCTTATGAAATGTTTTGTAATTATTCAAAAATACTAATGTTATTTAACAAGAAAAAGTAATTTGGGAGATACTGCTCTCTTAAAAATTAATGAGGTAAATAGAAATAGCCATATTGGGAAGTATTGACATGCTTTTAACCAGAAAAAGGGGTTGTTTTATATGGTTCTGGTGTTTGTTTACCTCTGAGAAATACTATTATTATGTTATTTTTCTCGTGTGATTGATAAAAAACATGATTATTGTTACGCAATTATAGCAAAGTAAACGTATGTATACGTATTTGTGGGTACTTTGGAATTTGTTGGGGGAATAATGACATTTTACGAGTAAATATGCTTCCACCATGGCGGGCTGTATATAAAAAAGTGCAAAAATTTTGCAAAAGATCGTCAAGCTGTACCATTTTTATAAATAAATAAACGCTACACACTTAGAGGCCCACACTAAGGTTTTCCCTTGTGTCGTGGGTCCCTTGGAAAACACAAAGACAAACACAAACACCCATGACCCGAGAACAAACATCTACTTTTTACACAAATATTTGCCCCGGCTGGGGATCGAATCCAGGACCCGCCGATCAAGAGGCAGCGTCACTACCACTTGACCAAACCGGCTACATTATACATTATACCCCTGATTATGGATCATATTAAAACCCTAAGTATTTTTGATTGCTTGACGCTCTGCCAACCCAAGTGTTAGTACGTATATGTCCAATACAGGCGGTCGTCTCGTATGCCACTTAATTTTTAACGTTCTCAAATCATGATTTTTTTAAAATAATGTATTAAAATCATTATTTAACACCATTTTCCAGATATTCAATGTTCATCAAATCAAACGTCTGGACATGCAAATAAAATAACATATTTTACATTTTGACAATGTCTGAACTTCCTAACGTGAATCCTTTCTTTGGAAATAGAAGTTTTAACTGCAAAACGATGACGAGATGAAGTAAGAAGTGTTTCCCAAATTATGATATTTCTCATTGGGTTATCATTATCGAGCAAATTTTAATTACAATTAAGCTTGGATAATTAAACCACAAACCACCACATACTCGTACGTAAAAGGGATCATAGTCGTAAGTGTACAGATAGATATATGATTTATGTCTTAACACACTTCTTCTTATCATGTAGGTGTAGTCAAGAGTGAAGTGTGTTTACCCACTGAAGATTCCAAAAAGAAGTTCGGTTGAGCTTGTCCAGTCCAACAGTGGGTTCACATAGTACTTATCAAACAAAAAAAAACCCTGTGAATCAAGAACTAATAGCGTATTTTCTTAAACCTTTACGTAGCCTCTGAGTTAGTTTTATCTGTAAATATAAATCCCATTACACATTGCAGAAATGTGAACTGAGAGCCATTTTTAATATTGTGATATATGCCTTGGTTGTTGACTTCAACGAAAAAAGAAGTAATATCTAAATGGGTGCCTTTAATTTTGAAGTCGGTAAACATTTTTATACAATTTTTATTTATTGTATGTTAATTTGTAACGAATAAACACAAAAACTACAGGACCGATTTTAAAAAATCTTTCACTATTAGAATGCTACATTATCCCCGAGTAACATAGGCTAGGATATCATTTTTCTAAATTCCCACGGAAACGAAGTCCCGCGTCGGAATCTATCATGAATAAAATTTGATAAGGTACTTACATTACAGGCACTTTAAGTAAGTGTTCCTAATAAAATCAATAAATTGAAAAATTATAATGACAAACATATTATTTGAAGTCTTTACCTTCCTTACAGCATTAAGATAACTCTATCGTATTTGTTTGAGCATAGAAAAGCATTTTTCTTACTTATATTATCAAGAGTACGCTAAGCTTGACACTTTATAATATACTTATTAGGGCATATGTATTTATGTTTATTATTATTTATGTTTAGTTTCGTAAATATAATGTTTATAATTTAATATTTTATCTTTCACCTCGGATAATTGGGCATTAAGTCCGCCCTTGTACTTTTAGTGCATTAAGTTAAGTAAATAAATAAAATAAAAACTACATTCCTGTGAAGTTGTCCAAAATCCCTTGAATTGTTTTTTTTTTTGTGAAGGTGTAACTAAACTCCGTCCGTCTCAAACTTTTACGTTTATAGTACATATACATATGCTCATCCCTATAATCCCTATCAGGGTAGGCAGAGCATCAGTGGTTTTAAAACCTCTTGATGCCACGTTTGACATATATTCAAGAGGGTTTTAAGATGAAAAATGATGTAAGTGGTGAGAGGTTGTCAGCCTTTTGCTCACTGACTTTTACAGTATGCCTGGGAATAGTAGACAGCTGGCACATTCTATGTTTTTCTATTACTCCCAGTCTAGTATAGAAGCTACTGTAGCTTCCATGCTTCCACGTTTATAGCAGGGTAAGGTCATAATTATTCTAAACTCATTATTATTATATTGTGAAACAAACTAGGTACATTGAATAGGTAAACAATCAGACGCACTCGCGTTAATAATAAAAGTAAAATATATCAAACATATATAAGCTTGTGCTTATATCTTAGAATGCATATGATAAGTTAATTTAAAAATTGTTTCTTTTTTACAGATTTTCTCCAAGCACAAAAATCAAAATTCAATTTAGTTCATGTATTTTATTTTAATATAAAAGAGCATTAAAGTTATTCAAGTGTGGTCATTTTACATCTTTTTGTTACTTATTTTCAAGAGCTGATATCCTCTCTTGAACCTCCACGTTTCAAAACTTCATAATATGTCATGTCACTCATTTGTACCAACTTCGACGGCAATTGGATGATGTCTCGATAACTGAAATACAATAAAACTTTGTAAAGTAAAAGATAACTACTTTTTATCTATACTAATATTTAATTAAAGAGGGAAGATTTGTAGTTTTAAACGACTTCAAAAAAGGAGAAGGTTGTTCGACTGTATGTATGTTTTTTTTAATGTATGTTCACCGATTTCTCCGCCATTTATGGACCGATTTCAAAAATTATTTCACCATTAAAATGCTGATTTATGCCTGAGTGACATAAGCTAAGTACTACATAATTTTTCCAAATTCCCACGGGAACAAAGTCGCGCGCGGAAAGCTATCATGAAAATAGTTTGATAAGGTACATCATTATACTCAGCCCACATCAACCCACTGCTGGGTATGGGCTTCTTCTCTGTAGCAATAATCGTCACGGTTCTGTGCTAATCTCATCGATAGAGGTCCCGTCATTTTGACGATATCTTCTGACCATCGGGCTGGTTGGTCTGCTCATTGGCCTTGTTGCTCCCATTGGCCACCATTCGAGACTGCCTTGGCCCACTGTCTGTCGTTCCTCGTATATATAAGATACATACTTGAGGTATTTACAAATGTTTGATCTTGAATTTGTAACTTCGCATTTTCGTGGTTTTGTGTGGATGAAGTTAGAGTGTAGACGTCATTTTCTATCAATTACCCTGCAAACAAATTTATTAATGAAAATTATGCAAAATATCTTTGATGTTGTAAATATAATAGACTAGCTTTTACCCGCGGCTACGCTCTCGCGCAAAGAACTATTTTAGTCACCCATTTCATTCTTGACACCTTGATTTTCAAAAAATCCGGAAACACTCGTCCCTTTATTTGCCTTAAGGTTAATCTTGACGAAGTTTCGAGTTAAAATGTCCAAAAAAATTGTTTTCTCCATACAAACTCTGAACCCCCATTTCACCACCCCAGGGGTTGAATTTCGAAAAATCCTTTCTTAGTACTTACAACCTTTACAAAAGACACCTTTCTGCTAAATTTTAGTTTTCTAGGTCTGAGGGTTTGGGCTGGGTGTTGATGAGTCAGTGAATCAGGACGTCCAATTTTATATATAAGAAATTGTATATATAAGAAGAGCTTGATATTTAAACGATATTGAGTGGCTTGTGCCTGAAGTTGTGGTTTCAAAACCCTGCGCACGTTTGCCATTCTGTACAAAATAGTTTTTTTGCAATATTTTTTTTTTTTGCTTTCTGTTGTAGGTATAACATAGATGTATTATCGTACTACTAATGTAAAAAAACCTGTTATTTACGGGACTATAACATAACCATTTAAATATCATATTTACAAATAAAATACTTACTTCTACGTGGACTGACGTTGACAAATTTTGACACTTTTGATAAACATAGAGTAATTATAGTAAAAAGATAAAATGAACAATAGACACTTCATAGAAAAATAAAAAAAGTTTTATGTGTTTTAGAGTTCTGTACTCAAAGGGATCCATTTGATTTGGCAGTAAAACACGAAAAAGAAAATAATAATAATCAGTTTTTATTATTTATTACGTAATCTCTATAATCCAATTACAGTAGTAGGAGGAAAAAGAAGACCCAGGTTTTGTTATTGAAGTTTTGTAGAATGACGAGTTCTTTTAAAGATGAGAGACCTGGGAGGAGCAAGTTATTAACTTATTACTGATCTTGGAAATTTTTTATTGAACAAGAAATGTCTTAACCTTGTTTTCTAGAGCCCGGCCTTTCCCGAAACACGGCAATAGGCCCGGTAGTACCACATTGGTACCGAGGCAAAGGTCGCAGTCTTATGTGGAACGCTACATGCGCCTGCACCATTACACAACACAAGCAAATAGTGCTATGCTATTTGTCTTTATTTTGTATTATTTTGACTAATGAATGGTTTATTGAAATTAATGGACAGAAAAACATAAATTTACTACGTTTCGGATGGCTAGATAACTCATTTTGGCTCTGAGTTTCAGTAAAATTTTATTGAAACATATATATACACTGAAGCCTAAATCCCTGACGGAGTAAGCAGAACATCATAACGGTTGTAAAACAATTACATACCTAACCTACATTCTGACGGTCATAATATAAGATAGAACATGAATATTGTTTTAAATAGGTTGTCAGTTTTTTAGCCACAGCAAAACCCACTAACTGGCTTTTAAAGTATCCCAGAAAAGAGCTGGCACAATATAAGTTTCTCGTAATTATAGTCTAGCATTTAAGTAATTATTGCCATCAATATTTTATTATTGACCTCAGGTATACAGAGCAATATCCTCTTTTAACGTTTTAGTATTTAACGAATTACTTATAACATATCTAGGTATGTACTGAACCTAATTCAAATGTGAAGATTTTTTATCTAAAAGTTTAAAAGATGGGATCATGAAAAGGAGATGATAATATTGGTTACAAAGCTTGTTTTCAGGTCAGTGTATTAGTTGCTACGTGCTGTCTCACTTTAATTCACTTTAGTTACAACCCCATCTCTCTTTAACTTATTTTTACTGTACATGTCATTTAGTTGATCACCGTGTAGAATGAATGTATTGAAAATCGCAAACTTCAGACAGGAAGTACTAAATGAACGAGAAAGCGAGAGGAATATACAAGAGACAAATATATTAAATTAGTTACAGACACGAAAGAATTTGGTAGTTTGGCAATTTATCAGCCAATGAAAACCTGTCATACCTATATCATTCAGTGGTAAAATATCATTCATTTTCAACATCCACTTTTGCTATTGCATTCAGTATCACTATCGCATTGAATTATCGCAATCACTATCATTATCTCTATCGCAGTTAGGGAATAAGCTTCCTGGCCTTGCGCCATTCATTGTTTGATCGTGGTGTATTCAGTGATTATTCTTTGAGAATTGATTGTTTGATCTTTGCAGATTAGCTCGCGGAATAAATGTATTCGATTATAGGCGTGCAATAGCACTTAGTAAGAGGTGTCTTATTTTTCAGCTGTGGATATATTGTATAAGGCAAATTATATTGTTACATAGAAGGAACAGTCTTTTGATTATACTGGAGATTTATTTATTTATTTATTTCTTAAGGATCATCTACATCACATGTATTTTACAATTTTGTAGAATCTTTCTTAAGCTTACAATTTTCTGACACATATGACTGTTACAGATGAACACATCACTCTTTAATTATAAAACATAAATCAATTTGTAACAAAACATAACTTCCACGAATGTGGGATTAAATAAAATAAAAATTATAAATCTTTCATTCCTATTAATATTACATTACCTATATTTATCATTACTTAAATGTAATGACTCTACTGAGATCTCTTGGAAGATATTAATATTAACTTTAACAAAAACAAAAATTAAAACTTTCTTATACAAACTTAAAATCAAAGAATAAAACGATATAAAAAGACAAAAAAAACTCAGCAAAAGAACATTTCGAGTCAGGAAGAAGAGGAAGAAGAAGGAGACGGAGACGAATGATTTGATACTTTGCGCTTAAATCTGTGAAGGGTGTCATTGTAAATATCCAAGTCATTTAATTTAGAATTGAGTTCATTGTAGTTTCTGCAGATTCTTATCACTGGAGAATTTAAGCCAGTATTAGTTCGGCAATATGGTATGTTAAACAGTTTAGCTATTGGTTTTCTCGGGTACTTAAAGGGAATTGAAAGTGTAATATTGTTATGGATGTCAATAGAATCAAAAATGCCATTAACTATTTTGTAAAGAAAGACCATATCTAGTTTATTCCGTCTAGCTTTTAAGCTTTCAATTTTGAAAAAGTTTAGACGTTGTTCATATGGTGACCTGTAGCTTATCCCGTTAGTTACAAATGCAAGGTGGCGAGTAAATGCGCGCTGCAACGACTCTAAACGTTGGGAGTGAATGGCGTACCACGGATTCCAAATAACGCTCGCGTATTCTAAGATGCTACGGATTAGAGAGTTGAACAGGGTGATTTTAGTTTTTATTGAGCGGAAGTCTTTAGTGTTTCGCTTCAAGAAGCCAAGCATTTTTGATGACTTAAGAACAGTTTTATCAATGTGCATTCTAAAATTTAGTTGGGAGTCTAGGAGAACACCCAAGTCTCGTATCTCATTAACTTCTTGAAGCGCAAAACCATTCAAGCTGTACTCAAGTGTCGATTTAACTTTTTTGCGATTAAAATTTATATAGAAACATTTATTTATATTAAGTTGCATGTTATTAGCCTCGCACCATTGCCAGATATTGTCGAGATCAGATTGAAGATGACTACAGTTGGTTGGAGAAGCGGTATTGTAAATTTTCAAATCGTCAGCAAAGAGTGAGTATCTTGAATGTTTAATGACTGAGCTTATATCATTAATAAATAGAAGGAAGAGAGCAGGAGCAAGGTGCGAGCCTTGAGGGACGCCAGATGTAGTAAGATATGAGCAAGATTTGAACCCATTTGTCATGACTATTTGTGACCTGCTTTGAAGATAAGAACGCAACCAGTTAAATAGTGAACCATTAATTCCGCAAGATTTTAATTTTTTGAGGAGTATGAAGTGATCAACTTTATCAAAGGCGCTTTTGAAATCAGTATAGACTGCGTGTACCTCATTGCCACCATCCAGTTCCCTACAGATATCGGACACGTATGTAGTTAAATTGGTTTGTATAGAACGCCCCGGATAAAAGCCGTGTTGGTTATTGCTAATACATTTATTGATATGATTGCTAACGGTGGGTGTGACTAGTGATTCAAAGAGTTTAGCTAAGCATGATAAAATCGAAATCGGTCTGTAATTCTCAACGTGGGAAACATTGCCTTTTTTGTATATTGGGACTATTTTTGCTTCTTTCCAAACGGTAGGAAAAATTCCAGATCTAAGCGACTCATTAAATATTAAGCAAAGCGGCAATGAGAGTACTGAACCTAATCTTTGCACAAATACTGGGTGTATGCCATCCGGGCCACTGCCCTTGAATATATTTATTTTCCTAATTTGTTTCAGAATGTCGCTTTCACATATGACAATTTTATTAAGAGTAGAGTCGGGGTAAGAATAATAAGGTGGGATAATAATTGAACTGGTACTGTTTGTAGAGAAAACTGAAGAAAAATGTGATGCAAATAAGTTTGCTATGTCGGCACCAGTTTCAGCAACTTGGTTATTGCTATATATTACATTGGGCATAGACGACCTGCTTTTACGCTTACTGTTAAAATACCTCCAGAAGGCTTTAGGATCTTTAACAATATTTAACTCAGTTTTAATTTTATAATCAGCTAAACATTTGTCAAAAAGAACATGGCATCTGTGTCTAAGAATATCAAACTCTAATTTGTCTCTAGGATTGCCGTATTTTTTATACCTAAGACGACGAGACTCTTTTTCTTTCAACATTTTTTTTAGCGCACTGGAAAACCAAGTAGGATACTTCGAACTTGATATTTTACGTTTCGGGACATATTTATTTATAACTGAATGAAGTGATTCATAAAATACTGCGACCATTTCGTTTGGATCTTTTTGTGCAAGTCGTTCATACCACGGGTATTCTTTTAATTCGGAGAATAAGCTAATATAGTCAGCTTTAAAGTAATTATAGTCGTCACGAGCCTTGGGTCTTAAGTAGTTGGTATCGAGAGCAAAATCCAAGGTGATCATAAGAGGTGGGTGGTAGTCGTCAAGTTTGGATAACAATACTAATGATTCAGAAACCTCAATATTGAGAACGTTACTTAAAACCAAATCTAAAATTACTCCATCTACATTTTTGACCTGATTAAATTGAAATAAATTGTTAGCTGAAATGAAATCTGTCAATTTGTATCCTAAATTAGTATGATAATGTGATGGAACTGTATAGTTGGAATCGCCAGAAGGGTTCCAAATTATTGAACGTTGGTTAAAATCGCCAAGAATGATGATATCATCTACACTGGGCGTCAAAAATAAGTAGTACACTTTTCAAATTGCAATTACTCCTAAACTATAGTAGTTACACTTATGAAATAAAAAGCAGTTTATAGTAAACTTAACGAAGTTTATTAAAGTTATATTTTATTTGGCATGAATAAAGTTTCAAACTTAAAATTAAGATAAATACTAAAAAGTATCAATTTTTAACGATATGTCAACCACTTAATTTTCACGTTTTGGAACTTTTTCACAATTTAATAACTTGTGTTGCCGCCTCGGGCTCTAATTACAGCTTGGATCCGGTTTGGCATGCTGAACACTAAGTTTCGGAGGCGGTGTTGGGGAATATTTTCCCATTCTTCTATCAGCGCATGTTTTAGAGCCCTGAGTGTGGCAGGAGGTGGACTGCGCCTTCTGACTAGCCTCCCAAGCTCATCCCAGGCGTGTTCAATCGGGTTGAGATCTGGGCTTCTCGATGGCCAAGCCATCAAGTTGATGCCAACCTCCTGAATGTACTCTTGTACGTGGTGAGCAGTGTGTGGCCGGGCGTTATCATGCATTAGGATGGCTCCATCACCCATATTTATTAAATATGGCCCTGCATACTCGTTGAGGATCTCCGAGGCATATCTTTCACCAGTCAAAGTCCCATTTTCTATTACCACAAGCTCTGTGCGACTCTCTGAAGAGATACCAGCCCATACGTGTACAGAGCCCCCGCCATATTGGACTCTTTCCGAGATACAAGCTTGAATGTATCGCTCACCGGGTCGTCTGTAGACTCTCCGCCGTCCATCTGAAGTGTATAAAGAGAATCGAGACTCATCTGTGAATAAAACTCTAGCCCATTCTTCTTCGCCCCATTGTACGTGTTGACGGGCGTAGCGTAGTCTTGCTACGCGATGCTCTGTCTCAAGTTTGGGGCCATTTGCTGGTCTTAGAGGCTTCAGGTTAGCTTCAGCAAGTCTTCTTCTCACTGTACTCTCACTGATGTAGTCTGTTCGGGTCCGAAGAAGCTGTTGCTGAACCTCAACTGCATTAAGGTGTCGATTTCTTAACACAGTGGAAACAATAAAGCGATCTTCTCGGGTACTTGTGCACCTGGGTCTGCCATTACCTCGTCTCCTTAGATGGTTTCCAGTCTCTTCGTACCTTTGCTTTACTCGCTGAACCGTTCTTAAAGTTACACCCACCCTCCTTGCAGTACGACGCATACTGATGCCCACTTCGAGAAAAGCTAAGATTCTTGCACATTCTTCTGGTGAAAGAGGCATGATTAGTCAAATTTACTCTCTGAAGATACCTATGCTTTTCAATTACAATTGCTTTATCAGCAGCGAATGTGTCAAACACAAAAATCCTAAGTAAGACAACACCTTTCAACAGTTTAAAAAAAGTGTTTTTATTTATTCGTTTTTTTTAAAGTCAAGCATTATAAGTTCTTATAATGCATGAAGTTTTTATTGAATAAGATTAAATTTTCTTTTTAACCTTTTTTGTTTCAAAGGTCTAAGTTTTATAGTTTGGGAGAAATCGCAATTTTAAAACTGTACTACTTATTTTTGACGCCCAGTGTATATTTTCTGAGACAATATCAGCATTATCAACGAATTTTTGCAATGTGTCTAGTTTCAGTGGAGATGGTAGGTAAACTCCGCATATTCCTATTTTCTTAATTCTATTGCTATGTTTAAGTTCAATTGTTATCCAAAGATCCTCGCAATCACTTTCCCATTGGAAAATGCGAGCCGATGAAATTTCTTTAGAAACTGCAATTAGAACTCCACCCCCATCCTTTTTGGCATGAAGAAGTATCCAGCTGTTTTATTATTTGCCCCCAAAAGACACCTTGCAAATGGTGGAGGCGTTATGTTGGCCCTCATACTCAGTGGTCCTCCGCCTCTGAGGCCATAACATGGGCACTCCGACAAAATATGCATGTGAGGGAGAGGTCAATGCAATTTTGTGCACTCACATGTTATATCTTTTGGGCATACTGTGATAAGGGCATTATGGTACAAGTACATTTTGGTAATATAGGGACGTTATGGTAATATATGGAGACATTATGGTAATATGGGGCATTATGGGAATGCAAGTATAGGTGCAATGTAAGGAATATGCACATGCATATAAATATTATTCCAGTTCCACTAATGCTCTGTTTTCAGATTTTTGTTATTGTGTTCTGATCTGTTTTATTTGTTTTCATGTCATATGGACTTCGAGCAACGACGCTGAAGACACCCGTAGCTTCGATGATAGGCGCGTGTGTTTTGAAATTTTTAAAGTCCGCGTCTTTGACTTGGGGTCAGGGTCCACCAGCACCTGGTGACCTTTGGCTTCATGTTCATAAAGGTAGTACCCGGGTGTGCAGCGTCGAGCTAACACTTGTTTACTCCTTTTAATTTTTAGTTAGGGACAGGTGCGGGTTTGATAGGAGCTATTAATATTCCGTCTTATTTCCCCATCATCCGAACAAAGAATATCTTTATCTTGATGGAAGAAAGAAGACCGACCTGACCACCTGATCCAATGCAGCCCAGAGAGATGCTACTTCAAGGCCAGAGATGCTGCTTCAAGGCCACCTCGATGGATTAAAAACTTAGGGCCATCGTATAGGAAGTTAGGTAGGCCTGTCGAAAAAATTTTTCGACCGATCGAATATTTTTCAATGGGGGGGAGGCAGTTGTGGTATGCAGACCTTCACGGAGGATCGGGCATAACGCAACTTCTTTCTCATTCGATCATTTCGAAGAAGATAATTCGAATATCAATTTTAAAGGTTTGAAATGGTATTCGATGTCATGATTCGAAATGATTGAAGATCTGGCCTTGCGCCATTCATTGTTTGATCGTGGTGTATTCAGTGATTATTCTTTGAGAATTGATTGTTTGATCTTTGCGGATTAGCTCGCGGAATAAATGTATTCGATTATAGGCGTGCAATAGCACTTAGTAAGAGGTGTCTTATTTTTCAGCTGTGGATATATTGTATAAGGCAAATTATATTGTTACATAGAAGGAACAGTCTTTTGATTATACTGGAGATTGAAGAAGTATCCAGCTGTTTTATTATTTGCCCCCAAACGACACCTTGCAGTACACACGGCAGCACAACAGGCGTGGTGTTCCGCCGTTTCCAAGGGAGATTCCCGGTTGCAGACACCCCCGGAAAAACACCCGAGAAATAGTTTTAGTTAGTTTTTTTTTTTAAATTATAATTCATATGTATGTTAGTCTGTAAGGTATTTATCTATGGGCCTTAGATGCCTGATAATAAATGATTTTATTATTTATTATTATTATACATGTTAATTTTGACGTCGCCCTTATCTCGCTTGCTATAGCGCACGACTTTTGTAGTGCAAACGGGTAACCTGACGTGCTGCTGCTGGCCGTACTTTAGTTTCGCAGTTAAGGTGTCCGTTCTCTTTGAGCAGTTATGTAATTAAATGGTCTGCCTCAGACTGTTAAAACAAGGCCAGTAGTATGACTCTGTCGAGAGAAAAAGAAAAAAGAGCGCGTAGTCATGTAACGTATGTAAACTTTGTAACTTTCGTACAACTTTTGCTAGCAGATTCTACGCATGTCGCAGTGGCAGACTGTATAATCTGTTAAATAAGGAACTAAATATATTTAACAAATCCAAATGGGAATGTAAAATAGTGTTACTGCTTGGCTATAGGAGTTGGGTTATAGTGAAATAGAATCTCTACTGGTTTTCACATGCCAATCTTACACAGACACAGCCTCACACACTCACACATACACACTTACACGCACTACACGCACACTCACTCACACACTCATGCGCTCTCATTACATAATTCACTTTTGAAGTTGAGAGATAATACCTTCTTAGATTATTTTATTATTTTCTAATTTCAAAACAAGAGTCTAGTCTATATGTATAGCACATTTATATAAGTGTCAATTTTCCGAGTTGGGGAGTCCCTGGTGTCCTAAAATACAAGTTTCGGCTTAGTTTAGGCACCAGTCTCCCATAAAATGTTGTCAACTAAAGTGTATTTTTATGTATTTAAGATAATTATTTATTATTATTATTATAAATGCCGCATCCGAAAGTTTGGCACTTGTAAAATCCTTTCTTTCTACTCCGTTGGCTCAACGACCCAAAGTGAGTCTTGGCCTCCACTCGGAGATTTCGACATTGGTCTCGGTCTTGTGCAGTCTCTTGCGGGCATGAAGCTCGTTCTAGTCCGTCTCTACCACGTCACACCATCGATACATCACTTATTTGCTTGGGGCTGAGTATCTTGTGGAGGATCTTCTTTACCTTATACTTCCTTTTTTGATATTATTAATAATATAACAGTGTGTTTGTAGTCATTCACGTAGAAACGGAGAGATAGTTTTGAGGGCTGGAGAATGATGGAGAATGCCTAGTCGCGGGCGGAATTTTTTTAATCAATAATTTAACAGTAAAAAACAAATATATACTTACATTTATTAGAGTCTGGTGGATGCGGTTGATGGTGGTTTTCCGTGTGGCGTCGCAAGGATCGCGCGTCGCAGTACGACTTGCCGCATCCATCCGCTTTACATTCGTATGGCTTCTTGTTTCGGTGTGTAAGCATGTGCCCATTTCTATAAAAAGAAAATATTGTTACGAGTTAACCAAAGATAACAAGCAAAATTTCTTGTTATCTTTGTTTAATTCGTCTTTAAAAAAACAAGACCGTCTTTTTGTGGTGTTCCGCCGGTTCCGAGGAAGATTCCCGGCTACCGATTCCCCTGGAAAAACAGGTATTTATCTACGGGCCAAGTTGCCTGATAATAAAGATTTTTGTTATTTATACGTATCATCCATACTACTCGTAATATTATAAATGCAAAAGTAACTCTGTCTGTCTGTCTGTCCGTCTTTCACACCTAAACTACTGAACCGATTTTGATGAAATTTGGTACAGAGAGAGATTAGAGCCTGGGAAAGGACATAGGCTACATTTTATCACACAGTTGGGCACGATGTAACCTGTAGTCCACGTGGGCGGAGCCGTGGGCGGAAAGCTAGTAATTTCATAAAAATAAACTCCACACCCTTCTCGAAGACCATCACTAAATTTACCCTTTTATCGTGGGCCCATTTGAAGTCAATACCCAAATGAAAAAGCAAACATCCTGCCTGGAAATCGAACCTGGAGCCATCAATACCCAAATGAAAAAGCAAACATCCTGCCTGGAAATCGAACCTGGAGCCATCAATTCAGAAGCAGCATGCATGTCTAAGCCAGTAGACTAAATCACATTAATGTCTTATTTTGCGTGCTCATTTAAGGTGATTTTAAATTAGTTAGAAAAACTTTAAGAGGGTGGTTCTCCCCATGAATCTGAACAACTTTCCCCAAAGAACTTAAGTCGAAGTAGCAGAAATAAAATTCGCCTCTTCATACAAGTTGGAGCGATCAGCTGATTGCCTTAATATGAGGAAGTAATTTTTTTTTCATATCTCGACATATGTCCCATGGAAACAGTTGTTCAGTTTCATGGACAAAATCGCCCCTTAAAGTTTCGCTAGCTAATTTAAAATAATATATTTAGCTCATGAGTTAATCATTTTTCTGTCTTCTTCTTCTTATCGTGTAGGTATAGTCAAGTATGTGGCGAACTTTTTTAACCCTGGTGTCCGAGTTTTCAAACCGCACAATGGCTTCTGACTTGGTTTTAACGACTGTAATTAATCGACAACAGCCGGGACCGACAGCTTAACGTGCCCTCCGAAGCACGGAAACGCTCGTGATAAATTGCCACTTTGGTCACCCATCAGATTCCCTGCCTCTGTGTACGTTGCTTAACCTCTCTGATCGCTTGAGATCAGCAAGAGCCACTGGGCTACGAGCGCTTCTGTGAAGCACTATCTCATACTACCTACTATTTTAATCTGTTTTAGTATTAATTATGCGAAAGTTTTAAGTGTTGTACCTACTAACTATTAGTTAGTAGTTAGACTTCGACACCCTAAAGTTTTGAGACCATTGTCGTATTGTACGACTAGATAGCCAACAGCCTACGGTAACTAGGTCACCAAGACAACACGAGTACTACATGGTGTAGTCAATAACATTATACTATCGATATACAGACACTACATTAATATTCATGCAGTGTATGGACGATTAATGGGACACTCTGTACAAGCATCATAGAGCAACAGGGGTGATGCAGATGAGCCATTAAATAATAATAAGAACTTCATTATACACTTAGTAAATGTGAATTACTATAACTATAATGAGAATTATATGCTTATAAATAGGACGTGCGATTAGTGAATTTAGTATTTAAGACCTTAATTAATTTAATTTTGACATAATTACGTATTTTTTTATTTGAATAAAAAATTTTTTTTTATTGTAAGATGGGTTAGCTCTTGACCTCAATCTTGACCATAAAGGTCAAAGATGAGGTCGACGATGGAGCGAGTTAACCCAGAAAACGCCTATAAAGGCACTGGTACTCCCACGCACCGACGGAACACAGCAAGCTGTTTGGCGTCGGACTTCGGTAGGAGGGTGGTCGCGAACCAGACGGCCCTTTACAGAGCCTACCACACCGCATGAGACCATAGGACGACACCTCAGATTCAGAAAAAAATGAAGTATCGTTGCCTGGGATGGATCACTAGTAGGCAGGTCTCATTTGTGTTTCCTTAGTCGCCTCTTACGACACCCACGGAAAGAGATGGGGTGGTGTTATTCTTATCCGATCACCACCCGGCATAAAAAAAAAACTATAACTCTAAAATAAATAAATAAAATACCACCCCGACATTGATCGCTTGTTACTTTAAAACGGCTGAATCAATGTTGATTTAATATAGCTAAGAACCATCTCGATCACTCAGCTTTCAAACAAAAAAAAACTCACATCAAATCGATCCATTCGTTTAGGGGTTACAATGCCACAGACACACACAGATACACAGTGCACAGATATACTCGTCAAACTTATACCACCTATCATTTTTGTCGGGGGTTAAAAATAGTGATAATTGATCATTTCTTAAGTGAATATAAAGAAAGTGATTTTAAACATAAACTCTAAAGAGTTGCTACCGTCGTAATACTATTAGAAGTTCTTATTAAAATCTTAAGCTAGATCGTTATTAATAGCAGCTCATAAGATTTGAAAAGCAATTTTACTTCTAATGCGTTAAGAAATAAGAACGATATAAAATACGAATATAAAAAAATTCTAAGTGTCTTGTTTGATTTGCTACCAAGAGAAACTATTCAAAGAAAAAGAAATTGCTCTTAGACTCGCCTCTAATTATATATCTATTTAATTTTCTCGTACAAACAAATTGTGGTAGTACCAGTTTTTCTTTGTAGTTTATTTTCAAACCTTATCGAGCCTAAGAGTTACTGTGGTAGAAGTGGGATAATGTGGTATGATCTGCCTACCTTAAAATAATATAGTTGTGAATTCAATATCGATACAATCAAACACTTAAACTTGAATAAACCTGTGTGAGAGTAAAAGTTTGGATAAAGTAATATAATTAAATACTTACAGATGATCTTGTCTCTTGAAAGCTTTAGCACAAGTGATGCAGACGTATTTCCGCTCGTCGCTGTGCGTCAGTTTGTGCTTAGCCAACGCCGACGCGTTCCCGAATATCTTGTTGCATACCTGCGAACAAACGTCATCTTTAATCTTTGACCTTTTCACACTAAAATGGCAGATCAGCCGTGAAAACTTGATCATTATGTTTGGTTCTTGGTTCGTCCTTCCTTAGTGTAGGTATAGTCAAGTATGAGGCAACTTTGATTAATCTTGGTGTCAAAGTTTTCAATCCGACAAATGGCCTCTGATTTGGTTTAACGTCTAGTCAATCTACAACAGCCGGGATCGCCGGCTTTACGTGTCCTGTAAAGCACGAAAACGCTCGTGATAAATTACTACTTTGTTCACCCATTAGGTTTCTTGCCCCTGTGTACTAAGTGTCTCGTAATAGGACAAGAACCAAATTAAATAATGAGATTATCAAAAAACTAAATAGTTAATTGTTAATGTTTTCTTTTAAATATTTCTACAACACAACATGCTTTATTGCACACATAGGAAAATACAAATAATTTCCAGTCATTTATGTTGCCGCTTTTAACTTAGGCTCGTATTACAGATTTTGTAACAGACTATTTTATTCGATAAATAGACTAATTAATCTACTATATAAAAATAAGTCGGGTTTTCCTTCCTAACGCTATAACTCCAGAACGCACGAACCGATTTCCACGGTTTTGCATTCGTTGGAAAGGTCTCGGGCTCCGTGAGGTTTATAGAATACTTTTTATTAAAAAAAAAATTAGGACGCGGGCGGAAAGCTAGTTATTAAGTAGAAATTGTGTTCTCGACGATAGGTTTTTATTTATAAGCATTTTAACAGCCTTGCACGAGTCTTACATTAAATGTTTCACTCGCTTTTCATTTGAAAAGATAATTGAATACTTCACTATGCATGTGTTTTACGAACTCTTTAAAAAAACAGACGAAAAGCTATTCATTGCTAACAATACATTTTTTCGGTCTTTGAGATTAGCAAAACGTCAGCATAAGCTAAGCAAACTTGCTTTTCCAACGTTACATATTCAGATTTTCGCCCGTCGTCGTACATCTAAAAAATCTAAACGGCTTTGTATCTGTTAGAGTACAGTCCAATTTGGACGTCATTTCAACTGAGTGAGGTCCATTTCAGGTTGTTAGGATTTTTGGTATTTTGCGTAGGACGATCGATTGAGTCCGGTGTTATGTTAGGCACCGCCCACGGCTCTAACCGTCCTCAAAACGGTCGAGAAGAATGTGGGCTTTCATAAAATTCGTGCACATTCAGACCTCGAGCCAGCCTTTTAAAAATAAAAGCTGTGTACTTTGATCTGGTTTTTGTGGTTGGAAGTAGGAAAGTAGAAAAGAGGTTTCGTCTTCCAACACGTACAAGTAACAACAAAAAAAAAACGAATATTTACTATCACCAAAACTAATGATCACCTGAGCCGCCTTGTTATTTAATATACTCATCGAAAAAATAATGAGGTTACATCGTCCTTAATTAAAACATCAAACAAAATATTAATTAGAGAAGAAAATAGAACATTTTTCGCGTATTAAAAACAGCAGACAGAAAGGTAATAAATAAATATTTTACTGCCTAAGCTCATTAATTAAAAATATCCAAGATCAGATCACTCTGAACAGTAGAAGTGAAATTTCTGCCAATCTTAATTAAACTGAGTGTACGACGAGCAAAATTAGGCCTCATTGTAACTCAAACGGCATGGCAAAATTGCAAATACAATTGCCCCTACGTTCCTGGTTTTGTGAGAAGCTGGGAACATAGTAGGCAATGCATGGAAAAAATGTTCAAATTATAAAAAAGGCCGTGACTTTAAATTCGTTAGTGAAACTTAAGGACGGATGTGAATCGGCCCACTAAACGTAACAACTCTTCTCTATAGATTGTAATGTTAAAAAATAATGTGCCTCTCAAATTGTATAACTTCAGCGATCAAGCGATAAGTCGAATTTTATTTGTTAAGAATTTTGTATAAGTTCCTTGGGGAAAGTTGTTCAGTTTTATAGGTAGAATCACCACCTAAAGTTTCACCGACCAATTTAATATCACCTCATATGACAACTAGATTTCCGCCAGCAGCTTCATGATCATAGAAAAGTAGCGTAGGTCACTCTAGCTCTTTGACTATTCCTGTGCAAAAATCACGTAGATCCGTAGCTCAAATTTGACGTAAATAAAGAGCAAACAAATACACTTACTTAAAAAAAGGAAATAAGAACGAAAATACTGACTCCCTCGATGACTCATTAATGCCCTAAAAATATAAATTTAGGGCCCCGATTCTGTAACTTCAGTTGAGTGTCGATGGAATGGAAGCCATATTGTTTGTTTAGGTGGCTAAATGGAGAACTATTTAATTTTCATATACTTGCTGACAACCACCCCGACCAGCAGCGCCACCACCAACCGAACGTAAAGTTGCAAACTAGCTAGCAACTGAAAATTCAGTTGGCGGTGGCGCCACCAGTCAAAGCAGCCGTTATTAGATGTATGAAATTTGGAAAGTTCTCAATTTCGCCACCTGAACGGATAAAATGGCGACCATTCTATCGACACACAACTGAAGTTACAGAATCGGGGCCCTGCTCAGAGGTTCCATTTATGATGTAGAGATAAGATTTGTTCGTGTTGCCTATGGAAACGAAATCCCTAGCATCGTCTTATGTTCAAAGTCCAATTCAACATTCTCGAAAACTCAAGAAGGACCTATTTAAATAAAAGTTAATTACAGTAAGGAACTTAATATTGTCGGGGCTGCGATAACATTGGATTGGAGGGCTCGGGTCGCGCTAATCCTCTGTTTGTTTCATCTAATTAGGACCTTTCATCTCGTTCCTTGTTTTTATTTCGAATGTCCGGATAACAGTACTTGCACAGATTGTATGTGTAGATACTGGTTTTATGTAGAAATTCATACAAAAACTGCTATCAGAATTTATGCTTCATGACAACTTCTTTATTGATTATTTCAAAAATCTGTCGAATTGAGACCACTTACTTTTTATGAAGTAGGTTAAAAATTAAAACAAGTGCGCAAATTAACGTGTGTTATGTGTGTAGTATAGACATTGAGGTTATATTACTAGCGTTATAGTACTTACCTCAGTCTTAGATCATATACTGGGTGAAAAAGAACCTCCTAGACATATTCAAAATCCTGAATCAGTATCACTCAAAGAACACATTTATGAAAAAAAATTTTTTTTAATATTTTTTCAATGGGAATAGTTCATTTTTTGCCTAAACGTAGACATTACTCCTACACCAGGCACGCGAGGGGTGCGGGTAGCGCTCGGGGAGTGCGCCCGAGTGGTGTCTACGTTTAGGAACCCCCCTCCCCAAAAAAATAATAATAATAATAAATTTAAAAAAAGTGTTCAGTAAGTGATACTGGTTCAGGATTTTCAATAAGCCGTTCGATAAACGGCGCCACCAAAAGAAGGCATAAATCAAAAGTATGCCTTGTTTTTTAGTCAATCGCCAATCGAAAGCGCCTTGGTTGGGATGTTACAATTCCTAAATGTGCAGTGAAAAAGTGCAAAAACTACACATTAAACGTGCAAAAAAAAGATGGAGTGTCGTACTTTCAGTAAGTATGGTGTTGTTTTAACGATATTTTAAGTATCGATATTTAGTTTCCATATTTTTTGAATTTTATGGCATTTAATTTGATATTTTGTAATATTTACCATCATGTACCCAGCACGTGCCTATCCCTTTCACTCTTACCTGCGCCACTCATAAGCAAACCCAGCACGCGCCTATCTCTTTCACTCTTACCTACACCACTCATAAGCCAGAGAAAACCAACGCTAGGTGTGGAACATAATCGCTAGGAAACGACATGGACAGTTAACGTTAACCTTTAATGTCTAAGCTTTAAAATTGATATTAAAAGTTTAAATAAACACTTTACGGCTATTTTGCATATTCCTAAAGCGGTATAATATCTGTATACGCATGTAAATACCTGTTGTTGACACGGTGCCGCGGTTTGCGTTTGATTTTGTATGAGAACGTGTATCTACCACTAATATATGATCTAAGACCTCAGTGGTTAAAATGGTCGCAGCTCAGCGTCAATATTTGCTTAAGAGAAAATCGCTGATTTAATAATATACGCTATACACTCAAAGGTCCATGCTTAGGTTCTCTAGGTCGTGGTGCATTGGAACATACACAAACACAGACACGAACATCCATAACCCGATAGCAAAAATCTGCTGTTTACCAAATATGTATTTTCCGAGGCAATATTTGGTGGAGACCTTTACCACTCGACCAAACCGGCCGTCACTTTTCCAGAGGAAGTTCGTCCATCTCGTCTATCTGTGCACAGGCCGGTCTCTTGGGTCTACTTATCGATGGGACGTGCGGGGTTGTTAGGACCATTGTTTAGTAATGGGGGTTCTGTCATTTTTTCCGCCATACAGATAGGTGGTTAATGGACTCCCGATATAAAGTGGGCGTTCTTTTTCTATATACTTATAGTCTGAATCTACTTGTGTAGACTATATAGTTTATATAGTTCATATCGGGTACGAGCAATAGATACACTAGAGTAGAGGCTAGTACAATATAAAGAACTAACGTGAATTACGGAGTGTCCATACAGCGCGTACTGTACGCAGCATGCACTCCATTTAAAATTATAAAATAGATTGATAAAAAAAATATATATTGTAAGGCGGACAGAGAGCCTTGAGACGTATTTTTGAAAGGATAGAATTCCAATTCGCATACGAATTGACAAGATTCGCATGAGAATCACATACAAATCTTGTCAATTCGTATGCGAATCGGAATTCAATTGTTTCAAAAATACGTCTCCTCATCGTGTCCCCGGCCTTAGAACTTCTGCCGCCACTTATTGTGTCTGTTATTAGATGATGGGGTCAACTACTAGGGTTCCTCAAATGAAAGATAGTTTGTTGCCAAATGTCTATTCAAACAGATTACGTCATACAATTTAAATAAAGTTACAAATTACGTAGAGTGGAAGGAATTGGCGGGGCGCGCGTAAGGGAACGATTGGTGAGCCGCGCTCGGGCGATTACTCATAAAACCAAAGCTGCAAGCTTGCATGCTGTCCGTGTCGCCACAAAGTGATGCATATCCAAAATCAAAAAGGTTAAAACTTTACAGACTTCTGGGAGGTGTCTTTTAACGACCTTTAGAAAAACTTTATTGCCTATAATTCCTATATGTGTACGTTCACTCTGTAATGTTACAATAATAACGGTTACAACCTTAATAGGTAACCTAATGCAAGGAACTGCTGTTAACAACGAATCACGCTGTAAAATTCCCTAGTCCGTTTGTTTGTTTGTAAAATCCTTTATAAATAACTCTTGATTTTAACTAAACGATTTTAACTTTTTTTTAAAATTGGATTCGTCTGTTCACTGAAGATTATCATTATTATTCAATGGTTACGATCAAAAGTCACTTCAACTTAAAATCACGAATAAAAATTGTTAGATAATTAGCGCCCCTTTTCCAAGTAAATGAACAGTGATTTGGATTCGATATTCAAATTATCTACGAATCTGCAAGCGTTCTTGTTATCCGCGTCAGCCAAACGCGTGCGTCGCGTCGGTTCGTTTAATTGAACGATGTTGTTATCAATATTATTTATTACTTTTATTTATTTATTTTATTAGTTAAACTGGTTCTCCTTCAGTGTATAGTTATAATCAAGTAACCTCACTCGAATCGCACAAGTGTAAGAGTTTACAAATAACTAAATGGCTTCTAACAAATTATCAACTATAGTAAATCGATAGCAGCAGGGATCTAAAAATTTTTGGATAAGCTCGTGATATATTATCACTATGCAATTATAACTGATCAAGGTGCTTAACCTCACTGATCGATTCCGAACTGTTAGTGGCGCTGGATTTCGAGCACCGACGTATTAACCATTTTAAACCAACTGTCCTACGATAACAAATCAACAGTGCTGTTCTAAAAACTAGCTTCTTAACTTATTTCTATACCAAATCTTTCATTTTTACTGCAAAAATGAGTTAGTAAAACCAAGTTGTTTTTCCGGCCCGTTCAATACAAATCAATGTAAAAGTGTATGTAAAATCAGTTTCATGTCCGTAAATTAGCCTTGTATTAATTGGACATATGGTTTGGAATCCTTACTTTATTTTATTAATTAATTAATAATATTATAAATGCGAAAGTTACTCTGTCTGTCTTTCTGTCTGTCTGTCCGTCTTTCACGCCTAAAATACTAAACCGATTTTAACGAAATTTGGTATAAAGATAGATTAGAGCTTGAGAAAGGACATAGGCTACATTTTATCCTACAGTTGCGCACGATATAACATTTAGGCGGAAAGCTAGAGGACCATAAAGCGCCTTGATGAGCTCTGGTCTAGTTATCTTTTATTGTATTTTTAATACATGTTCTACTAAATATTCGATTGTTATTTAATTTAGTCTTTGAATAATAAAATGTACAAGTTCAAAGTCAATAGAATTTACGTCAGTTGACCTCGTGAAAAATAGCAAGTATAAATAAAACTTCTATTCTTAATTAAACGTCTCCACAATAGAACGGTGGGTCGTTTAAGAAAGGGTCAAGTAGGGTGACCAATAATAAAATTGACCTTGTTACAGAAATCCATAAGTGAAGTGTGAATTAACCGTTTTTTTTAACCGTGTGGTGATCGGTTGATTTCTTTCCGTGGGTGACGTAAGAGGTGACTAAGGAAACACAAATGAGACCTGCCTCCTAGTAATCCATCCCAGGCAACGACACTTAATTTTTTTCTGAATCTGAGGTGTCGTCCTATGGTCTCATGCGGTGTGGTAGGTTCTGTAAAGGGCCGTCTGGTTCGCGACCACCCTCCTACCGAAGTCCGACGCCAAACAGCTTGCTGTGTTCCGTCGGTGCGTGGGAGTACCAGTGCCTTTATAGGCATTTTCTGGGTTAACTCGCTTCATCGTTGACCTCATCTTTGACCTTATGGTCAAGATTGAGGTCAAGAGTTAACCCATCCTATAATAATAAAAATTTTGTATCCTTTTTTATGTATTGATGCATTACTTACATACATTCAAGAAAAAATCTTGTTTTCGAGTAGTTCACACTTTGTGTTGTTGCTTCTTGATGGAACTCCATATTATTAACAATGAAAGACATGATTTTTACACTAGTTCTACAGCAACATAACAACAACATATAACAACAACATATAACAACAACAACATTTTAACATTAAGAACATTAAAAAATTTTGTTTTTAACATTTTATCATTTTTTTTACTATTTTTATGCGATCGGAATTCCAAATTATATTGACCACGAATTCAGAATTTATTTTATTGACCACAGCTTTAAAGTTAAAGATTCGATGTCTCAGAAAGTTCAACAGTGTGCGGGCCCGACTTGCGTTCGATATTCAGTGGGTCCGTCCGACCCTCGCTTTGTCTGTTCGATGTTATTATTCCTCGCATTTGAATACTTTACCGCTGACCCCTGTTTTTTGCTAACGTGTTTTTGAAGATAGGTATTTATTTCGCGACAAAGTGGGTCATCATATGGCGCTTATGCCGGCCCTTTAAGTTAGTGTTTTATTTTGTTTCTTTCCTTTTGGGAATTTAAGGGTTAAAGGTACCTAAAATAGATGTTTTTAGGTTTTGATTGAAAAATAATTATACGAATGGATCTATAAAAATAAATCTAGGGTAGAATCCGACCTTGGATAATACAAGAATCGACACAGACCAGGTAAAGGTACACTGTTGTAATAGTTTATTACTTAAGCGAGTAATGAACGAAATAAAAAAGTTGATCAGAAGCCATGTTCTTAGCTAGCATAGGTCCGCGTCACAAAAATATTAAGTTACAATAAGATTTTTGGAAAGATTCCTGCATTTTTCTTCCATTTTAAACGAAATTTTCTGTAGCCCCTCTACTTGTCTTGTTGCGTGCCGATAAATTCTAAAGCGTGATCATAATTCAGTGTACGCAGCTTCCATTACCGACAAAAACACAAGATTAAGAGCCATTTCCCATTTTTAGTAACAAGAAGTTATTGAAATGAAAACTAATAACTTCATACTCTACCCTCGACATTCAATCGCTTATAACGCTTATATCGCCGAACCAATTTTGATCAGGATATAGCCAAGAACCATCCCGATTTTGTCAGCCTTCAAACAAAAAAAAAACCATCGAAATTCTTATATTTCTACAAGAAATGAACGTGTAGTACATAAAACATAGAATAGTGTCCCTGTTGCAGCTATCTAATATTTTTATCTATCTCTAAGCGGTTGATATTTATAGGATAGCATATTTTTTTATTGGGAAATAAACCCGGAACGATGGCCAAATTGTTACCATAGATAGTTGATTTAATACGAAACGGATTGTGATGAAACAAACGCTTTTACGACCTATAAAAGTTAGGATTTAAACACCGAGTAGCTAGAATAGAGTAAAGACTAGACAAGAACACGGTTATATTACATATTCATTAAAGTATTTTGAACAATTGGATTTATTTAATATTTAAAGAAAGGTAGATATTTGGATGAAACAAACGCTTTGACTGCTATGTAATGACCTTTATTGGATTAAGAGTATTCACTTCATTATAATTTTTTTACATGAAAATCTGTGAGGATGTATGGTTGTTTGGTACTCTTTCACGCTCAAGCAGCTGGACCAATTTTGATAAAATTTGGTATGGAGTTGGCTGACACCCTGTATTAACTTACAGGCTACATAATTTTCCCAAATTCCCACGGGAACGAAGTCCCGGGTGGAATGCTAGTAAACAAATAAACAGTGACAAAATACGCAAACTACTTTGGTAAAGTAGAATTTAATTTCGTAGAATTAAAAACAAAAAGGTATTTTCAAATAAGAATTTTCCTCCTAACGCAGCTATTACCTTACACCGTAAAGTAATTGTTCTACCTCTATTTTCAAGCCAATAACACCCTTTTACTCTCCTTTATAAAGACATAAATAAGTCTTAACATTCATGGAACTTGCATCGTAGTTCTTGGTGACCGGCTGACCTAATTCCTCGCACCGTGACCTATATCACAATCTGTATAGGAAAAAAAAACCTTTTTACTTAGGAAGAGTGCAATTGTGGTTACAAATGTTGAGGTCATAAGATTTCACAAGCTACTACAAGAACAGATAGATAGAAACACTTTATTGCAAACTACAAAGAAAGAAAACACATAAAATAAAACTTGTAAATAAGAGTGTGCAAGGACGGCCTCATCGCTAAGCAGCGGTTTGAATATGTAAATTCAAGAAACTATCTTCATTATAAAATTTATTTATTTTCAGTCATTTATTTTGTGTTCATTGTATAGTTTAACAAAATGTCTAATTTTTATAATTCTATTGTTCTCTGTTTTATTATTATAAAGTTTTCATAACGTAATAGTGCACACTTATTGGATTGTAAAAAAATATTTATTTATTTATTTAAAGGTATCCTAACAGTAAGACATATTAATGTTTGACAATTAAAACTTATGAACAGGTAAATGTATAAATATGTTTGCCAATTAAAAGTACACACAACATTATTTTTACAAGTAAGGCAACAACGTAATGAAATTAAAACAAAAAAAAACTTAAGAAACTAAGAGGTATCTAAAATCTAATTACTTAATATACAAATGAGATCTGAAATGAGATCAAAAAGTCAAAATTTTAAAGTAAGAAGGTACAGAGGGCCGCACATCAGGCTACCACAAGTAAGCTCTCTGCGCTGTTGAATAATAGTTTTGCAATAAAAATTGGGCAATCTGACGTGCTGGCCTCTCTAGATAATTTACCAACTATTAGAGTCAAAGTACTCTTATTAAATTAATCAAAAGATTGTCATTCTAGAACCACCTACCGCTTTAGGCGATGAACTGTCAAAAAATTGACGGAACGACAAGGCTAGGGTGAGCAAGCTTTTGTCCGGTGCCCTCGCGCAATCAAAGTGAAGTTTTACCATCATCAGAGTAGCGGGACGCGCGAGTTTGTCACGGGCTCTGCAAGCTAAGCTGTTTATTAATTATTAACATATCAAATATCCGCATTAATAAATAAATAACAAAGACATCTTTGAGTCTCAGTTGAGCCTTGAAAATGGAAAGATGGATCCACTTTTATACAAAATGAAAAATGATATTGTGTCCGTAAGAAAAATATTATTATGTTTAACGAACGCGTAGAAAGTCAAAATAACTTTGAAATTCAAGGATGCGGTAAAATATCACAAAGTATAAAAGAAAATGTCGTTTAAATAAAGAAATGTTAGGTAGGTTTTCAAGAACCCGCAGGCCGTTACACCTTTTTTGTAGCGACACTGCGTCATTGGCAAATATGAAAGGAAAGGGATAGGCTTACAGAGACGTAATCATAACATTTTTAAAACAATGTATAAAGTTGGACTCCCATAACGTGGATAATTTATTTTCACCTTCCTTATTTTTTGCAGTTAATGAAAGAACAAAATAATTATGAAGATATATTCGTCAGGCAACAAGTTTGAGGAAAAATTTGATTGATATCTTCCGTTAATTGAAATTGGAAAGAAAAATTTCCTTAGAAACTAAACTAAGCTAACTTTTACTTTGTTCCCATAAAAGATTAAACACATGTGTGACTTTAATGAGTAGAAATCCATTACGACAATTACGACATGATTACTGGCTACCTACAAAGTGAATTGATATATTATTAATATATTATAACTACAAGTTGGGGCTGTCAGCTATCATTTTTAAATTAGAGGACCTAAATAGACTAATTGACAGAGACAACAATAGGCTAGAATACCTTAAACCATGCCTGTCACCGAACCAACACGGCCCAAGCTAAGCCCCGGGGGTGGGCAACGCGCACGCATCGAATTTCGCCAAGACTTAATCTTTGGCTCTGTTTCGCCCTCCGGCGTCGCGTGATCAGCCTTCAAAACCACTGGCACTTCCTCGGTCACGCTTTTCTATCAATCGTGTTAGGTTGGGCTATTGATTGACAGTTATTCGACGATTTGGGATTTGAGGGTTTTGCTGTGCTGTAGCAATAGGCTGATTACCTTTTGCAATTAGAAACACTGTAGTGGGTTCATGAGTTACTTTTATAAATTGACTAAGTGGTGTTTGAATGTTTTGTGGTAGTAAATGTAGTAAACGTACCATTATTTCCAAAAGAAGAACCTACAAGAAACTCTGGGCCTGTATTTTTAGAAAAAAATTTTTGGGCATATAATTTTTTTCCAAAGCAAAACAATCCATTTCCATGTTTGTTTGTCTGTCTGTTTCTCTTTTAATTTAATGTATACTTTAAGTGAGTGTGGGAAAAAAATATAACATGTGCACTTTTTTGCAAGTAACGCAATTAAATTATCAAGAAGTGTAAGTTTTCTGAATCAAAGTAAAAAGGCTATTTTCCATGACTTTACAGTCAAGAAAAGTATATTTCAAATTAGGCATTTAAGAGGAAATTCTGAACAACGAAACTCAATATAAAAGTTCCTCAAGTTACTTAGCTATAGTTTACCAATAAATAATCATTTTAATACAGATAACATTACTAGAAATTTATTTTTGTAACATAAAAAACCTTCAGAGGAAGATAAATTAAATTAGGAGATAAACGTGTTCTCGAAATCTAAAAAAAGCGCAAATTACATCAAATTATTGTTAAAGCGGACAAATTGAATAACTTTCCGGAACATAATCCTGGAATGTTTTTCTTGTTTCACTTCAGTTTTAGGGTTCAGCACCCGTATTCTTCAGCATTCGATTGGACACGAAAGCTTCGAAAATGATTTGGCCGAATGGTGCCCCAGGCCCCAGACAGTTACACAGATGATATTTGTGTGAAAAATCTTTTAAAAATGAATGATTATTAAAAATATTAGGGAAATCACTGTTAAAGCAGCGGAAGCAAGGTCAATAATAAAAAGATATTGTACTTATTATCAACGGAAAACTATCCAAAAACGGCGAGAACTAGTGACAACTATATTTTTTCTATCATTCACCATGGAGTTTGTACTGATATAAAATGTCCGTGGTGAGAGTCCTGGTCCATGAAGGTTGGATCCGTATATTTTGAGGTCATCTCTTTAGATAACCATATTTCACGCCAATTCTACGTCATTTGTATGTCTGTCATTTTGACTTACTCGCATAGTCATTGTTATTGTTATGTTATTTCGTTCGTCGTTCCCCACTGACAGAATATAATCTTACGATTCCCCATTGAGTAGGTAAACTGTAGGTAGCGTTGCGTTTCCGTTTAGCGAGTTATTGCTCCCATACAAACATGCATTTGTTGACTTTGTATTAGTTAATTTTAATCTGCCTTTTGTGAAGAATCAGTCTATGACTGAATAAAGACAAGGAATGGAAGAAGGCTCAATACATCTGAGTAATGTATTGAGTAAGCTTAACAGACAAGTGAAATAAGTAATCAAGGTTGGTTGAATAACCAAGGTATACACTCACGCCTTATATCCCTATCGGGGTAGGCAGGGCATCATGTGGTTCTCAAACCACTTGACGCTACGTTTGACGTGCATTTTGAGGGTTATTAGATGGAACATGAGTACATATAGTGGTGATAGGTTGTCGCCTGGACATTATTATTAAGGTAATAATGACGATTTACATTAAATTCAGCATCGCATCCAAAAAGAATTCCAGCGTGCATGTCTACTAAAAAACAAAAACAAATAAAAAGAAAAGGATACGGAACATTCAAAAGGGGAACGTGACTTCTCCCTGACGGTTTTTTGCCAATCGCAGCGGCTTTGCTTTCTCGTGAATTGAATTGAAAATGGCCGCTTCTTTGTTTATAAATTACTGAAGAGGAAACATAAAGCCAGTTCAATGGCTAATAAAGCCAGCCGGATACCACAGTAATAGTTTAATATGCTTTGTCAAATGAACTGTTTGGTTTTCTTTTAGCTTTGGATAGGTTTAGTATTAAAATTCAGTGCAGTGAGATAAATCTATAACTTCTTTAACAAAGAGCATTGGCTAGAAAAGCAGATTTTTTGCAGTCTTGAGTATTTTTTTTTAGTCTATTTTTAAATCCCACTATTACTTATGCGCACTTTGGTTAAGTAATCCATTCTGTGCCCATTCAAAGATAATTCGCCAAGTACGTTGAGTATTCTCATTGCAATTATTGTTATTAAATTGATTTAGTAAAACAAGAGTAGTAGATATCATAAACCCTTGTTTATAATAGGTGAAAAATTATAGTAAAGGACCTTTCCTTTTACCCAATGGTTCAAAAAGTAATCTTCACATCACGCACGCATATATACTTTGCAAATTGCTCTTTTTATTATATAATTTATATGTCACCGAAAAATTATAATCTCTAGCGATATTATAATTTGCCTATTAAAATCTTCATCCTCCTTCTCCATTCTCTTTTTGCGACCTTTTTACTTTTCAGTTTTGGCATTCCTAATCCAAATTCGAAATTGAACGCTTCTAGCTGTCATTCGCTGGAATGACAGAGACCCAATTGGAATTTCCGTCGCAGGTGCACGCCCGCTTATAGTATACTGTTTTTATGCTTTTGTAATAAATTAACATATAAAGTTTGTTGATATAATCAAATGAATGTAATCATGCTTAATTGTTTTCTTCATTCATCGTGCCCCGAGTCTCCGGCTCCCGCCGCCAGCCGGCGCACTGGCGCCCAACGGTATAAATTTAAAAGTCCGTCAATGTGAAAAAAATGGGGCAGTTCACAAAGTACCGAGAGTTTATGATCTTACTAAGACAAATTACATTAATACGGGTTTGATATTGTTACAGTGACGTATATAAACTGTACCAAAGAGCCTCCACAATTTCAAAATTCGTTATCACTCTCCTCAGCATAAAACAATTTTAGCTTTCATCTGTACAAACAAGCCCGTATTGTAATTGTATTTGTAAACGTGATATGCAGATATGAGTCTGATATGGACCCTTACCGTATATCAGAAGTTTTTGGAACTGGGGGATTTCTGTGTATTATTGTATTTTGTGTATATTTGCGGACAAAAGGAGCCTTTGTGTATTTTCAGCTTTCAAACATGATAGAGGGGATGAATAAAAGTCGGTAGAGCGTATTTGTATCAAAGATGATGTATGCGCCCTGATGCCTAGCATAAGGTTCTCATTTAACAGCAGAGGCCTGAAACTTATTCTAAATTGTGTAAAATGTAAAACAACTTGTTGAGTACCTCTCAGTTCATCTCATCAAGGCAACGGGTAACCCGAGCGCCGTCTGCTTTATCATACAAATAATTTCTTTGGTCATAGAAAACGGCAACAGCGCTGTGCTGCCAGTCTTTTGGGCATCTTGCCTTGATGTGTCTCGCTCGACGATTAAAATTATTTTATTCTTTGTTTCATTTGATAAGAAGCCACTCGCTATAAACACACAGAAAGATCCATCGATCCACACACCCACGCCTATAATCCCTTATAGGGTAGCCAAAACGTTATGTGGTTCTGAAGCCACTTGACGCCATATTTGACATTCATTCTGAGTGTAATTATGATGAAACATGATGAAACATGAGTATAGTGGTCATAAGTTGTTAGTCGAGACACAGCCGTCATAGATGCCTTGAGGTCTGAATGCGAAGAACCGTCACTCGCTTAAATATATATATATATATATATTATATACATTATGTATTCATATATTTATTATACTTATTTATAAATTGTAAACCTCTATGGAAAGTATTGTATTATATTTAAAATCAAGTATTAACAAGAAAACTTAATCTAGACAAAGGCACGGACATAAAGTCTGTGGATGCTAATAATAACACAAAAAAAAAGTTGTTAGCCTTTCGCCGACAATACAGAAAAACCCGGGCGTGTCGCTCATTGGCTTTTACAGTATACCTGGGAAGAGTTGGCAGCTGGCACATTCTAAGTTATTCTTTCTCTCCCAGATCAACGTAGAATTATTATTAAATCATTAAAAAAAACGGTTCACTTTTTTTCCTATAAACGCTTTTATTCAAAAGTGTAAATGGTTACGCCCTCGCGAAGGTGAATTAATTAGTTGTCAGGCTGCGGCGGTGTTTGGCTGACCGCGATTGATTGGCTCATTACAACACTGTCGCTGCGGCGTCTGTTCATCGTATCATTGGATTTTACGTGCATTGAATTGAACATGTAGTGGAGTGGAGGGTAGTCTGCTGTCAATAGGGAATAAAAGAATGAGACAACTCTACTGCGCCAGAAATGACATGAAAATGACATTATGAAATGATATGACAAATACAAATTTTAAAATGTCTGTGTGTTCTTGTACGTGTTCTTTGAATCTAACAAATGCTTGCTAAACGAATCTAGGTGAGTAAAACGTTAAATAATTTAGGATTTATCACTTTATTTAGATAATATTTCAAAATATTATAACATACGACGACGCAGTGGTACTCTGTACCAACAGTTTGCCAAAATAGCAATTACGGTTGAATTATTTCTTTACTAGCTTTCTACTTTACCAAAGTAGTTTGCGTATTTTGACCCTATTTATTTGTTTACTAGCTTTCCACATGGGACTAGGTTCCCGTAGGAATTTGGGAAAATTATGTAGCGTATGTGTTAATCTAGGGTGTCAGCTACCTATATACCAAATTTTATCAAAATTGGTCCAGCCGTTTGAGCGTGAAAGAGTAACAAACATCTATACAAACTTTCGCGTTTATAATACATATTAGTAAGGACTCACAGCTAAACAGAAAACGACTAGTAAAACTCTAAAACTTGATTAGCATCTGAATACAAGCGTATCTAACAAAAATCGATACGATATCAATACCTCTTAATTGGAGCAGATCTGCCGGGATACGATCCGACGGCCAATTAGAGGTGGAAAGTACCGTTGGCAGCAAAACTCTGTCTGCGTATAGAATACGAAAATAAAAAGGCTGGAGAAAGAGTTACTTAGTTGAAGTAAATTAGTTGGTGTTCTTCCTACGTAAAGTCTTATTTAAGAAATATATAAAATCGGCCAAGTGCAACTCAGACTCGCGCACGAAGGGTTCCGTACCATTATTTATAAAAACGAGCAAAAAAATCACGTTTGTTGTATGGAAGCCTCCTTAAATATTTATTTTAATCAACAGAAATACATCATCTATGAAAATTTAAACTAACTGTCACGGTTCATGAGATACAGCCTGGTGACAGATGGTCCGTCCATGTTTCTTATTAAGACAGCGGAGTCTTAGTAATAGGGTCCCGTTTTTACCCTTTGGGCGACCTAAAAGTAAAGGCGAGGCGAGGCTGTGTCGTGGATACGGTAGGCCGTGTGTTTTACGTGAGCACGTGTGTCGCGTCACAGTCTCGACTCGACTTAATGTGTTCTCACTCGATGTAAAGGTATAATTAACCTTTTCACCGCCAAAGTCTGATATATCAGACGTTTAAAGTCTCGTGTCGTGCCTTCGCCGCCAAAGTCTGATATATCAGATTGTTTTTTTTTTTACTTTAATATCGTTCACCAAGCGTTCGCCATACGCCACATTTTTTTTTTAATTTTTGGCGTTTTTGACGAAAACTCTTGGTGCTAAAAGGGTTAAATTTTAGATGTAGGTAATAAATATGTAGCTGCAACACCAATTGTATCTGCCGGTTCAGTGGAGTGGTAGTGAGGCTGCCTCTTGATCGCACCTGGGTTCGATTGCCGGTCGAGGCCAATATTTATGTAAAAAGCAGATGTTTGTTCTCGGGTCACGGGTGTTCATGTGTCTTTTTGTATGTTCTAAGGGACCCACGTCACAATAAGGGAAGTTTCCCCTTCCAGTCAAGTGGTGAAATTTCTCATTCTCTTACTACTTATTCGTGTTTTTTTTATGCGTTGTTGTTATTCTATCCGACGCTACCGATGGAAACGTGATCCTAGTCGAATCGATAGCACAGCCTATCTCGGCTTAGGATCATCCTGTTTGTTTGGAGATGAGACGCCTTGAATTTTTCTCCACCCTCCGGTAATCTAGGGAAGTGATCACTTCCTATTCGAGTTTGCATTGGAAAATTGGTATCGGTAAACAGTTTCAGATAAGGAAATTAAAAAAAGATTCAAACTTAGTAATGATAATGCTATTTCGGTTCCTCCTGTCGTGTTGAAATATCAAGTATGTGGTGAACTTGACTAACCTTGGTGTCAGAAATTTTTGTCTTGGTTTAAAGACTGTAGTCAATATACAACAGCCAGGACCGACAGTTTAACGTGCCCTCCGAAGCACGGAAACCCTCGTGATAAATTACCTCTTTTGTCAATCATCAGATTCCCTGCCCCTCTGTACGTTGCTTCACTAAATTGATCGGTTTAGGTCAGCGATTACCAATATAAAAAGTTTATCTATAAATGACTTTCCACCCGGGACTTCGTTCCCGTGGGAATTAGGGAAAATTATGTTTTTGCGTACGTCTTCACAAATTTTCATTACGATAAAATGAAATTCATTTTTTCATTTTAGGTTTATGTTAGAAAGACGGTTAAGAGTTATTTGTTGAGGGATCAACAGCGTTATAAACATGAAGAAAACTTTAATCTAAATGATTTATTAAAATATCCTGTGGTGTTTTCAACTTCTCTTAATTGTTGCCATTAAAACGACGTTACAAGTTATTTACAGCAAAAACATATTCCATCTTCAAATAAAAAAAAAATCTTTGTACGTTACGCTATTATGACGGTTGACTGGCTACGCCGTAGCACGTAGAGCTACGAGCCGCCGTAGTAATTTCTCAAAAAGGTACTGTGACTAAATTTCTTAGACATCAAAGCTCTTTAATTTCCACGCCATGCAAAGGAAAATGAACTGAAATTGGAATTATTGGAACCGCACATTTCTTTGACAAGTTAGTTGTGTTGCGGAGCAGCTGCCAATAATCAGGGGAATTCGTGTGTCGAAACTTTCTTTTTTGTTTCGATTGGAAAGGTTCTGTTGACGCGAGCCATTGTTGTTCGGTTCTGTTTGTGTCGTCGGGTCACTGCCAAGCATTATTTGTTTTCGTAACAATTTTCTCAGTGTTTTCAAAGTATACTTAAACATTGGTCAGTATCGGAACCTAGTGATAAAAAATATGGTATTTTACTAAAAACAATAAGTCATGTTTGTATTTGTTGGTGGTACTTATGCATAATTAAGCCCAAATATGTTAAAAGTTTTATTCTATCCTAATCAGCCAGCCAAAGAGAATTGTAATTGTATACTACAGCACAAAATTAATAAAAAAATTAAAACTTTTTTTATTTATTAAAAAGATAAATGGGTTCGCTTTTGACCACAATCTAGCTCAGGAGTGAAAATCACTTAAAAGATCATATTAATTCAAAATTTAAAGAGATTCGGGTTATATAAGCCCGGAAATATAGACGCAGACAGAAAATTCTATTGTTTAGCGGTGCGCAAGATAAGAGATGAAGACAAGCATTCAGTGCGGATCTGAGGCATCTTGACAAGGTAAGGATGATCCCGCAGGGCGTCTAGACGTCTCCTAGAAGAAAGGAGCAGGTGGAATGAGCTCATGAGCACACTCCTTTATGTATATCTTGTAAAAAACGGAATAGTATACAATATTTTTTCAACTCTGTAAAAAAGATAAAACATATGTCTGGGAACTTCGTGCTAGTCGCTGAGATTTGAAATAAATAAAAAATAAACAGTTTTCATTATGTCCATTAGATATTTATAGAAATAAGATAAATTTTATTGCTAAAGCCACTTGACAAATATAATCTTCAATTTTAATAGAAAGTGCAAACAATGCAGTATTTTAATATCTAACCTTTTTAGAGCAGAGCTATTTGCCACCGAGTTTTTGCGAGTCGCTTTTGAAAACCGTGGCGGGCGGGCCTCCCATTTGTCATCCCTTCCTCAGCTTTTGTCTTCGTTTTCAGATATTTATCTTTACAGCAATAGAAGGGAGTTCATTATTTCAGAAATGTTATTGTTTGAAACTCTCAGGATGTTAACAGCGAGTTTTACGTTGAATTTACGTAGATGAGTTTTTGAGATAAGCCTTTCACGAATTGTGTGACTGAAACGGTTAAAATGTTGAAAAAATTATCTATATACTATATGGTGGGACTTAGATGAGCGAACTAACTTGTCTTAAAAATGGAAAACTTTGTCCAGTTTACTTTTTTATACCAAAGCTTTCAGGTTATCTTACAAGTTGCCTACACAGGTCGAAAACATGTTTTTCTTACGAGTATATCGTAGATCCTCTGGGACAACACAAACACTCTAGAAACAAATCGAATCCTAGAACCACCGATTAAGAGTTATCTTTACTGCCACTAACATCCCGTCCTTTAAAGTTAATGTTACTTTAAATATCACACTGTCACATTCCGTCTAGTTGACGTAAACATGGACAAATTTAAAGAGGCTTTCACTTAATTGAACGTTTCTGTAACAGAGCGTAAACCGCTCGCGCTCGTTATTCTTGGATGAATATTATTCACAATTTCATATCACGAAGTCAGAACCAAGGTCGTTTGGCGGTTTGAAAACTCTGACACCAGGTTTAGTTAAGTTTGCCACGTTCTTGATTATACCTTAACAATAAGGAAACAACCGACAGCCGATGAGATGGGCTGTCGATCTTGTCAGGATAGCAGGGAAGAACTGGATACGAAAGACTCAAAATAGAAGAGAGTGGAGTACAATGAAAGAGACCTACACTCAGCATTGGGTGGCCATAGGTTGAAGAAGAAGATAAGGATGAAGACAATTTCATATTGCTCTAGTAACTTACACAAAACTACAACCCAATTGTTTAACCCGGCACAAAACAACAGTAAAACTAAAAGGGGACGATACAAAAGATATCATTTTTATTACCTGGACGTTCAATTTTCTTTGTTTAACTAACCGGAGCACATTTCCTTCCTAGCGTAATAAAACTGACCTTTTTTCTCTTTACGGCCTCACGGACAATGGGAGAAATATAATGTGAATTTGTCAAGAAAATCCAACACCTTGTGGATTGGATCAAGTTTACCTTTTTAGGAAAACAACGGCGTCCCTAGGGAGCTGTGGGAGTAGGCGATCTGATTTTGATACACAGAGAAATGTTTTAGACCCTGTTTTCCGCTTTATTTAAAGTTGAACTTGGATGTAAAGCAAAGTGCTGTGGATAGTATCGATTTTTAAACAGATTTTAATAATTTTTATTGTATGTCAACTTTTTAATCTTATAAAATGTTGTTATTTTCTGACAAGGCTTTCTAGAATAGTTTAAGTCAGTTGTTTGATACACAAGTACTAAAGATTCACCCACTAAAGAATCATCTCATATAGGTTTTGTTATACTACTGCAAAGAAAGTGTAAAAAGTTTTATATCTACAACTGGAGTTTTTTAGCAGAAACACTGTCAACGCTTTGCAAAGGATTACCTGTAGCCTCTAAGCCCGAGGCCTAGAGACACGTACGGCCTCGGCCTAGCCTCGGATCACAGCGATCGCTACTAGGCTTTACAATAAAAAAAAGTTTACTCAGAATGTCGTCCCTTTATCCCTTTCTCGGAGGGATTTATACCATCCATCACGCACGTAGGTACAGTCACCGAAACAAGTGTAAAGCTTATCTATTGTTTGTATGTAGTTGGGTACGGATTTACACGCCGCGAAACTAGAGCATTTTACGTTTTTTATTACTTGATACCTTAGTAGAGTTCTTTTGTCTGCGTTTCTAACAAAGATTCATTGAATGAGACAACAAAGGTGGGTAAAAAAAATAATACATTTGTATGTATTCAGCGATGTAAAGTAAAAAGAAAAAGAGAATGTTACATGATTTATTTTGATTGTAGATGCCTTAATTGTGATTGTATCATTTATTCTGCAGTATTCAGGCGAGGCTTAGTGTTGGAAATGATACCCAGAAAAATGGTGATGAGTTTAAAATTATTCATTTTCGAGATACTCTTGAGAAGAGGTCAATGTGCGTGTTCCGCACTAGTAACATACAGTACATAAAGATCTAAAATAGGACATCAAATCTGTGGATGCACAATTAACTGTAAAAAAAAACAAAAAAAAAATATTTCAAGACAAAAAAAAGTTATTTCGATATTAAAATTTGAGTTCTTTTCGTACCACCAGTACTGCGGTGTACAGGTGATTTAAGCAGGTTTTGCTTGCAGGACGGACACCTCACACGACGCAGTCCCTTTTAGGCATTCAATCAATTTCAGCCCGATTAAACGGCATTTTAATAATGTGACATATTTTCCCCCGACATTACCTCATGTTCAAGTCATATTATTGAACGGGATTGAAAAATGATGGCGTTTCCTCTGATTGAGGTATTATGTGCGTATAAAAGGGATGAGGCATTGTTAGTTTACCTTGGATCAGATTGTTGTGGAAAAAAAGGGTTTTTATGCACATATTTGGCTTGTATAAATAGACGTGATTAAATATACAGTCCATATTAATGTTTCATTTTTTAAATAATCCCAGTCTTTTTAGATTTAAGATGTAGCTGCTCGATGCTTAACCCTGATGTAGAAAATAGGCGTGTGTTGTTGTTTAGTTTAGTTTAACATAACATTTACATTTTGTAATTACATGTACCTAGTGCCCCCCCATATTATGAATTATGATCGTCATAAAAATAATAACAATAATTTAAATAGTTAATAGAAGAAAAAAAAATGAGAAAAGATAACATAATGACAATATTTAAAATAATGTAAATCTATGAGTATGCTACATACTATAACAATGTCAAAAATTAAAAAATAATAATATTCCAAATAGAACAATGTCAAAAGATTATTAAAATGTACTTTCTGCTTCTTGTACTTAGTTTTTGACAGAAAAATAACGTGTTTACGTGTTAACGTGTAATAAATAATGTAGAATTGTTTACTTTCCTACACAAGTAAAACAAAACGAAGGAATCAACAAATCTCAAAGCAGGTCAATTGTGTTTTCCAAACCTTTTCTTAGTTACAGTAGCTTTGCAATAACTTTGCAGCAGCAGCTAAATTTACGGGGCAAGCAATTTAGATACATAATAATATAGCTTTAGAATACATTGTACGATAAATCGGTGGCTGGAGAGGTGCCAAACCGCGCAGGTAAGGCTGGTGCGGTCACGAATTAACGTGTTCCTAGCTCAGAACTAGTGTTGTAATTATACGTCGAAATGTTGATAGAACTAACGATAGTAACGTTAATGTCGATACTATTGATTTTTTGTTATGTATCTTATTTTTCATGTAAAACGTCGAACATACTATCCATTTATTCGCCTTTATGTACTATTGCCGTGTTACTTTACAACCTATGGTTAAGAAATTATCATAATTGCTACGTTGTAAAGACTTTAATAATCTAAAATAAATTGATATCATACAAAATATTTATAAAATAAATTGATATTGTCACAAACTCTTGCGAGTGAAAAATATTTTCACTGAGATTTTTTCAGATACAGTTACCGGTAGTTTAATTATCGATAATGATGCAACACTAATTCCTGGCTAAGGACGGAGCTGACCGCTGACGTCATAATGTGGCTCTTGTGTAAACGTCACTTAACATGATGACAGGAGTCTTTTGAGGGAATCAGAATTTTTAAACAAAAGCATTTGAATTTTGGTGGCTTACAAACTTCTACAGTGCTTCTATGTAGTTTCTTGTTGCATTTTGGACAAACATACCTAGTTTTGTCACTTTTGAATTCAGAAGTAAGTACGTAATAGTATTTTTTTTTATTTCGGAAAGAACCATATGTGGTCGAACACATTAAAAAAAATGAGTTGACATCATAATAATACACAATATACTTTTAATTAGGTAGCGAAAATTTGGGGGTGAGGGATTCGTCACAAGAAATTGAACTTTCTCCAAGTGACCTATAGATTCTCAAAATTTTTCGTCTTCTCGTACTAAGTAAATCACCCGACCACCAAAATATTTTTTGTTTTAGATTTCAACTTATATTCCTTAGAGAAAGTGATTCACATCATAAATTTTCGCTAATTTATTCAAAGCAATTATAAATAACATTGTTTATTTGTCCACATTACAGTTTACACATATACCAATTACCCAAATATAGTAGATTTAAAAAAAAAACACTTTTTCATCTAAAAAATGTTTTACAAAACCGATTTTATCCATAGCGACGTTCGCGTGAATAAAATGGCTGCTCGTAACAATCTACTATATAAAAATAAGTCGGGTTTTCCTTCCTGACGCTATAACTCCAGAACGCACGAACCGATTTCCACGGTTTTGCATTCGTTGGAAAGGTCTCGGGCTCCGTGAGGTTTATAGGATACTTTTTATCTAAAAAAAAATTAGGACGCGGGCGGAGCCGCGGGCGGAAAGCTAGTAAGATATAAAAAGAATGCATCTCAAAAATCTCAGTAAGCCCGCAAGTCCACATTTAGTGCCTCCAAGTAACGTAGCAGGATTACTGGGAGCTGGCACATATCCAGCTGATTCTGTTGCTGTCAGGCCTGATTATGTTTTCCACACTTCACCTGCAGGTAACAGCGCCTGTAATCCCAGTTACTGTTTGACTTTTGACAGCTGCAATCAGTGTGATTTATGTATGATATTGTATTTATGTATGATTTATGTATGATACGATATTGCCTTCAAAACAGTTTGTTTTGTTTTAAAATACACCACGTAAAGAAAGATTTACTAAAGACATCAAATTTTTTGCAATTACACTAATATTATACTTGTATAGGCTAAAGTTTGTGAGTATGTGTGTTTGTTACTCATTCACTTTTGATGAAACTTTGCAGTAAACTAACTAAGACATTAGATTAATACATATGCCACATATTTTTTGCAAATTCCTACGGGAATGAGGTCCCGGCCGGAAAGCTTGTAGGTCAATAAAATAAAATAAGAAGAGGATGTTGAAGTCGACTCGTAATAAAAATGCTACAACACCTGCTACGCTGTAGGTAACTACGCTCACCGTAGCACTTTGCTACAGTGGATAATTTACTTTAATCCAATGCCCAATTTATACGTCCTAAGGTTTTCCATTCGCCAAAGTTGGTTAAGGAAGAAATATGTAACGTTATGTGGGAGGTTTATCGGGACTGGCAGACGCCCAAAGCGCCGCCGGCGGCTCAGCGGCTCAAACCGGCTTTGCTCGGACCGCGGCTTGAGACTGGCTTAAGTCAGGTACATACGTGTTTAAGAAATATGAGAGACTATCAAAGCAGAATGTGCATAGGTGAGTTACTTTGCGGAGCAATTCCGCTATGGCAGATTGAAATATCAGGCAGAATGTAATGGTATGAAACGCATGTGAAATGTAAATTAAAGATCAAACAGAGTTTGATAAAAAAAAATAACTTTAAACAAATTTTGTCTCACCCTCGACACTTATCGCTTAAAAATCTTGTACTATTCAACCAATTTTGATCGAAAAAAGTTCAGAACCATCTCGATTACGTCAACTTTTAAACCGCATCGAAATCGGCTCATTCTGTTAGGTGGTCGATGCCACAGACAGATACACAGACACACAGATACACACAGATACACACGTCAAACTTATTATTGTTCTAGATGTAAGATTTAAATACATTTGAATATTATTACAGTCACCCAGCGATATGTGCCTTCTATTGTATCTCACACCATTTTCAAAAACTCACTAGACCATAAAATATGTGAGTTCCAGTTTCAGCTTTCATATGCAAAAAGGACTTTCATTAAATCCCCGTGAAACCTAGATCCCGTTTGAAGGTCACCCTTTCGTTAAAAAATCTGATCAATGGACGGACACGTACAATAGGCTGGGCGGCTATTCCACTAAACAATGGCGGTTGAATGACAATGGAGGTCATTTTATCGGTTCAGGTGGCGAAATTGAGAACTAATTAATTTTCATCTACTTTCTGATAGCTACCCCGACCAATAGCACCACTACCAATCGAACGTAAAATTGCGAACTACCTAGCAATTGAAAATTCAGTTGGCGGTGGTGCCTGATTGGGGTGGCTGTCAGCAAGTAGATGAAAATTAATTAGTTCTCAATTTCGCCATCTGAACTGCTAAAATGGCCTCCACTGTCATTCAATCGCCATTGAGTCATCATGGATTGGTGCAATATCTATCCTGGAGCTCAAGCACGATAGTGATAGCGCGCGTAATGCGCCGCGGTCCTATGTCAAAAGGTCAACATTGACAACGCCAGAGGGCAAGCAAGCTTTGCGCGGGGCTCTCGCGCAATCAAAGTGAAGTTTCAGCGTCAGCCGAGTGGCGCGCCGCGCGAGTTTGTCGCCGTCCTGCTCGAGCTGCTGTGATACATAACAAGCTATATAAGTCGTCTCTCTAAAAGCCTGCCAGAAACTTTGTGAAAATGTGATACTCCCGATTCATTGTTTTAATACACGTTTTGAATTTAATTTATGTAAAACGTCCCCAAAAGTTACACTCGAAGACACGAATGGAATTCATTTTAGGGTTCTCTTCTCTTATATGTTTGTTTGCTCTTTATTTATTATAATTTATTATTCATATCTTAAACGAAAATTTGTACAAAAGTATACAAATAATATTTGACTTATAATTTTAGATGGAAAAGATGATCAGGACGACCTATAGCTAGATGGGTTGACGATTTAAGTAAGATTATAAGGAAAACCTGGACCAGATTGGCACAGGACCGGAACAGTTGGTGCGAGAGAGAGGAGGCTTACGTTCTGCAGTGGATTCAAACATAAAAAAGCTGAAGAAAAAAAAAATTGAAACAGGATAAATCGACTGACTGGTTTGTATAATGTTAAAATTAAAATTAGTCAGAGATCACTTTCATGTTGCAGCTACGCGAAAATTCATTATATTTTATTTATTTATTTATTTTATTTATTTATTTTATTATTTTATTTTATTTGGGGAGCTTACAGCTACATACAATAATTTTAGGTACATAGAAAATACACCTAACAGCCAATTACAAGCTTCCACATATGGACAGAAAAAATTATAACTAAAGCACAACTTTAGCATGAGTCTTAAACTAAGTACGAAAAATCAAAATATAACTAAGCTGGAGTAATATATCATAAGGAATGTATATAAAACTATTTAGAAAGAATTCTTTTTACACTACCCACGCTATATAATTAGTTTATTGATGTTTATATTAATAATAATAATAATAAAATCATTTATTATAAGGCATCTAAGGCCCATAGATAAGTACCTTACTGACTAACATACACAAGAATTATAATTAAACAGAATAAAATAAAACTAACTAACGATATTTCCCGGGTATTAAACGTAGACTCTACTATAGTTCAGTAAATTTTTCAAGGTGCCTGCAATGATTATTTTTTGAGGCCTTACGCAAATCAAACTTAAAAGAAAATATTAATTTAAATATACAGAACCCAAACTGCAATATCCTTTGTTCCGCTTGCCCAATTTCTGAACACCGCGGGCCCGGGAGCATCGTACAAACAAGAGTTTCAAGTACATCGTAAACAGTGAAGTTATAAGAAGTTAAACAGCATTAGACATTCGCGACGCGTTTCACCATTTCAGTGTTCGAGGCACGAATGGTTTAATGAAATAAGAATCCGTCATAATTCGTTCCGATAAAAACGAGTCTTTGGTTGGGAAGTTCTTTAGATTTTTTTAAATAAATAATAGACAGATGCCTAATATAGCGGGTAGGACACGGAAACTAAAGGGTACTGTGTTCCCTTTTGGGATACGTCTGTTCAATAATCTCTGGAAACTTGGACATTTAGGCGACTAAATTAATTGCAAATAACCACGATTAATTTCAGGGTCTTCTGTTGGTAGAGTTGCGAAGGTCAGATGGCGACTGCTCCTACTGCAAAGACGTTACTTGCCAAATCAGCTTTCAAACAAAAAAAACTGCATAAAAGTCGATCCATTCGTTTAAGACACAGAGATATACAAATACAGACGTCAAACTTAACACCCCTCTTTTCGTGTCTACGGTTAAAAACAGCAATTAGCGATTAAATTGACCCGCGATTTGGGCCAGTTCGTACTCCACTGCTCTATGAAAGTTTATTAAACATCTAAATTATTTTATGGTTCAAAATATTTGTCGCAAATTAGTCGATAAATATTATACAAATTTTTGATCGACATTGCATGAATGAATTGTTTTTAAGTTATATTGTACTAGCATTCCGCTCGGGACTTTGTTCCCGTGGGTATTCGGGAAAACCAGGTACCCTATGTCCATCCCGGATAATGTAGGACTCTAATGGTGAAAGAATTTTTCAAATCGGTCCAGTAGTTTCGGAGACTATTCGATGCAAACAAACAAACAATCAAATATTTCCTCTTTATAATATGTATAGATTAATATAACTTTGCATGCCTAATAAGGCGAAACAAATTTGGGTCCTAACCTAATTATTAATAAGATCTTTGTACCCTTGTTTTACAAATAAAGAAGTTTGAGTTTGATATAATGAGTAGGAGTGCGAGACGCTTTTCAACTAAAGCATCTGGTTTCAATAATGATGGCAACTTTAATAAGACCTTATACAGAGGTGTTTGGATCGTATCAGGTGGCAATCTGTGGTCTCTACAGAGAGTACATATTGCCGTACCTACCTTAACGGGACATAGGCGTGATCATATGTATGTCTGTTATATAGGATGTTACATAACTTTAAAATTTAAATTTTTGAATAGCCCCTAACATTCATCCCCTATAACTTTTAAACGGCTGAACCAATTTTGATTAAACATAGCTAAGAACCATCTAGATTACGTAAACTTTCAAACAAAAAACCGCATTAAATCGGTCTGTCCGTTTAGAGTTACGATGCCACAGACAGACACACATAAATACACGTCGAACTTATAACACTCTTCTTTTTTGTCGGGTGCAGTGGAACCAAAGGAAAGATTGTATCTATAAACCTGAACGTATTTTATTATTGAACGAACACTGAAATCGACATAAAAAATCTATTAAAACTTGATGACGGCCGGTTGGTCGTCGCTGCCTCTTGATCGACGGGTCCTGGGTTCGATTCCCAGTCGGGGCAAATATTTGTGTAAAAAGCAGATGTTTGTTCTCGGGTCATGGGTTTTGTGTCTGTTTTTATGGGTGTTCCAAGGACACACGACACAAGTGTAGCTGTTATTACTATTATTATGTTCGTCTTAATTTCTTGAATCACGGGCAATTATGTCCCGGACCTTTGGAAGGCGTATATAAACTATGTAATAGTTGTTTTTTTTCGATTTAAGGCTTGGTTGTACAGCAAAAGTTCTTCATGATGGTGGCCACAAGTACTCCTTTAAGACCCATTACATGTTTTTGTCACACCCTGTACATCGTGAAGATAACTAAGCTATACAGAGAGAAGCATTGATCTGTAACATAACATGTGGGTATAATTATATCTGGTATTATCCGTTGCGTGTTGTTAGCGAGTTGGATGCTCGCGTTACTGTAATTTTAATGAGTTTCGTCTCACACAGGCTGCGTACGTCTCAAGGATTTTAGGTAAGGTGAGGAACGTCTTATAATTTTACGCTTTCCACTTAGTTTGGAAGGATCTACTGATATTTGTTACTCTTTTATGTAATAACAATTTTTCGGATTTTGATGAAAGATTTCAAACTCAGCAGGCCGAGTACGATAGTGACAAACTCGCGCTCGGCTCACGCTGAAACTTAACTTTGATTGCGCGAGGGTCCCGCGCAAAGGCTTGCTCACCTTATAGCGTTATCAATGTTGACATTTTGACATAGGACCGCGGTGTTGTCGCGGCGCTGTCACTATTTTACTCGGCCTGCTGAATAGTGATTAATGTAATAGATTTTCGAAGTTACCACTGTATCGCTAGCGTGGCACGTTTTCATCAGTATGTAATAAGTGAGCTAAGGTTAGGCTAGAAAGCAAGTAATTTGTTTTTGGACTTTCTTTGTGAATTTAATTTGACTTTAACTGTGGTATATAAAACCTCCAATGTAATTAAACAACTTTATTTAGAGAACCTATAAAAAAAACCCTAGCTTAGAATCATTGTAGATGAAGATACGTCAAAATTGATGAAGTCAACTTTGTGGCTAACAGATGAGCATAGCCTCAACAGTATCATGCCGAAAATATCTATAGGACGAGAAATCTTCTTAATTGCTTGATTAATTATTAGCCGGTTCGCGATGGGGTTAAAACGACGAGGGTCGCCCCAAGATCTGCGCTGGCGACATCAATAAGCTCTAATTGGCATCGGCCATCAGACCCATTAGCTCTGCCCAATTATACTTGGACGAACCATTCTGAGCGCGGCTTATCTCTTTGACAGTTTTGGGAACTGTAAAATGTTTTTCAAACTTCTTTTAAGGCTGATGGCCGACTTAATGCAAACATAAACTAAGTGTCTCTTTGGGATAAGCACGGAGCTTTTTAGGGTAGCCAGCAATTGGGTAGTTGATTAATATTAATAATCATACATTCACCTAGATAATACATACATTAACATACGTAATATGATAATTGAATACAAAATAAAAATTTTCGTCTCAGTAGTTCGGTGATACAATTGTGACAGTATATTAAAGGATAGATATAAATAATAAAACGATTGCCCAAATGGGACAAACGAGTAAGTTCATGTATGTAAAAAAAATAAGTCAAAAATTCATAGCTTCTTGTAAACTTAATTTTATCCAAATTACGATTTGAATAACATACTCAAAGTGAAATTGGACCGAAAATTATCTCTGTCGCTAGTAATTTGCACCACTTACCTACATTAGATAAACCCGAGTGATCACTTCAAAACTTTCCTGTTTCGTTAGATGAAATTACCTCAATTTCACGATTCATCTTCACTTATTAATGAGAACCAAATCCTGGGTCAAAGTTGCCAGATTCAGAAGATTTCTCTAAATCCTAAGTGTGTATTGCGGGTCACTGAGGTTTTATGGAGGTTTTGATGTCACGAAACTTATCTAAGGGATTTCTGAAGGTTTTCCACTATTTTTACCAATGTTTCAACTGTTTCAGATATATGTCATTTGTAAAGAAAAATCCGATTTGACTTGTACTTTTGCTTGCAGAAACAAAATGTTTCTTACTTTCACATTGTTACTTTATGAAGGTAGCTTGTATGTAGTAGGTATCCTTCATATTTTTGTTAAATCTGATTCATATAAGACATGACTAAAATAGTTTTTTATCAATCACACTGGAGAAACTAGGGGTTTTTAAATGCATGGGTGGTGGAAAAAATCTGGCAAAACTGTCCTGGGCAGCTATTCCGTTAATCAATGGAGTTTAAATGGCAGTGGAATGGTGACCACTTTAAAATTAAGAATTTTCGTAATTTGTTTGATGACATCCGCTTTGACTAGCAGCGCCACCGCGAAGTGTACCTTAAGTTTCTAGGTAGTTTGCAAGGTGGAGTTTGTTAGTTCTCAATTTTGCCACCTGATCGGATATAATTTTCCACGTCAAAAACGTAAGAGTCACCGACTTCAATCCCAAAAAGACAATTTTTTCGAGAGTTTACCTCAATTTCTTCAGGATTCCACCATCAGATCCTGGTTTCCTTACCATGGGACCACCCTTGGTATACTCCCTTTCCAACAAAAAAAGAATAATCAAAATCGGTCATAAACGACGAAGTTATCCGCCGACATACATAAAAAAATATACGGTCAAATTGAGAAACCTCCTCCTTTTTTGAAGTCGGTTAAAAATGGTCACAAACGTTATTCCACTTCCAATGAAACGCTATTGATTAGTGGAAAATCCGCCCTGACGCAAGGTCAGCCATCTTCCATGTTCACTCAAACATGACACGACACTAATCTTATTAAAAAGAATGCGTCGGTAGTTTAAAGGTAAGCGTATCGGCCTCGTAAGCGAGAGGTACTGAGTTCGATTTTCCGTGCCACCATGTACCGATGACTTGTTTTCTGAGTTATATACGTTAGCTGCACACCAAGTGATGCTGTTACAGCTGAGACTGAATGTGTAACCATAATCCTATCCCTTCAGATTCCCCTGTTGGCAGGGTCACGGAGGTCAGAGCCGTCCTCCACTGTAATGATTTAACCTGCCAAATCCTGGATTATGGTCAAGCATACCTCGAATGAGAAATAAGCGCTAGAAAGAAGAAACACAAATCTTATTAAAAAGGAAAACAACTGAAAATAAAATGATGGAAATGTAGAAAACAGGATTTATGTTCACAACATGTTTATCAAAGTCCTCGGAACGATAGAAACAAATACTAAATAACTTTGTTTTCTTTTATGAAAGTCTCTGTAAGAGGCTTACCAGTTATTTAAGTTCCACTTACTGGAACGAAGTAATAAACCAGCTGTGTTTTCTAAAAAAAATATTATCTTTTTTATACAGACTGTTATATGTTTAAGTATTAAGGTTGATATAAGCTCGACTGTTGATGCTGGTACTTGTTTACTGCGAGCAAGTTCAATAAATAGCATATAACAGTTTTATACACAATCATTTTGGGTTACAATAAGTGAAACAACGGTTTCGGGTTTGATTCATTTTTGCATTTCTGTGTAAAGCAAAGTTAGGTTAGGTCTACGGTGTGTTGCATATTCGAGGGAAACCTGAGCTAAGCGTGTCATTTGTATAGCTTAGCAAATGAATTTTCTAAATTATTTTTCCTTAGGATTTTTTTTTTAAATATATTTTTTAAATATTTTCTGCTTTCAAATTAAATGATGATTTATTGAAATACACTCAATTTTGCAAAAAACCAGCAATGTACAACGCATTCTGATAGTGGCGTGGTGCGGCGGCTCCATGCGCGGGGCTTGTTATCGCGGTACATTACGTAGCGCCAAAGTACTGCTAACGAAAACGTTTTAACTTTACGTTTAAGGAAAAAAAATGCTTGTGTCATGGATGTTCCACTATTTAAGTATTTGTTAATCTATCTCTTACGCCCTATTACACCCTGTTACCACACTTAGCAGATACTGAAACTCATACTCAACTCATAAAAAGTAATAGGTCTTTACCTATGAAATTGCCGATTTTTTCTCAAGCTTTATTTTATTCATAATTATTTTGATTGAACAGCTATTACTAAAATGTTTTTTATTTAAAACCTTGACCATACAACAGAGATATTGAGGCAAATTAATACATATTTACTTTAGATTTATTTGCTGAAAAAAAAGCTCAAATATAGCTCGTTTCATCCGTTGCCCGTTTCATTGCTTATTTTTTCTGTACCGTTGTTACAGTTACAACTTTCAATAAAGTAAGTATGATGAAAATTAACTTAACGTTGTCCAAACCTTCCCACAAAATTTTGCTAAATTTGGATTTCGCATTCCCGAGAAAAATCCAAAAACGTTAGTATGGAAAATTCAGTTTTCCAAAAATATTGTATGAAAAACGGCAATTTCATAGGTAAAGACCTATTATTAAAATATACCAACATTGAAAATCACAGAAAAGATTTCCGGTCTCAAAAAATTGTATAGGAAAAAATCATCAAGATATGCAAAAGCAGACTCCCAAAGGCCCTCATCTACATAATATAGAGTTCTTGTTTGTCCTGCTAAAATGCAGCGTTAGCCTACTTCGCGGTGATAACAATTGTAAGGATTAGGGGAAGAAGCGACGAGGGAGTGTTTTGGGGAGTGCGTCGCCGCATTCAATAAAGTACAGTAGGATGGTTGGAATGGCTATAATAGAAGATAGAGCTGTGTGTATTCTAAAGTGAAAGAAAATGTCAGTGTATTATGTAAGCCTGTAAAATTACTCCCTTTTAGGCCAGTGTTCACCAAATATTTAACCGACGATAAGCAGCTAACCAGAGATTTGATAATGTCATTTTCATAAATTTTTTTTGACATTTTGTCTGATTAGCTTCTAACCGCGGTTTAACCGTTGGTTATATTTTTGGTGAAACCGGCCCTAAACTTTCGAATCCATCTCAGTTCAATTGAGTGTGTCTTCGGCTAAATATTTCGATTTTACCTATTGAAAACATGTCTGTCTCGCAATGGATCTGATTATTTTTATCTAATCATTTTTTAATACAAAAACAAAGGTAACTAGAAATGCAAAAACAGTTAGTGCAATTCTTCCTAAACGTCAATATCTGTTCCAGGAGGTTTCAGAATATAAAAAGCAATATTTCGATATTTAAAAAAAGTATAATTCCACATTTCATAAAACTTTCTGTACCGTTAGATCTGTCTTCTGTAAGTGTTCCCTCTTCCCCTCACTTCCCGTGGCTCCGTACCTCCCTTTGTTGATATTCCCCTGACCTACAAACACAGTTTCCGATCTGTGTGACGATATTTAATGTTTTCTGTTCCGTCTGCGAATTGATTAAGAGATTACAATTTATGCTACGCTTAGGGGACTTGCTTAATTTAAATGGCACTGCAAGCGATTGTAAGCGATTTGTTTTATTTTTAAGAAAATAAAACAAATCGCTTCGTCAATTTCAGAACTGGTCGGAAAATTTGGAGGTAATACAACAGATAAGAAAGAAAGAAAAAAATAAATTAATTCACCATATAAAACAGACGTTACGACTTCACGGTGTTTCGTAAACGGATAAGGGCAGGGACATGATCATGATTTTAAAATTTTCCTGGCTACGTCCATGGCCCACAGAACACCAGCACTGCAGTTTCACGCTGCAGCTTTTAAGCTGAGTGAGTCTCTTTTTGTTTTACATGTCACAGCACAGAGGATGTCTAGCTAGAGCAGGGGTTCCCAACGTTTTAACCTATTCGCCTCACCTAACGTTGAGCTAAAATCTCTAGGGGCTGAAATTGGGAGTTTATATAAGAAAATTAAACAAACAGTTATAAAAATAAGGGTGTTTATTTTTATTCATATGACAATAGAATAGAATCTATTCAATAGATAATCAACTATAAAAAAGGTTTTTTTTTTATAGGCAGAAATCAGGAACCTCTTGGAACCGCTCGACGCCCCAAGGGGGGCCAAGGGGGGCGCGCCTCACTGGTTGGGAAACCCTGAGCTAGAGAGAGGGAGAGAGAGAAATTTCAGTTTTTGTGTTAGATGCTCAAAATAATAAATAATTGATCGATTGATAATAGGCGCTCACCCGACCTTTTAATTAATTTCACTGTATGTGCTTTAATTTGAAATGACACTATGTTTGAAACGCATGACCGGCCGGCTACGATATTTGGCTAATAAAAATTCAGACTGTCTTGTTTTAATAAGTAAATGTTTTTAATTTTCATATTTTCAAAGTAAATTAATCGGAATTTTCATACTTTTAATGACTATGTAAGTAGGAATTGTAAACATTTTGAAGTGTTTCTACTGACCCAAATAATAGGTCTCTTTATCTATGAAATTGCCGTTTTTCATGCAATATTTTTGGAGAACTAAATTTTTCATACATTCATTCTTTAACAAAATTTTGTGGAAAGGTTTTTTCATCATACTTAGTTTATTAAAAGGTGTAATTGTAGCAAAGATACAGCAAAAATAAGCAATGAAACGGGCAGCAGATTAAACGAGCTATGTTTTATATTAGTTTCGTTTTCAGTAAATAAATCCAAAGTATAAGTAAAAATTTTACTCAAAATCTCCGTTACATGACCAAGTTTTTAAATAAAAAACCAGTTTAGTAATAGCTGTTCAGTTAAATAAATTATGAACAAATAAAGCTTGAGAAAAAATCTTCAATTTCATAGGTAAAGACCTATTATTATATTGAACAAAGAGGAAACATGTTAGGTATGTACATTTCCGCATTTAAATGCAAAGGTGTGCACTATCAACAATCTATATATATAAAAGAAAGTCGTGTTTGTTACAACACTTATAACTCGAGAACGGCTGGACCGATTTCCATGGTTTTTGATTTGTTGTATTTCTCTCCGTCCCGAATAGCAGAATAACTATTAAAAACATTGGAAAATTGACGGGGAAATTCCCACGGAAACGAAGTCCCGGGCGAAAAGCTAGTTTATAATAAAAGTCACAAGAGTACCGCCAAAACTAGAAAAGAGCCGACACGAACGAAAACAAATCACTGCTTTTTGCTGTTCCTCTTACTTCCTTTCACTCCATACGAGCACAATCGCGGCAATACACATCGTTAATCGCGTGAGGCCGATCCCTTTTGTCTGATTTCTTCCTTTTTCTTGTGAGTAAACAACGATTCCCCTGACAAAGAAGAAAAAATACATTTCCGTGTATGATAACAAATTTACTATGGATGCTTGATCTCGGCTGGTTGCGTGACGTTCGAATACATCGGAAATGAAACACTCAGAGCCTTTTAGTGCCTTTTATTACCTTTTCTATAGTTTCACGAATAATGTGTTTGTGTTTTTTCAGGAATAGATTTGTGAATTGCAAATCTGTACTTACAAGATTTTGAAGGACGGTGGCCTGGTAGATCAGTTGGTCGTAACTTACTGATGAAGGTTTCGAGTTTGATTCTCTACCTATGCAAATATATTTATGCAACAATGATAAAAAAGTGCTATTTTTTATCATTGTTGCTATTTAATTTTAATATTTTCGTTTTTTACATTGACTAATAAGTACCTAGTTTTGTAATTTTAGTCATTTTTGTGTCTTAAATTAATCTTTCATGGTTAGGTTATGAAACCTAATTTTTAACAAAGTATATGATTTGAGATTCATTTCTGTGGTGATTTTTATCACTACTCTAATACAATGAAATACCAATTAAGCTCTTATTCCAATGAACACTTTCCACATAAGAAAGCACCCTACACTACAGTATAGGTGCTTAAAAAGAGTTCCAGGAAAAAGGTAAGAGGCAATTAGTACCACTTACGACTCAATCCGTAAATATTTGCCGGATTGATCAATAACGCGCAGATGCGGCACATGGAGAAGATTGGAACTCGACAAAATCCGGATTCTTAACTCCATAATGAAATTAACACTTAAGAGCGAATGTTCTTTGTGAGAATTCAAGCATGATGAATTTGTAAGAGTAGTTACTGCTAGGTTGATATGGTATTAGTTGTACGTTGAGGTTAGGGAAATGACGTGGCAGAGAAGTGAAAGACAGGTTGAGTATATCCAAATTTTTTTTTAAACTTATATTATTGTTGAAATAAAATTACATTTTATAAAGCCATTTTCCCGTCAGTGGTAGAAATCCATTTTTTTTAATTTTAAATTTTATTAGTCCCTCATTATACACGGTGATAAAAAACCTCCTAGCTATATTCAAATCCTGAACCAGTATCACTCAAAGAACACATGAAAAAAATTTTTTTTTTTTACTTAAACATTTTTTCAATGGAAATAGTTCATTTTTTGCCTAAACCTAGCCATTACTCCTACACCAGGCACGCGAGGGGTGCGGCTAACGCTCGGGAGGTGCAAACGAGTGGTTTCTACGTCACGGAAAATAAAATTCCACCGAAAAAAAAATTAAAAAAAAGTCTTCTGTAAGTGATACTGGTTCAGGATTTTGAATGTAGCTAGGAGGTTTTTTCAGCCTGTATAAACTTTGTTATGCCCAGAATGTAAAAAAAAATGTCTTGTACAAGGCGATAAATAAAGCTTTTAATGTATTTCACAAAAAACAGTTAATAGTAAGGAACAATCTTTTTCCTTACTATTAACTGTTTTTTGTGAAATTTTGATACACAAAAGACTCCTCACTCCAGTGTGCAGTAAGGGAGAAGACAAATGACGATCGTCACGGTACATCAGCTGGCGATAAAAGAAAAACTGGCCGGAACGGATGATTGTATATGTATGTAGGCATAGCCGATACGAGAAGTACTTTAGCTCTACCAGTTGTATAGTCAAGAACACGCTAGCAATATTTCAATATTTCAAGCAATATTATTTATAGACTGTTGAGAAGCGAAAAAAAAATGTACCGAAGATAATGGTTTGGTCATAAGTTTCTTTGGTTTTCCCGAAAGGGGGTTAAGGTATTGTTACATTAAGTGAACTGAAAAGTTCTTAAAACTATTAATTTTGTGTTTAATGAGTGCATTGTCTTTTTAAATCATTAGCTAGCCGTTTAAATAAAACGTGCTATAATATCGTGTTGACTCTCTCTTTTTTACGGATTGCCTGTAAGTAAATTTGCGCTACTCGTAATAGGTTTTATGGGCCCAACATTTCCAAGAAAATAAATTAATTTTATAGTCAGCTTACTTGGCATTGTTGCGGGCCTTGTCGGTTCGGCGAGGCTGGCTTAGGCCGCACTTTCTTGACGGCCAGCGGTCGCGCGTCCAGCCCCGTCACAGCCACTGACACGGTCGTCACGCCACTCACCACCCCGCTTGATGACGATGATGTTGTACACTCTGTTGAAAAATTTTAACATGTAAACCACCTAGTAAAAAGGCTGCATGTGTCTCGTTTCTAACTTTCTGCATCATGAGCGTGTTTATTTTTTTTTTATTATAAGATGGGTTAACTCTTGACCTCAATCTTGACCATAAGGTCGACGATGGAGCGAGTTAACCCAGAAAATGCCTATAAAGGCACTGATACTCCCACGCACCAACGGAACACAGCAAGCTGTTTGGCGTCGGACTTCGGTAGGAGGGTGGTCGCGAACCAGACGGCCCTTTACAGAGCCTACCACACCGCATGAGACCGTAGGACGACACCTCAGATTCAGAAATAATTGAAGTGTCGTTGCCTGGGATGGATTACTAGGAGGCAGGTCTCATTTGTGTTTCCTTAGTCGCCTTTTACGACACCCACGGAAAGAGATGGGGTGGTGTTATTCCAAACCGATCACCACATGGTGTAAACTCCTCTGATTCGGATTTACTTTTTTGAATTCGTAAATACCCGCTTTCTACCTGTCATCCAGAAAGTCCGGTTAGGACGTCAGAAACTTTGAATGTGCCAGCTACCTACTCTTCCATGGTATACAAAGTCTGTAAGTGGGATGCGAGGGTATTGCTGTATAATAGGCAAAAGGCTGATAACCTCTCACCATTATACAACTTGTTCCATCTGATAACCCTCACAATTTGTATCAAACATAGCATCTAGTGGTTCTAGAACCACTGATGGACTGCCTACCCCGTTAGGGATTATAGGCATGAGAGTATGTATGTGTGTATGTGTGTGTTAGGCCGTTTTCTACATTTCGGCAGATTATAATGTAACCCTAGTAACACCAGTATTATATAACTATACAATGCAATAAACGGCAGTGATCCCCTTCAGGGCTTTTTCTTAATCTAGAACCCTCCCTGGAGAGTCTCAAGAGTGCCCCGCCACTGCGCTAGCGTTGCAATCTATTCAGATATTAAAACCTGATATTTTTATCCCACCCACTCACGCCTGTGTATTCACTTGGTGAAATAAAAATAAAATTGGGACTATGTCTGTAAAGTGCAGGGGTCGAACATGTTTAAGCCTTTAGTTCTTATTGCAGCGAAACCCTTTCATTCCTTACCAGCTGGCAGAGCTGGCCGTTCTATGTCTTTTTTTCTCGTTTTGGTGGTTGTTTTAGAAAATTCACAGTTTGTGAGTGGTTTTAGACCTCTATACTCACGTTCCATCTATTAACCCTCAGAATGTATGTCAAGTGGTTTATAATGCTCTGCCAAGCCAATAGGGATGTAAGGCGTGAATGTATGTATAGGTACGTAAGGTTTTAGAAAATTTACAGTACTAAAAGCAAGAAGAAGTTGTTCATAACGGTGTAAATATCACATTTTTCTTGAATGTATGTGAAACATACTTTTATTAATCAACTCTTGGGTAATGTAATGTGTTAAAATGTTGATATTTTAGTAAGATTATGAATGTTCAATCCGCGTTGAGAGTAAAATTGTTCTGCATAACTTGTGTTAATCCAATTTCGAAAATTCCACAATCACAACCGTCCTGAAATTTGATGAATTGTGCAATCCCGCCCTGTGTATTTCATAATTTATTAACTAGTTCATTAACTGGGACGAAATTATGCACACGCAAATATTAAAACGACGATGAAATACCATTAATACCGCAACAACACCTGCGCTGTGTTGTGAAATGAGGAATTAAGGTTATGAATAGTTTTTGCGTGGGATGGAGCCGTTCAGCCATATACAAAATTAAACCCCGCTACAGTTCACTTCATTCAAAAAACAGCTATTGAAATTTGATGGCCGTTCAAACATTTACTACAAAATTGAATAAATCTGCGTATCGGGCGCTGCACAGTGCTCAAACTCCACGATATTGGAAACATAATTTCGCTGTCCCTAATTTCCCGCGTTCGATATTAATTTAGAGCCGGCGAGTACAAACAGAACGAGTTGGAAACGATCCCCCAGTTATTTTCCGCTCCCCTAAAACCGTGCAAAAACTGTTGAATTAGGCAAAAGTGAAGATTGTTTGACTAAAGGATCAATTTGGAGATCGCTGAAATTGAAGTTAGTTCACTAAAATTTAGGGAATTTAATTTGCTGGGTTCTATTTTTCTTTTTCACAGAGAGATCAATGAAATCAGATTTCCCGGCAGCAGCAGTAATAAAGTGTTATTTTTGTTAAATATTTTCAATAAAGCGAGATTTGAGTATTTCCTACTGTGCGATCCTTTATTTAAAATTTTATTAATCCTTTTGGTATTTGGAAATGTCGGAAAATATTGAATTCCAGGAATGTTTTTGAATTTTAGTCGGTGAAATGTTCAGTGTTTCGGTTCAAGTTCGATGTGTGATACGTTGTGGACGTTGTGGTGTGTTTTTTGTACGAGCTTGTTTTGTTTGCATTTCGCTTTGTTCGTATTGTTTTTGTTATAGTTGGGAATCCAATAGAGTGCACGGATTGGTTTGTGGATTAATTAGCTGGAGTGGCGAGGTGGTGGTCATAGTAACGAACGTTACGTATAAAGTTTACATAGCAAAAGGTATAATAATTTGTTTTAGCCGTAAGTTATTAATTGAAAACCACCAATAACGTTTTGTAAAATTTTCCGTTTATTGGAAAACATACATGGAATACATTCGTTGGTAATAAAAAACTTCATATTTAAGATTTGAAAGCCGCTTAAATAATTAAAGTAATTCATTTACGTGTAAATAGATAAAAATCGTGATTCACAGATCCATCAGTGTTTAGAAAACGAATGTTTAGAGGTTACCTCTAAAATGTGGGCAAGGAATACTTTTAAAGAATAAAATTCCTGAGTGAAGCCAGCACTATAATGAATCTACCTCGACCTTCGCATTTCTCTTCCAATAAAACATTTCGTTATGCTTTTAACAAATTGTTTGATAATCTTACATACATACATACGCTCACGTCAGTAATCCCTAACGGGGTAGGGAGAGCATCAGTGGTTCTAGAAAACCACGTAATGCTACTCGTACGTTTGACACAAATGGTGAGGGTTATTAGATGGAACATGTTGTGTAATGGTGAGAGGTGGTCAGCCTTTCGCCCATGATACAGCAAGACCTTCACGTCCCACTTACTGATTTTTACAGTATGCCTGGGAATAGTAGGCAACTGGCACATTCTATTTTTTTCTTTCACTCACAGTCCAGCGTGGAAGGAAGGTTGATAATCTTCATGTGAAGTAATGCTCTTATTGTGAATTCTAATCTGCTAAGTGGTATATCTTCAGTCGGGACAGGAGACCCCTGACATTTATAGTGGAAGCTTTGTTAGTGCACTCTGTCGAATTGTTTTGGGGTCATAATTATAAAACGTCTTTTGTCACACAGACACACGGAAATCATAATGGGAAACTCTGACACCTAGGTAAATCAAGTTCGCCAGTGGCAAATCGCGTGATTTTATTCGGCGTGATTTTCACGACATAGGAGATGCTATTTTTTTTACAACTCTCGACTAAAAAAGAGGGGTGTTTTTATAAGTTTCACGTATGTATCTGTGTGTCTGTAAGCAATAAATGTCGGAGGTGATAAAAAAAAATATTTTAGATAATGACCTAATCTAAACTATAAGTGATGTGAGGTATTTTTAATTAAACTTTAATTCTTCATCAGCCCATATACGTCCCCACTGCTGGGGCACGGGCCTCCCTCCATAACATGAGGGATAAATGCCATACTCACCACGCTTGGCAGACGGGTTGGCGAGGGTTTTGATATAATTGCAGAGTTTTCCTTCTCTGTGTGCAGATGAACTTGCTTGCATATTTACCTTAGTCGCCTTGTACGACACCTCGGTAAGAAAGAGGGTGGTCCTATTCTACTCTGCCGGGGACTCACACGGCACTTTAATAATTATTTCGAATTGGTAGACATTAACGTATTTGTAAAAAAAAAACGCTGGCAAGGTTGGCACTGGGAAACAAATATTTTCAATAGATAAGACCGAGAATTCTAGTCACAGACCGAAATCATATTTAGTTTCGAGGCACGAATAGTGCAAACGGGAAACATTTACAGGATGGATTTCCATCTACGACCCTGTTGTTCGGGCATCTAATTCATCTACACAGGCAGACTGCACAGAATCCAGGAAGCAGAGATACAGCACAGAAAGCAATTGTATTTACGAGTGTTTTGGTATACAACTAACTATACATAAACCAGTGACCTATGCATAAAAATATAAAAATTTAAACGATACAAATAAAATGTATTTTGTTTTCTTTTCAATTTTTGAATTTTTGTACTTCTGCAGGCCGAGTACGACAGTGATGTCAAAATGTCGACATTGACAACGCCATAGGGCGAGCAAGCCTTTGCGCGGGACCCTCGCGCAATCAAAGTGAAGTTTCAGCGTGAGCCGAGCGCGTTATCGTGCTAGAGCGGTAGTATTTCTTTTATAAAATTTAACAACAAAGTTAATTAGACAAAGTGTATCATTAATATATAAGACTGTTTGTTCTAAAATTAAAAATAAATAATACTGTACCACTGCTGAGCAAAGGCCTTCTCCATTTTTTCCCATTCCTTTCTGCCTTTTCTTCTTCTTTTTATTTTCGTGTAGGTATAATTAAGTATGTGGAGAAATTGATTAGGCCTGGTGTCACTGTTTTTCAAAACGCCAAGTGGTCTTTCGTGAGTTTACATCAGTCCTCAATTATTTTATCTGTGTCAATACTTTCTTTTTAACTTTACATGGTACTATTTCCACAACAGGCTTCAATAGTTTTAATAGCAAAATAGTAAGCAGTAATAGTTTTAGATCCCTATCTTTATAGCCTTTGACTATGGATCGCTTGATCCATTATGCTGTAAATATCCTATCTATCTACGTCGGTACTATTATCTAGGACCCTTTGAAGCTGCAATCCCTATCAGACTGACACGTGTGTCCAATGTGCTGAATTGTTTCTGATGATCGTAATCAAGGCTATAGGTGGCTTTGACAGCCCTTCTCCCCTTATAGTGCGCTTAAAGTGGATTGTTTAAGGTTTATACTCCTAACAGGTCTTTACCTATACATGTATGTTACTGATATTACAATCACAAAATGTTACTAGGATTTGTGTGAACAATAAACAATATTTATGTTTTAGGTCGTGCTCAGACGTAGAGGATCAACTCGGTTAGTGTCACAACTATAACAGGACAATTCTATTACAAAACATTTGACGTGACACTGATGTAATTTTAAGCCCGGAATAGCGTATTTTAGTTCATATGGGGTGACTTTAAATTAGTTAGCGAAACTTTATAGAGTGATTCTCTACATGAAACAGAACGACTTTCCCCAAGGAACCCATATGAAATTCTGATAAAAAAATATTGTTCGCTTCTCCTACTAAGACATTCAGCTGATCGCTCAAGTTGCATGGAGACCTAATGTCCTTGAAGAAAGTTGTTCAGTTCAGTCAGCTGATTCTAAACCTGAAAATTTGCAATTTTTTTTAAAGTCACTCAATCTATTGGGCCATTTTATAATTTGAAAACGGCACGGCAAAATTGTATTAACGTTGCCCCCAATGCAATACTAGAAGCTGAGATCATAGGGGGCAATGGTAATTCAAATTTCGAAGTGCCGTGCCGTGCCGTTCGAATTATAAAAAGGCCCAATCAATAAAATCAGCTTATCCCTAGCTATGAAAATAATTGCGTTAGCAGATGCATGTAGGTATGTATAAAAATAATTTATGTCGACGACTTGCTCAGTTTGACACGGGACGCGCTGCAGTTTAGGAGCAGTTTCTTTATTAAATTGGCCTTCTGAGCCGTTGATTTAACATTGTAACAAAACAACCATATATAGGGTCCTTATCATAAATAAAAAGTTTAGAATAGGCAATTTCAGTGAAATGCCTCGGCAATTTTAATAGGATTCGTCGACCGATTTTCATATTTCGTCGGGCGGCACGTTCGGGCTCGGCACGTGCCGGGCACAGCAATATAAACTGCCCGCAATCGGACAAATCAAACAAGGGCCACGCTTTATTGATCGGGACATTGATTCAGAGGTCCTCCTGATGGGCCCTTCTTTGTCACCCGAATGTTGCCATTAGTCTGTTTATGTATGTATTTGAGGCCCCGTGATTTTGGACGCCTTGCTATGATACGGGACAATATTTATTGAGATGTGTGTGATTGTGTCATTGTGTCAAAAAGAAACATTTTTTTTGCCTGATTTTTTATAATTTCGTTCAAAAATTTAAAAAAAAAACAGATGGTTACAGATAGTAAATAATATTTTCAAAAATATAAAGACCCATGTTTTTGGTGGATTGATTGAATTAATTTTGGGTTTGCTTGAAATATTTTGAAATAAATAAGGAAGGTACTCGCTAAGTAGCACTAACTTAATCTAATTCGAACGATTTCAATTTAATCCAACAGCGAAGGATTACCTTTACCATGATTACCATTTGCCAACTAAGAGAGTGCAATATTTTACTTCACTAAAATCGGTCGGTACTATTAGCGATGCTTAAAGATACGGGACATTGGTGGTCCCGTTACTATCACATAGAAATCGGGACAACTGCCAACGCTATGCCATCCGTCTATAGGTCCCGCTAATGGAACTAAAGAAAAATGATGGCCGATCTATTTCAGAGGCAAACAAAGTGGTGCTTTTGAGTGGTCGGTGATGAATAAGTAATGTCGCGTGGGCAGCCGCGGTGATAAGCTCTTTCGGCGGTTAAGAGCATATTAAGCTTGATTAAAGCTACTTCACTGCATTGCATCAAGAGTGATACAGACAAGCACTACTATTAAGTGCACGTTTTCATCGATTAAAGAGTCGAATCCGAATAAAATAAACATATTTTTGATAAAGGATCCATACCGTGATTTTCGTTTCTGTTACGTTGTTTTTGAGTTAATAATTAGTAATAAAATTTCTTTATTCAGGCAGCAAATCCCGTCAATAAAAAACAAAGATACAATTTATATTAAACTAATTTAGTTGGTACTGAATCCGAATACAATCTTAGACATATTTTTATAACGGATCTATACCACGTTTTTCGTTTCTAATTACGTTGTTTTTAATAAGTAATAACATTTATTTATTTAGGCAGTAAAACCCGTTAATAGAAAAACATAGATACAATTTATATTATACTAATTTAGTACTGCATATTTTGTTTCATAAAAAAAATAAGCATATCGGAATTAAATACAAAATAAATTTCCTAATTTAGTAGTCTTTCTTCACTCTTCAGAAAACGTTAGATAAGAAATAAGACCACAATTTCATAGGATTATATCAAAAACGGTTCATCTTTCAATTTTACTGAAAGAAGCTAAAATTAGGACATTTATTAAAATTCTATGAAAAGTTGGCGTCAATGGATTACTTTTGTGGTAGAAGGTGATATTGAGGACTTTAATTAATTTTTTCATTCGTGGAAAAGACATTTTTTCTTCAGATCGACTTAGTATAAAATGATAGTGGTAAATGGTTGAGCTCAATCAGTCCTACTTCCTTTGTAAACGATATATTTAAGTAGAATATTTAAACTAATGTTTGGCAGTGCTGAATTTCGAAATAATGCAAAAAAGAAATACTACTTACTTGATCATAATTTAATATCTAAAGCTAACTCTATCAACTACAAAAAATATAAACATCTGTCTAATGAATAACTTGAAAACGAAAGAATTAACGAATCCCTATGCCACCTTTCGAACAAAAAAAGAGTTTTCGATTGGAGGAGTTATAGCGTAAACATATTATGTAAAAAAACGGTCGAATTGAGAACCATTTCCTTTTTTGATGTCGGTTAAAAAAGAATACGCGAGATTTCGAATTGGCACTTTGCTTTTTTAAATTTTAATCTGCGACTGAGAAGAATATTGTCAAATAACAACAGCTCTAGTTCCCTAGACGTGTTATTAAAGTTAACAGTGACGTAATAATCGGTACATTATGTAAATGGAGAGAAGCGAGCCCTAGTTTTGGGGCTGTGCATTAATTATAATTTGGTCTGTAGCTCGCGACCGTAATCAAAGTAGTTGGACCGTAAATACAGGGATCGAATGTGGCTTAGCACAGTCGCAGGTGTAAATTGGCTTAAGTGTTTTCTGACCGAAATTTACGCGGTTATTACACTTGTTGATAAATTTGTACAGCTAGATTATGCTCTAATAATATTACACAATCTATAATCTTACTAAACAATCTAAATTATAGGGTTGTTCCTCTAGTTTGCCTGATTATGCCAGTAATTAGCTATGTCAGAAGCTTTTAATAGGTAAAATTGCAGGTTTAGATTCATTGACTCATCAACGCCCAGCCCTTGGACCTAGAAAGCTAAAATTTGCCCAAAGGATTAACGAAGGCAAGGGATGAGAAAGGATTATAAAAAATAACCACAGGAACAAAGTCCCGTGCATCCTCTAGTTCTCACATTGTTAAATTACTGATTTTTTTAAAGTATGACTCGTTAAGTATTTGTTGTATGTTATACGAAAATTATGCAAGCATGTATGCAAGATGTAAAAAATATCGAGAAGTTTTAAAGTCAATGAGACCTTACTGTGTATAAATAAAGCTCTTATCTATTTATCTATCTACCTTTAAACGTGAATTTCCTTGTAAGTTGTGCCATATGATATTCGCGAAAAATATTGTTACTTTTCCTACTATTATTTGTTTTATGACTGTTTGTTTCTAAATAAAATAAAAAATAAATTTATATTTTTGTCATGTTTTGACCTATAACTTGTTTAGTTTAGTGGGTAATTTTCGCTAACTAAAGTAATCTTAACGACCCGTCGCATAAAACATTGCATATTTGGATACCCAATTCAGTGACCTAATTCCTCCAAAGTATTCCAGAGGTAGTGAAAGCTTGTGAGTTGCTGTTGCAGGTACCTATTTTATGAGGGCGTAAAAGTTGTATAAGGTAATGAGCCTCCCTCGGGGCCCTGTTTAGACTGCTGGGAACTGATGTGTGCTACGGTCGGTTGAGCCGCGATTTGTTAAGGGATTTACGATTAAATATTTTCACTATAAAACGAAATAAATGAAAGTAGGTGCGTTTTAGAAGAGCTCGAAGGGGTGGCTTGCTAGTGGCTCCCTTTTTGATCAGTGAGGTTAAGCAACGCACAATGGGAGATCGTTTCGCAAGTTTGCCACTTGTCATTTTACATTTTCTATCAGAAATATCCAAAAATAGAAGAGAACTCAATCGATAAGAATATGTAGTGTAATGGGAAGCAAGGTATTACAGTTGAGTATGTAATATTATTGCTAATTCAGAAAAAAAGTCACGATAAACTCTATCTACAGTTCTATGGAAGTGTCTGAAACAATCACCACAATGGTTTTTTGTATTTAAAAATATATCAAAGCAAAACATTTTTCTTCTCTCCGTGTCAAAATAACAACGATTTTTTCCTCAAGTTTCACAGCAGATTCAATTATGCAGTATGTCTTGTGAATTATAAGAGGGTCCTATTCCGTTTGTTGTGTCTCTGTTGTTTAGTAATTGATTTATGTACCCTTAATCTAACGATAAGTACTATTGTCTGAAATAGACTGCTTTTTGAAGACACTGGAAATCTTTTAGTAAAGGCTGGAGAATATCAAAAGAGGACGAATAAAGCGTGATAATCGGGGGGTTTAATGTAGAAATTCTGTCTTTTATCGATGGTTCCAAGTTCGATTCCTGGTTGGGGAAAATTTAAGAAGCAGACGTTGGTTGTTGGGTCGAGTGTATTTGTATGTATTCTATCAGATCCACGATACAAGGGAAGTAAATTTTAAGCTTGAGCGTTCGAGTGTGTGTTTTGTCCATTTGATATTCATATGCTCTGCTGACTCAGGTCTAATGCATTATAGTTTGTCTGTACGAAAAGAAAATCTCTTAAATATTTATTAATTATTATTCAGATATTAAGTCTGGATATGGTGAGGTAAGAACCTCAGCCACTACCTAGTTAGCATCCCAAACCAAAGTAACCAAAATTCAAAGTGGTCTGAAACTCTCGTAAACCATCGGCAACAAGGGAAAACCTTAGTGTGGGCCTTTGAGTGTGTAGCGTTTAAACAACAAACGTATCTCCTATTTGTCAAATTACAATTTATGAATGTTATTTACAGTCGCGTCTTGCCATCACGTCCATTATCTACATTTTACCAAGAAGGTGCTAAAATAGGCGTTTACGATTCGTCATAAAACCTCGTTTGGACAAAAACCTCAGACAAAGGGAGCAGAATAAACGTGGGATGCCGGGAAATTATTCATACCGGTGACCCGTCCGCGCCCCGGGCGTTCGATAGTCATGTTTTCAGCACTTTGAACGTTTTTTCTGAACCTCTCTTGGTATTGATAAATACTGCTTTATCGATAGAATCTTTTGCGTACTTAAAATATCAATTTTTTTCTAAAAAGCGAACCATAGTTTTAATAGAAATTACCATGCTTTATGATTTAAATACAAGATTTAAAAAAAATTAAACCGACTTAAAAAATAAAAAAGCGAAAAATAAATACTATGTTAATAAATGTGCTAACAATCTATTGATCTGTTAGAAGTCAAAATGGTTATGATATAAATGATTAAAGTTTAAAGAGTCAATATCATTTCGAAATAAAATGAATAAATAAAATGAATGAATAAAAATTACCACCCAATTTTTTTGCACAATTTTCAATTCTGACGTGAAGGCACTAGTACGAACTCAAGAGTGTTCCGAAGTAACTCTAAGATGCAACTACAGAAAATAAACTTTCTTAGAGGAATTCCCAACAAACATATGTAGGGATGTAATGAAGGTGTATCAGAAACGAGTTCGGGAAACTGAGTTACGGGGGTTGGTGAGATTTTAATCACATTAGGCGCTCCTCGCCTGCCTTTCACGAAGTGTCGCGGCACGAAGGACCCACGTGGTACGACTTTAACGAAATTATTCAGGCATGGAGCGAACTCGGTTTGTATTTTTTTGTTTTTAAATCCGGCATCTAAACATATTTTTTTAGTTGTATAAAAGGAGTTTCGAGCTATGAAAATAAGTATATTGCTACTATTCATGTTTCACACGATTTTTGAATAGAAAAAGTTTTTGTTTGTAAATATGAAAAAAAACAACAACGGGTTGCAGTCCGGGAGTGCTGGCAGAAGTGAAAACTTGAACTTATATTACTTCCTTGCGGTCTACTGTCCCTCCGTCTTACGAATTTTCGATCAGGTCACATGTCCTGACGTGAGTTCAACATATTTTACCCATCCCAAAAAGTGCACAACGCCGCTAAAGAAGTTTTCACATCAAAATTTTTTGTTGTATTTTAAGGTTGATCCGGATAATGGAAATAGACTTTTTGTTTATTATGATCATTTCCAATTAAAGCCCATGTGCAATTGTGGTTTGAAAACGAGTACAGAAATATAAAAAATACTAGTAAAAAACGAATGTTAAATCATTTCTATTCAAAGTTTCAAAGAAAACATTCTTATAAAGGAATTTACGTGAAATGTTTTGACAAAATCTCTGTTGTTATTTGAGGTAATAAGTTTCCCAGCATTATTTTAAAGATTCTTTTGAAAAACAACATTAAATTTGAATATCTCGATATAATTAATATTTTATTATAACAAAGATAGACGGTCGCAAATGAAAGCCTTCAACGAGACAACGTGTGAGGCTTCCCAGGAGACGTCTGCTCCCAATGTCAGGTGAAACACATAAAATGCTCAAAATAAATGAACAAATTATAAAAGAAAAAAATTTCCATCGCGTTCAGAAACTTCAAAGCATCTTTATCAGTCTATTGTCTATTGAACTTTTTCTTTACGAGTATTTTTGGAGTTTTGATGTGTAATAAGGGAGGCTTTTAGGGGTACTTTTTACTGAGGACTAGGGAAGGGGAAACTTTTGTTGACAACTGCCAGAGATTGTCCCGGAATCGTCTTGGGGACAACTTGGGATTTCGCCAAAACAAAGAATTTTCATTGATGTGTCCTTGAATTTTTGCGAGTAACGCTGGTTTTATTTTTGGAATGAGATTTAGCTTTTAAGAACAAAGAACCGCCAAGTCAAAATGTTGAAATCTGGAAATATTATTTTCTTAGCAGTTACCTCGAGTGACGTAGGCTTGTTAAAGTATTGAATGTTTCCACGAATTTCGGATCAATCACTGACGCCTTTTGGGATACTCATCTATGTTGATGTAGCAAAATGCTACAACGTAGACAAGTTCTACTACGCAGAGTGTACTACGACGATTCTCATTGAAAAAAAGAGCTTTGAAAATCCAAGCAATGTACGCTACAGCACCCACCTACTCGTATACAAATCCACTAAATACACATTTAAATCAGTACAGCACGAGCAAACAAACAGTAACATACTTTAATCTGTACAACCACAAATGTACGCGTTGACTTCTAATTACGTCTCGGGGTGGGGTGAGAGGGGGTGAGTAAATTAATATCAAGAGAATGTGTTTCGCTCGTCACAATGATTACCTTGTTAAGTGGGAGCGAGATAGGTACAATAAAACGAATGGTTTTCGCGCGCCATCCATCAATTGTACTGCACAGTCGTCTGAATTTCGCGGGTAAGGTAATGTAGGTAACTGCTATGACGTCGTGTGACATATTGTCTTCCTTCGACATTGATGATGTGACGAGTTTGCTTGAGAATATGTTGGATATGGAGTTATCCTTCGTGAATGGGCTTATGTTCTGTCGGTTCATACATTACTTACGCCTGTATTCTCAAAATAGAATACACATTAACGCGCCTACACTTCATGTTCAGGTAAGGCGAATTCCTTATAGCTCGTGTTAATTTGAATTCTTGGGTGGGCTCTCTTTTTATCTCTGCTGCGCGCTAGATTGCGGTTAATAGCAAACTTACTGTTTATAAAAATAATAACAAAAGTTTTTAACGTTATTTACAAATAATAACGATATGTTTATACTTTTTACATTATAACTTCTAATAGGTTGCCTCTTAAGTTCATTTACTGAAGAAATCTGATACAGTTGAACTAAAGCACAATACAGTACTCCTAATTTCTTGTTGCGATTTTTCGAATGCACTTTAAATATCTATGAATTATCCGATTTCTCGCCTACAATAATCTGAATTCCGACAAAGTACTTTATTGTTTTTCCGATTTAATTTCCACGTCTGTCACTTATCAGATCTGCTGTCAACAATAATCTCAATTTAGAATTTTATACTTTACTAGCTATCCTGCTATCCTGACGGCCGGTTTGGTCGAGTGGTAGTGACGCTGCCTCTTGATCGGCGGGTCCTGGGTTCGATCCCCAGTCGGGGCAAACATTTGTGTAAAAAACAGATGTTTGTTCTCGGGTCATGGGTGTTTGTATTTGTCTTAATGTGTGTTCCAAGGGACCCACGACACAAGGGAAAACCTTAGTGTGGGTCTTTGAGTGCTGTGTAGCGTTTATTTATTTATTTATTTTATTTATCCTCCCGGGATTTCGTTCCAGTGGGAATTTGGTAAAATTATGTAGCCTGTGTATAAATCCAGGGTGTCAGCTACCTCCATACCATATCAAAATTGGTCCAGCGCCGTTCGAGGGTGAAAGAGTAACAAACATCCGTACATCCTCACAAACTTTCGCCATTATAATATTAGTAGGATTGTTGTTTTGTTATAATTTGGGAAATACAAAGTTTTCCGAGACACAATAAGAAAACTGGAGCACTGTAAGTTTTGTGTTTTGTTTTTTTAGTTGCCGGCGCGTCGGTTTGGAACGTATCACAAATACTCCATCAAATGAAATAAAAAAAATTGAGTAATTTAGTCGGTAAATTTTATTTTTCCGAGTACATTCGAAGTAACGCTGAAACCAAACGAAAGAAATCTTGGAAAAGCTTATATTTTCATAACTTTTTTTGTAATTTTATTTATGGAATTCTAAGAAATTTCTAAGCAGAGACTTCTATCTTTATGTTACTCTAATTAAATAAATATAAAAATATAAATACTTAGAAAATGAAACAAGTATTTGTTTAACTTTAAAAATAGAACAGAATAGGATAAAACAACTTTATAGACTTTTTTACTTTTGGCGGTGCCTCCTAATACAAGTTTTAAAAAAACTTAAAAGGAGACACCAGCCCCCGTATCAATAATGTAAACTGTTTTTTGGTGAAAATAAAGATTTATTTATTATTATTTTATTATAGAATCTAAAAAACTTTTCAGTATATGAAGCCGCGTAAAATAACAGAATAACTAGAAATTCTCTTTTGTTTGTTTTGCGTTATGTGAAAGTACTTATTTAATTCCGTGAGGGTAGGACACACAACATGTGATTCATCACCATCCGTCGGAGCCATCTGTGTTAAATTTATGGGCGAAGACAGTACACGAGAGACGGAAATGTTATGTGCAGCTCCCCAGAGTTTTCCCACTTCTCTTTAATTAGGTGAAATGTTTGCGAGAACATGGTTTTAAATTTAGGTCTTTATTTATGTTTATGCGATGAAAATACAGGCCGATAGCAAAACAAATGACGGCTGGTTTGGTCGAGTGGTAGTGGCGCTGCTTCCTAATCGTCGGGTCCTGGGTTCTATTCAAAAAAAGAAGATGTTTGTTCTCGGGTCATGGGTGTTTGTGTCACGACACAAGGGAAAACCTAAGTGAAGGCCTTTGAGTGTTTCACGTTTAAAATAAAATTTATTTGAGTGTTTCGGTGTCTTTTAATTGGTCGGCGAAATTCTACGTGAATTCTCATAAAAGGAAAAAATATTAAGACTAGACTAGAACTATTAAGTAATAAGTAATTATCACACTGCCAAGTAGCTTTGTTATCAGTAGAAATTGCCTTCTTTATTGTTTATTGTTTTACAAAAAAAAAGGAACCCTGGAAACTAAAAAAGTTCGGAACTCAAAAATGAATTTAAAAGTAATCAATTAAGCGTGTCACCCTGTACAATATGACGTAACGAAATAAGTACGATTTGGAGAGAAATGAAGCAAAGACAGAAATAAAACGGAGCCTCGAGCTACGTATGATTGACAGTGCACTTTGGATAAGACCTGTTCCAAAGTGAAATTTAGAATCACGACAATCCATTACTCGATCTAATGGATCCACTTTTTTACGGACGCCCTTTTAATCTATTTGGGTTTTGTATCGCAGTGCTAGTCTGCTGTAATTTTGATTTGAAAGACTGTTGATAGGATTTTTTACAGATGTTTAAAAGGGACTGGGGAGCTACTACTTGAGACAATGTGAATTGTTATCGACTGCGATTTGTCATGTATTACTTCTGCACAAAGGGATGTTAACTGAAAATGTAAACTAAAAGCAGCAATGAACAACCCTATTCCTTTGTTCGGGGTAGGTTAGTTTCTATATTCATATTCATTTTTATAATCATTAAGACGATGTAGAAATAAGTACGTACAAACCAATAATCAACATGTTTCATTTAGAGTTTGAATCAACAACATTGATTTAAGTAATTTAAGCCTTGTCTGTGGCTTTCTAGAAATTTATAAAATCAAAAGTTTTTTTAGTGGCATTAAAAGCGCTAAAATTTCCATAAATTCACAACACAACAACACAAACTGAAAGGTTTTGTTAAAACAAGTGAATTTTAAGCTGGAAACCTTATTCCCAATAGAAAACAGTGGTTAAAACACCACACAGCAGTGAGACTGTTCGCAAATATGGACAATATTTGTGAAAGCATGAAACATGACGATATTTTTATTTACATTTTTTGTTTAGTGTTGTTTTGACCAGATTTGAAGTTTTGCAAGTACTTGAGAGCACACCTTATTTTTTTAACAATATCAAACTTTAAATAAATATTTGTGAGCTGGATCGGGAGTAAAATAAATAAAACAATAATGTGCCAGCTGCCAAAAGCAGTTTTTGTCACAAACAAAATAAAAACAAAGGATTTCAAGACTTCAAGATTTCTTTTGTATCATAGTAACATAAGTTACAGCGTAGGAAGGCCTCCCACAAGGTGGACCGACGATCTGATAAAGATTGCGGGAAGCCGCTGGATGCGGGTGGCGCAGGACCGATCGAGGTAGAGGTCCCTGGGGGAGGCCTATGTCCAGCAGTGGACGTCTTGCGGCTGACATGATGAACATAAGTACTTGTACACGCAGAACTATTAACATTATTTTATGATTGAAAATATTTAAATTGATGAGATTAAAAGATAAAATTGGTCTACATAACATTAAAATGGTACCTTACGAGTACGTTTCGAACACAAAAAAATTTTTGCGGGTAACAAACTTATTTTGCACTTAAATGAACTTAATAGATTTCAAAAGCAAGATGGTCTTAGAAACTTATTATTAACTAGCATTCCGCCCGGGATTTCGTTCCCGTGGGAATTCGGAAAAAATATGTAGCCTATGTTACTCAGGGATAATGTAGCATTCTAATGGTAAAAGATTTTTTAAATCGGTTCTGTAGTTTCGGAGCCTATTTAAATTTTATTGTAGTCAAATATTTCCTCCTTATCAAATATTTCTCAAATATTATCAAATATTTCTCAAATATTATGTTATTTATTAATGTAGGGATCTGTTTTGTAAATCTACGACCGATACCTTATAAAGAAATGACGTGACCGATACTTCGGAGCGAAGGATGTCAGTACATATCTCTCTTGGCGCTCTATATGGATGACAGTGATAGGCAGTGACAAGTATCAGTCGTATGTCGGTTTTTTACAGAAGCAGTACTCGCTTTATATCTTTTTGTGTTTTTCTATACTAATACATACTATAAAGAGGAAAAATTTGATTGTTTGTTTGTTTGCATTGAATAGGTTCCGAAACTACTGGACCGATTTGAAAAATTCTTTCACATTCTATCATGATCTTCCCGAATTCCCACGGGAACGAAGTCCCGGGCAGAAAGCTAGTTATTAACACGGAGACGTTGTTTATATTCGGCCAGTTTTGGCAGTGTTGCTAGAGTATTATTGAAGTTATTTCTTTGTCTGACTTAGTTTTTTTTTCTCAACATCATTCTTGATTATTCAACAATAGATGGTTCGGAATGGATTACACTTGTGCGTTGCCACACTATTTGTAACTGTGTGTGTAAATCGTGTAAATGTGTGTGTAAGATAATGAAGACACGTCCCGCAGGGTCTAATTGTTGACAGGCGTTGATGGATTGCGCCAGTTCCTTTGTTCCAGTACTAACTTTAAACTTATTTCATTATTCATAAGGGTGTTGTGGAACGCTAAGCGGTGCGCTAGACAAGCTCGCGGCTTATTTTTATTAATGAGCTTCTTCTTCTCAACTAGTTTTACGCCGTGTGGTGATCGGCTGAGAATAGCACCACCCCATTTCTTTCCGTGGGTGTCGTAAGAGGCGACTAAGGAAACACAAATGAGACCTGCCTCCTAGTTATCCATCCCAGGCAACGACACTTCATTTTTTTCTGAATCTGAGGTGTCGTCCTATGGTCTCATGCGGTGTGGTAGACTCTGTAAAGGGCCGTCTGGTTCGCGACCACCCTCCTACCGAAGTCCGACGCCAAACAGCTTGCTGTGTTCCGTCGGTGCGTGGAAGTACCAGTGCCTTTATAGGCATTTTCTGGGTTAACTCGCTCCATCGTCGACCTCATCTTTGACCTTTATGGTCAAGATTGAGTTCAAGAGTTAACCCATCTTATAATATAATAGTTAGAGTAAAGCAAGTAATAAAAGTTAGGAGTATCGATTTATCCGTCCAATGATTGCAACTTGCGTATGGGTACTCGTCCCGGGTTCCCAAACCTACTGTTATCGATCGGTGATGAGTTACACATGACAGCACCTTGACGTTGCCCTTATCTCGCTCGTATTAGCGGTAGCTTTCGTAGTGCAAATTGGTAGCCTAACGTGCTGTTGTCGGTACATATGACAGTATCATTTTTGCCCCTCCTTCGTCCCTAACATATACTTCCACGATGGATTGAAAGTAAAAAAAAAATATAGACTGAGCCAACTGCCCCGTGTTCGTAGCCATAATGTAGACGGCAGTAAGTGGGACGCAATTGTTTTATTATATTGTTGGCATAGTTTAGACAACCTATCACCTTTTAACCATTAACATAATTAATCTAATAAACATACAAGTATTTTGTTTACCGGGTGTCGTTGGTACTAGAAGTACATGTTGCTACCCTGTATGAATAACCATGCCCTGTATAGGCATGAGTGTATGAATAACCTAAGTGACAAACCTGACAAGTTTTCGAGAAATAAAATGGTATCAGACTTAAGGATCCATATTTTTACAATTCCCTATTTCTCACTTTGTCACAGTAATATTTGCAAAGATTTAAAAGCACACGGCCAATGAAAAACACATTTTGTATAGTTATTAACGATACTAGTGTCGTAGGTAACGTGACGTGTGTAACGTCACGTGACGTGACGTGTGGGTGGGTGTGTAACGTGAGCCCATTTGAAACACGAGCGAAGCGAGTTTTGAGAAGAAAAAAAAAATTTTCTCATTAGTTCAAATATTTTTTTCTTTTCAAAATATTTTTTTCATTTCAAAATTACGTAACATGACATGTGCTTTATGGGGTACGTAAACGTACACTCCGTGGTCATGTTACGAGGCCATTTCCGAGTTACTGCATTGTAAAATAAATAATCAACTAGCTCTCCTCTCGCAACTTTGTTCTTACATTAAAAACAGTTTGTGACTTTGTAATTAGATAAACTAAAGACAAGACTTAGTACGCAATCTCCAACTTCAAACCCTCTTGTTTGCGGGCCATGGCTTCACCTTATACAAACGTAGAAGTAATTTTACATCCCAAACAATGGGCGAATTGGGTTAAACAACATTACAGAGAGTGTAAAGTAAGTAAACCTGCAGCGTCGTGGTAGGTTTTCAAATTTGTAATTTACTTTTTCCACGTCTACATCCAAATATGCAAAGGAAAATAGCAAAAAGATATCTCCTAGCTTAAGGCTTGGGGAAACCAAAATGGCTTTCAGGTATGAGTTTTGCCTCTGAGCAAGAGCTTCATCTCGGCTCAATAAATAGTCGCAATTGTGTATGATTAATCCATGGTTTATAATTTAATAGGATAACCGGTTGATACGATTTGTCGCTATAAAATTGAAATATTCACAAGTCTTTTATATAAACAATACAATCGTGCAGATGCACATAGAAGAAATATAATTCAATATTTGGTACAGCAGAACTGAACTCACTGTCAATTTGTTATTATTACTTACCTGACTTGGAAGAAGTTCTTTTACGCAAGTAATACGTCGCCTGAAGTGTAGCTACTGCTTAGTTTGTATATGGCGTCGAAAGTTAAATTACTCCGTCAGAATCCGATCCTGTCGAATTTTCCGACGTCTCGTCCGGTTTGGTTCAAATCCGTGTGTTTGTGTTGTGGGGAAACAATTTGATGGAATGCTTGTTTATACTTTGGATTTTTACGGCTTCCACAGGATATTGGAAAATTCAGGTCGTTATATAGCCAGATTGAAAGATTGGTAATTCTTTAGTAAGATGGTTCGGTCACGAAACTTGGGTGGATACTTGATTAAGGGAGCCTATTGCATACTTTTTGAATACACATACCAATTGCAGTTCTAATTTGATAAAAGCGTCTACGCCAATAACGCGACAAAAGCGCTTAAAATCGCTGTATCAATATATTTTTAACAATAATGTTTCAACCCAATAATAACTGTTCCACAGCGAGAAAAGCTTACATAACTGCACTCCCCTTTATTCTTCCCATTCCTCCTAACCGCCATATTAGTCACCTGTTCCTCACGAGTCTTGCAATTTATGTGCCGCCATGAAACATGTATGACTTGAGGATAGTCGGGAAGGAAGCGGAGATTTGAAGAACTTTCTATAAAATTAAGATAGTATATGTTATGTGAGAGCTATGGCGACAAATAAGATTAATTACATTTAAATAGGCATTACAAAAAAAAGTGGTGTGGAAGTTGGACGGGTGTACTAACACCAAGGCCGCTGCCACCACTGAGCCATCACCTAGAATAGACATAGAGAACAAGATTATAATTATGACCGTGCAGTGGACAAGCAGCTATAACGGCAACGACATACTCGTAATATCCCTTGTTATACGATGACATGCAGCTCAACACATGTAAAACCCGTAAAGTCATATCTATTTTATTGTACTTCTGTACTGTGTCACTGCCACACTTAACTCAGCTGGTATTTGTCATTCGTTTCTAGTTTCAAAGCGGGTTTATTTTAACCGGAACGTTTTGCACACATACACACACAACATGAGATATGTGTTCTGTACACATGCGGTTGTTGTTTATAGTAACACGACGCGTTGTTCGGATGGTTCTCCTTCTAATGACTAAAGTCTGGAGTGCTGATTACATCGTGACAGATTGTTTTAGAAGCATAGTTTGTTGGATTTAGGTTTGTCTCTGAAGCTTTTGTACCGCAGCCAGTATTACACGTACACAGCCTTTTATTTACAAATAGAGTATACTCTTTATTGCAAACTCTTACAGACTAATACAAAAGATACATAAATGTGCAAAGGCGGACTTATCCCTGAAGGGATCTCTTCCAGTCTACCTTAGAGATGGCAAGAGAGAAACAGATGTGGTGCGGGTTACAACGCAATAATGTTTGCATTACCTACCAATTAATTAGGTAAGAAATAAAAAAATAAAAATAAATGAACCTATTGTGAATTAGTCTTAAAATAAACTGTTACTTATTCATATTATTATTAAAGGAAGAATGTAAGTGTTTTATTTATTAATTTTAATCTTAATTATGGCAAGGCTTAGGGCGTTTTATTACATGTCAAGCTTGTTATGTTCTTGAATATGTAAATATTATCGCATAAACAACAGCACAGCAGGGCAATTGCGCTAAAAAAAGTGGATTGAATCGCAATTGAAACGTAGCTGCGAGGATACCACCTAAGCGAAGCTGAAACTGGGTAAACGAATGGAACGTTGTCAATTGCTTATTTATAAGGAGACCTTGATTAACGGCATGAACCAAACATAGCAATGTACATCATTCCATCCGTTCAATCAGCATCAGCTTCGCTTAGGTGGTAGCTCCCCAGCTACGTTTCAATTGCGATTCAATCCACTTTTTTTAGCGCGATTGCCCTGCTGGTAAAGTGCAAGTTTGATACTTGTGTTTCTGTAGAGTTTAGATAATCTCTGAAAACTTCCGCAGATATTACGTCATGAATGTTAATACACCCTCGAGATTTTGTAACAGGTTGTTATAAATGCTTGCTATATATTTCACGAGTTTGCTCATAAAATTGTGGAGTTTTCAGTGGCGTTGTGAAAAGGAGGCGAGGGCCAGACAAAGTCACATTCTGTTAGCGGATACCAAGATCGCTAGTTCTGAAATGTATGGCAGAGACACAGATCTTTCTATTGTGTGACAGCCCATATATTTTAAACTTTCGGTTTTCTGTATCGCTAATGGAATGCGACATTGTCTAGAAATCTTTGAACAAGCAGATGTATAAGCAATACCAAATAATTTCAAGCTCCAGATATAGTAATTAAAATATAAGCTGCAAAGTATCGATGGTGTTATACTGTTATCCTTTTTAATAAAAATGAAAATCCTGACTCAATGATTTATCAACGCCCATGTTTTTATAAAGCTGCAGCTCTAGCACAATAACGACAAACTCGCGCTCGGCTCACGCTGAAACTTCACTTTGATTGCGCGAGGATCCCGCGCAAAGGCTTGCTCGCAGTATGGCGTTGTCAATGTTGACATTTTGACATAGGACCGTGGTATTGTCGCGGCGCTGTCACTATCGTACTCGGCCTGCTGATAATCACCAAGCTGATAAACACATTGCTGATAAACACCAAGTTTTTCTTAATAGGAATGAGGAAGGGTTTAAAATTCCTACGGGAACAAAGTCCCGGGCATCCTCTAGTATAAGGATCAAGCATCATTGTAGGCTATATGTTTACCAATAACATAGAGCCTACAATGATGCTCGCAGTATATTCCATCCGTATGAGCACTGTGTTCAGTAGTGGCGGCTATGTAACATTAGATGTCAATTTTATAGGAATATTTCTATCTTTATTTTTACATCTATTTTGCAATTGTTGACTTATCTTACTTAGCCAGACGTATCCCACTGCTGAGTAAGGCTTCTTCTTCCTCCACAGCTCCCATCTTGAGCTCTTTTCATTCATCTCCGATCAAATGCATCCAATCGGTTGCGCCATTGTCGTCTCGATCTGTCACGCTGCCTATTTTTTTGAGGCAGCCATTGTTGACTAAACTATGTGAATTGCAATTGTATATCTTGTAGGTGAATAAATAATTTTAACATGTCCGCTGTTTTAGAAGCCATCCAACCCTTATCTGGCAAGCGGGGAGGCACGAATGTCACCGTCGGAACACATCAATCTGAACTTCTTCTTATAGCTATTCTCCTTAACGCGCGGCCGCATTCATCAATCTACTGCCGCCCATTAGATATACACCGACGTTGAGAATTTCTTCAAGTTAGAATTTAAATATTATGGAGTTATGGCGTTTCTGAGCAGGAGTTAATTTCAAAACCCTATTCACACTCGTACCACGAAATCAAAATTTATTGCGGGGATCCAGTCCTCAAAAAAGGTTGTCGCAGCCACCTGAACGTCTGTCAAGTGCGAGTCGGAGTATGAAATCGCTTATAGTCGATATAGTGCTAGTGAATTTTCTATACTAATATTATAAAGAGGAAAGATTTGATTGTTTATTTGTTTGTTTGTTTGTTTGCATTGAATAGGCTCCGAAACTACTGGACCGATTTGAAAACGAAGTCCCGAGTGGAATGCTATATTTTATAAAAGCATTGGACATAATATCATCGACCTTGTGACGTCATACGTCATTTAGGGTTGCCCATCATGCGCACAACAGGGTATCGGCGCTTGTTTTGGATTTTAATTGGTATGTATGTATGTAATTTTTTTAAATTCTTTACAAAACTTACAATTAAGACTCTTGCACCATCTCATCCCACCATTAACGTTAGCCACTTATAGTCTTTAAATTATACCAAAAAATTTAGATTCGAATTACCCAAAAAACAGTAACAAAAAAAATTGCATTTGGAAACTTTTTGCTACGACTTTTTACTTGCTGTTGTGCCATCTTCGTATGTGAATTTTCGGGTATCGTTTTTCGTAGTACACACATCAAAAAAAGTTTGCGATCACTTGGAAAAGTGCTAATATTTTTTATTGTAGAAGAATAAAACTTAATCACTTTTTATCTTTTGATTCCTTATTTAAAAATATGAAATTTAAATATAAAATAATTTCGTAATTCAAATGTTTTTTCATTTAAAAAGACAATCAACCCTTGCTTGCTTTCATTCAGAAATCTGACATAGTCGCAACTTATCAATATTTTCAATTTATTCAAAAAAAATTAAGTTGGTAACGATGCCGAGAGGATTAACTGCAGTTTTACGAGCCAGAATTCTAACTTTAAGTGGAGAAGGCTATTCCACGAGGGAAATATCACGCAGAGTTCATGTATCCCAATCCTGCGTGGTGACCACGTTGGAGAGGTATCAGGGCATGGAAGATTTAGCTGATCGACCTCGCAGTGGTCGCCCAACTGTTCTTACTGCAATTCAGAAGCGATATATCAGATTACTGGCTGCCCATGACCCAACAATGAACGCTACTAAAATGAAAGCAGAGCTGCGAGCTGCCACCGGCCGCGAAGTTAGCACCCAAACGATTAGAAATTGCTTACACCAAGCTGGATTACGAGCAAGGAGATCCTGGCGAGCACCTCTGAACTCACAGCAACGGAAGCGGCGCAGATTGCAATGGGCTAGGCTCCGTCAAAATGAAGAAATTGAGGACGAAAGCATCTGGCAGAACTGCCTCTTCGTTGACGAAACGCGGATCAGTACACATCCAGATAACCGACGTGTCCGTGTCTGGAGAAGACCTGGCGACTCTGAAAGGCAGAGAACTGCCACTGGAACCGTTCAGCAGGGCGGGAAATCAGTGTCCTTTTGGGCCGGGATAATGATTGGGGCTAGGACGCCCTTAATCCCGTATCAAGGCACAATGACCGGAGCCATGTACAAAACGATTGCAATCGATGGATACGTCAGACCATTCCGCATCAACCACGGGCGCCAATTCATAATGGTAGATGATAATGCGCCCGCACATCGAAACGGACGTGTTGATGCTGCTCTCCAGCAATACGACATCACCAGGTTAGACTGGCCTGCCGGCTCGCCTGACTTAAACCCGATCGAGCATGCGTGGGATGCTCTTAAGCGAGCTGTTTGGAACCGTCAGCTACCTCCGCGAACAGTGTCAGAAATCAGGGCAGCTGCTATTGAAGAGTGGGACAGGTTACCACAAGAAATGCTAGATAACTTAATTCTTAGCATGCCCAGAAGGGTTTCCGCATGTGTGCGAGCCAGGGGAGGAGTTATTTTATACTAACTATTAATTTTTTCGTAATAAATTTTGTTTGTTTTTTCATTAATTCAAATTTTTCATTACATTACATTTAAGCCAAAATTGCATTTCCTAGCTTTTGTTAATAAAAAGTAAATAATTAATAATGATTCTTTTATTTACTTAGTGCATTTTCATTATAAAATCATAAAACGTAAACAGTTTCTTTAAATAATTTATATTTTAAAGAATACACCTGATTTTGCTACTGATCGTAAACTTTTTTTGATGTGTGTAGGCCTCCATCAAAATGTAGGTAAATGCTATTGAGATTATTAATTAAATAAAATTTTATTTTTTACATTATAATCTTGTGTTGCAGTTTTTAAGATTAGGTTCCCTTAACATAAACTGTTTTATTGTTTTAAGAATCCAACAATAAAACAGGCAAGAACGAGTCAGACTCGCGCACGAAGGGTTCCGTACCATTACCTATAAAACCGGCCAAGTGCGAGTTGGACTCTATAAAAACCATTATCTCTATAAAAACGGCAAAAAAATCAAGTTTGTTGTATGGGAGCCCCCTAAAATATTAAATTTATTCTACTTTTAGTATTTGTTATTACAACAGCAACAGAATTACATCATCTGTGATTTCAACTGTCTAACTATCATGGTTCATGAGATACAATCTCAGACAGACTTATTTATAAAAACGAGCAAAACAATCACGTTTTTTGTATGGGAGCCTCCTTAAATATTTATTTTATTCTGGTTTTTAGTATTTGTTGTTATAGGACCAATAGAAATAAATTATCTGTGAAAATTTCAACTGTCTAAGCCTCGAACAGACTTTCTATAAAAACAAGCAAAAAAAATCACGTTTTTTTGTATGGGAGCCTCCTTAAATATTTATTTTATTCTGGTTTTTAGTATTTTTTGTTCTAGGGCACATAGAAATACATCATCTGCGAAAATTTCAATTGTCTAACTATCACGGTTCATGAGATACAGCCTGGTGACAGACGGACGGACAGCGGAGCCTTAGTAATAGGGTCCCGTTTTTTACGGTACGGAACCCTAAAAAACGATTAAATCTATTTTCGAGAATGTAAATTAAATCTGAAGGGCGTTTAAATATTCATGCCTCTATTTTTCCACATAAAATGATAATGTCGTCTGCTTTACTCGTTTTTTTTCTTTACTGACTGAAGTAAGCAAATGTTAATTTTCGTGGTTGGCTGTACCCACTCTCAATGGGAATGAATCGAGTCAGTTGAATGTAGCTGGGTACATTCGTCTCTTTTGAAACATGTTTGCACAGGCATATTAAAATGGTATACAGTATGATAAGTGTTATAGTGTGTTTATTGTTATTAACGATGTAAATGTCGTAAGTAATGTGTAACGTGAGCCCATTTGAAAACAAGCGAAGCGAGTTTGAAAACTCTGACACCACGGTTAGCCAAAGTTCGCCACCCACTTCACAAACCTACCCGATAAGAAGAAGAAGACTTGAACAATCTGCACTAATATTTTTCGACTTAAACGCACAACAGCATTTTATATTATAACAAAAATTATCTTGTTCAGCAAATAATTTCAAACAGCGGGCAAAAAAATGGCGAGCAAAATCTTTTTCATTAATTATGAAGCAAAGGTTACCATTAAAATGCCAATAACGCGCACAAAAAATATTAAATTATTGAATTATATTTTGTTTTATTTTAAAAAATAATTAACTAATTATTTTCCTTATCATTTTGTTCAAATTAAGAATAATAATTTGTCAGTAATAATAATTTTGTCGGATATAAGTGTCGTGATTCATAATTTTCAATGTGTTTCGTGACACATTTTTCCAAACATAGGCACAGTTCTTGGCTCGCGATTGGTAAAACGTTGACCAACCACATGCTAAGAACGCCATTTTGAAGAAGGGAGTAAAAAGGGAGAGGGAATACGGCTGCTGGCCGAGCCCAAGCAGTCAGTTTTTAGCGAGCACACGAGTCGAACAGTTGTCTAGAAAGACATTATATTGTTAAGAAGTAACCAAAGTTGTAATTTTACTAGTAGACAATTTGAAGAAATAAATCAAGATTATCAAGATATACTGCTTATTTATTGAGTTCACCAAAATTCAGCAGCGGGATGACTACGCTCACATCACCAAGGAAAAAGAGGGTATGTTTTTAATGCAGTTTTAAATTCATGCATTTTACTAATTGTTCTTTAAGTCACCTATTACGATTATATAATCAGAATTTGTTTCGCGGCACCTAGTTGAACATTGGATTGGTATTGCGGCTATGGCCAGGTCATGTCTGTCTAATGCCAATTTGATTGAATTGCTGAAAACACTCGGCCAAGGCTACTCTTTGGCAGTGTTTTCATGCGATAAATTGTTAGAAGCCAGCCGCATTTACACCGCTGTACTGATTGCAAACGATATCTTCTTGTCAGAATAGCATTCGGTTAAGGCAACTCCTTAGTAGTGCTATTCCAGTACAATTACGTCAATTCATTGCATACACCATTGGGTCAAGGCTACTCCTTGATAATGTTGTCGTGTAATGATTTGGGGTAGCAGAAAATTCATTAAGTTGGTTGCAATCATAAATTCAGTCGGTTATCATGTGTCCGTTTTTTTTTCTTTCTCGTAAAGTAAAAACGTATAAATTGTGGCTTAAAGAACAACTGTTCAAAATTCGGATTATGTTCGTTACTTACACGATACAGGTATTACGTAATAAAAGCGTACCTACTCATATTAATTTGCTAGTACTGTACAAGATATGTGAACATAATTTAAAATTTGAATAATATTAAATGTTGTCATACTACCCCAGTATAGAAATCCAATTAATAAATCGGTTTGGCATTCTCCCAAGGCATGACCCGGAAATGTTAACCTGATAAGCATTATTAGGCCTTCGTTAAGACAGTTTGGTTCGGGCTACTCCCGGATAACTTAGTCTAGCGATATCTAATAATTGTAATCTTCTCTTAATACAGTTCTATAACCGGCATGACCAGTTGTAGCATTTCGGTCAGGGCTACCCTCTGACAATGCTATACTGGGCTGCAAAATAGTGATTGAACATTTTTTTTTATTGCCTTGTGCGGTCCAAATAATGTTCTCACTTGAGGTTATTTGCATCGAGCTACCGTCATTCGAACTCGAGTACGAAACCCTTGTCGTTTTAATTAGAAGTGTATGACAACGTTTAACATTCTTACGACCTCTTCTATTTCATAATTATTATTTACAGTAACATTTTCAGAGAATGTAAATTAGTCTATGTGAGGTACAGTTTTGCAGTACTTATTTATATAATTGTGTAGCTAGGCGAAATTAGAGGAGGCTAAGTGTGTCTCTTACATAGTGACAGAGGAGGCCAGGTGTGTCTCTTGATTGGTGATAGAGGAGACCAGGTGTGTCTCTTGATTAGTGATAGACGAGACTAAGTGTGTCTCTTGCTTAGTGATAGACGAGATTAAGCGTGTCTCTTGCTTAGTGATAGACGAGATTATGTGTGACTCTTGCTTAGTGATAGACGAGATTAAGTGTGTCTCTTGCTTAGTGATAGACGAGACTAAGTGTGTCTCATGCTTAGTGATAGTCGAGACTAAGTGTTTCATGCTTAGTGATAGTCGAGACTAAGTGTCTCATGCTTAGTCATAGTCGATACTAAGTGTCTCTCATGCTTAGTGATAGTCGAGACTAAGTCTATCTTATGCTTAGTAATAGTTGAGACTAAGTGTGTCTCTTGCTTATTGATAAGGGACTAAGTGTGTCTCTTCCTCTTATGTGTTTAAAAGAGCTTTGTATTTCTCTTATTTACTTGATAAATATAGTCAAATAAGCTGTGAGATTACGTAATCAGTACATAAAAAGGGGATGTAGAATTTGTAGTTTAACCACCTCTTTATGTTCGGGTAAGCTCAGTTACTTGAATTAAGTCGGCACTGTGTGCCATTTGAGGTTGGCCGCGTGCGCCAGTGAAAACAGTCAGTTTCTTTGTTGAATAAAGACTCTGTGTGTCGTGATACTTATTGGGAAATCACTATAATTTTATACTGACACAGAATTTATTTTCACTACATACATTATTCGACAAAGTTACTTAATTAAGTACTGACAGATATATCGTTTGTGACAAGAAAAGCAATATCAGCCAATCTTGCTCAATAGACAACTTAGCTGGATTGAGATTGTACGAGTTAAATTTTGCCCTTGTTACGAGTATTCTTTCGCTTGGGAACAGAATGAGTAGCTACTTTAGTATAATACCCACAGTACAAAAAAAAAAAACGATTGTTATAAGCAGCTTTGATACTCAGTCAGTTTACTGTTTGAATGAGTTTAGTTACTACTTTAGGCTTACAAGGTCTTGAAGGTCTTCAGGTCAGCTATTGGAATGGATATCTACTCAGAGGAGTGTATGATTTCAGAGTATAACGCTGCCCAATGTAAGGTGAGATGAACACGGCGATGACGATATATCAATCAGGAATGGAGGTTTCTCAATAAGTTACCCAATGAAAAAAGCACGCAAAGGAAGGAACATGCGCAGTCATTGGCCTACTTTGAAGAAAACTAGCCGAAGTTATCGTTTTATCAGAGTTTTGGTAAAAATCCGCATCAAAGAGATAGACTAAGTTTGATGCCCAACTTTGTTCATTAAAGAAAAAAAAAATTAGGTATAAGATCTAGCTTAACAAAGTTATTTAAAAGAAGAGTTGTACTTTAGTTTACTTTATTAAGTTGGTTTCTTGTCATCTATCTTATACGTTTACCTAACTAAATTTTATCAAATACGAAATTGGTATAATTATGCTTTATCTTTAATAGTTCATTTGTAAACAAAGCAGATATATTGTGATTTCAACGATAAGTCACAACGTAAAGGTACTAAGTTTTTGTATATTTTTAGTATTGTCAATAAATATGTTAAGAATTGCTCATGCGGCCGGTCTGGTCGAGTATTAGTGGCGCTGCCTCTTGCCCATGCGGCCTGGGTTCGATTCCCAGTCGGGGCAAACATTTGTGTAAAAAGATGTTTGTTCTCGGGTCATGTGTGTTTGTGTCTTGTCTTTATGTATGTTCCGAGGGACCCACGACACAAGGAAAAACCTTAGTGTGGGCTTTGAGTGTGTAACGGTAATGTAATTTATGCGACCATTTTTACTATTTTATTGTTTACTGGTTGCTACAACATTAATCTTTTGTGAAGACCTGTAGTTTGCAGTTTTAGCCGTGTAAACATTTCGAGTTGCATTTAAGTTGAAAATCAGTACATCTCACGTTCCACAATATCTTTGTACAACACTTTACTGAATTAGTAGTAGCAGTACTGCATAGCTAGCACAGCCCGCGAAGAACTCACGCTTCGCGTTCCTTGGATGACGGTGATATTATACTAGGGACACAGGTAATATTACCCAGGGCACTGCCCAAGGCTTGCTCGCCCTCTGGCGTTGTAAATTCGATATTTGAATGCGACGCATTACACTAAGAAGCACGTTGAACTTGAGCTGTTATTGAAGTCAATTATTACAGTAGAATATTTACGTAGAATAAAGGAGTATATATACCGAGCATAGCAGAAATGTATCTTCAGAATAAGTCTTTTAGTTTAAGAGTATAATGTAATATTGTCAGATCAAACCGATGCACCACTCATTTAAACTACATTCAATCTATGCGACATCCAATAACGCATTCTAAACTGTTTTAAAACTTCATTTAAAATTCTTTCGGATGAGATTAATGATTTTGTCAATTTGTCTTTATCATAACTTGGCCGAATAGTTTAACACAAAATAAAACTCGTAAGCTTATAACAACACGAATGGTCATTTTCTGTCACATCCAATGCTATCAGTATATAATTTATGTAGATTTTAATAAAACTATTTAAAATTTATGTCTTTGCCACGTTGGAAATGTGTTACTTGTTCAATTAATTACAGTCATCTGATTGCGTATTACAATGTCATAATTATTACTTTTTTTTAAGAGTCCAGAATATAATATTTCGGGACCAACTGAAACCACTCGACAACCATACGGATTACATGTTAGTGTATGCCGTTTGGCAAACTAAGTTAAATGCTTTTCTCAACCATATTTTTTTAATCCGAAATTAAAAGTGGGTACTCATGCAAATAAAAATTCAAATGTTTAGTGATATTGAACACATTTCAAGTCTGCCTTTTCCAGTAACACATAACATTACGAAAATAAAGGTGATAGTAAGTAGGTATTGCGTTCATAACAATCCGTAGTGTAACCAAAGCTGCACAAAAATTAACCATCTAATGACATACTACTCAATGGCTACGTGTATTCCAAAACGCGGTATCGAAGTGTTCCGACCACAGTATAAGTGCTACAGAGTTAGTATGAATTCAGTTAACAATTTTGCAGGTTGAAATTAAATGAGGTCATCAAGTTTCTTTCAAGTTGTTGATTTTCTTGTTGTCAATGAACTATTGTGAAACATGTGATGTTTTCAAACTTCAAATATATTTATTGCAATGACGATTTTAATGCCAGTCAAGTTTCAGCATTACTGAACAATGTTCCTTAATAAAAATTTAGAAGTTAAATTATAAAAGTAAATTTATGAATAAATTCTCTTAACGTGCTAGGCCTTAATAAATTATCCCACACGACCCAGAGACCTGTAAGAATTTTCGTTTTGAATTTTTAATTGATTTGAGTTAGCAAATTACTATACTAATAGGCGTAATAGTTTCTAAGAGGTACCTATAACTGTTACTGTTACCGAGCAGATTAATTTGCTTCGGTACCATTTATGTCCATAGGAATCTCGAAATCATCCATGATTGGAAAAGCCCTTATTTCGAGTATTTAGTTCAGGAAGTAACATCTCAAGTAATGACATGCAATCTATGTAAAAGTGTGTACCAAATTTTTATGTTTTATTTAATAGGTGTACAGTACAAACAGTTTACAATCTTAAAAAGATAAGGACATAGTTTAATTATTAATTAATTGTGTACTACTTTAGGTTTATGGTTTAGTTAAAAAACCATAAACCTAAAGTAGTACACACAGCATGTTTTAGGTTTTAACAGCGCAAAACAAGACATAAACTTCAGCAGATGTATTTTACTAGTGTAGGAGAAGTATCATGCGGGAGATAATTTCTAACTCTCGGTAATTTTTATTAAAGTATTGTGAAACGGTATATCGAGGGTCAAATACTTTTCCATTAAAAACACTACTATTCAAATTAGTCTCAGTGAGACAAATGCAGTCATAATGATTGTTAAGTACATTCAAATATAATTCTGATGTTTTTGATCTTATTCTATTAACATTTTGGTACATCAAATACATTATGAAATTTATAAAGGTGCAAATGTAAGCTATTTAATTATATTTTAATTCCTTGTGTTTTGTTACATAGTATTGATCAACAAAGACTTATCTTAATTGTGTTAGGCATAATCTAGGAATATGGTCACTACCTACCCACTTAATGAAGTATTCTTACGTTGTTTCGAAAAATGTTTGAGTGTTAAGTAGTAATTAATACTTTATTAACTTATGTACCCAATTTATTGGTAATTTAACCGGGTTGCGAAGTTTCGTTTCATTTGTTTTCCAAAGACCGAGGTCATTTGTTTACCAAGGTCCTAGCAGGAATATTTTTATAATTACTGATTTGTATTCATTCTTATTAGTTGAGGAAAACACCATTTACCGAATGTCGTGATTTCCATAATTGTTAAATATGGTTGTTGTTATGGTTAATTAAGCCTTTATTTGAAATTTAAAAAATTATGTTTATTCAGATAATTACAATCCATTTTGTGTTATTATTATACAACCAAAATTTTGTGTTAAAAGTATGACCGTAGTTCATAAAAAAAAATTAGGACGTAAGTGATTGTTTAGATAGAATTTAGACCAAGCATTTATGTTTTTAAAACAGACATTAGTTTAAAGTCGACATCATCTATTACACCCGTTTATTTTTAAGTTCATTTTAATTAGCAATCCTAGCGATGTAATAGAAAGTCTAGATCTTTACAAATTTAATCTTGTAATTTTCGATGTAACATTATTTATTTGAAATGCCTTTATTCCCTTGTTTCTTTGTAAGTCTAAACTACATCATTTTATTGTATAGTATTCCAATCTATGTATTAAAATAACTATTAACTTAAACTGTTTTAAATTAAAGGAAAAATATACATCGGTTTAAGAAAATTAGTGATAGGCATAATGGTTCTAGAACCAAGCATAAACTGGATGTATTGGACAGTCGTCTTCATAAAATCACGAACTCTGATCAATGTTTTTACGTCTTTATAATAAGATTCTCATGTGTATTAAAAATTTACCTGTGGAAGAATTTTAGAAATTAATTAATAAACTAAGGGAATAAACTGCTCAGCTTTAGAGATATTTTAGATTTAGTCTAAATTAGAAAATAAGAACATTTGTAATGAGATTTTTTTAAAAGAGCAACCCTTAGAGTTTCTTGCCTGTTCTTCTCGGGGGATGACTGCACCTTTGCGAACAGGCGTAGAGTCAGTAGTGTCAAACTTTGACTTATTTCAAGTGACATCCTAAACATTCTTTAAAATATAACTATTTTGATTTTAAAATGAGTTAAAAAACTGACTGATTGGATCTACTAGTGCACCGGGAGGTTGCACTGTGTCGGATGGCCGAATGTCGTGATTCATAATTTTCAATGTGTTTCGTGACACATTTTTCCAAACATAGGCACAGTTCTTGGCTCGCGATTGGTAAAACGTTGACCAACCACATGCTAAGAACGCCATTTTGAAGAAGGGAGTAAAAAGGGAGAGGGAATACGGCTGCTGGCCGAGCCCAAGCAGTCAGTTTTTAGCGAGCACACGAGTCGAACAGTTGTCTAGAAAGACATTATATTGTTAAGAAGTAACCAAAGTTGTAATTTTACTAGTAGACAATTTGAAGAAATAAATCAAGATTATCAAGATATACTGCTTATTTATTGAGTTCACCAAATAAGAAACTCTTTGCCGTCGTTCTATACTGCCAATATGAAGCTTTATGAAAAAGGTTATGCTCTCACTTGTCAAAAGTGTCACTGCATTATCAAATAAATTTTCATGACAGTGCAATTTCAATTACTCCAAAATTAAAATGTTTGTATTTACCCTCAAAATTTATGGGTTGTAACTTTTAAACGTTTGAATCAATTTGGTAAAAATCTACTTAGCTAAAAACTCAGTCGAACACGTTAGATTTCAAAAAATAAAACCGTATTAAAGTCGATCCATTCGTTTAGGAGCTACGATGTCACAGACAGGCACACATATACACAGATACATACGAAAAATGTATACCACCCATCTTTTAACATCGGGGGTAAAAATGTCAGTGAACAAATGTGAGTCGCTGTCAAAGTGAAATTCATCGTCATCTTGAGTGGCGCGAGTCGCGGGTTGTGCTCGGGATGCTACTGTATAATTTGTCTTTCAGAGTTTCTCGGTACTAATAATATTTCCTGAGCGTCTCTCCATATCCTTTGACGTAATTTACATTTACTCGTGTGTTACGACTCGGTAATAGAACTACAAACACAGTTATGTGTGTTATCAACTTGTTTATTAGAAGCTAGTTCATATTCGCATGTAGATAATACTTGACGGTAGAGTTATTATTACATGTAAATTACATGGTAAAGAGTAAAGGGTGAAGGACTTAAGGTACAAAGTAATTTTCAATTAGTACCTAAGCGGAAACTATGCGAATCAGTAAAGTAGACGGAACAAAATTCTTCTTAGGAACATTAGAAATATGAATAATTGTCCACGTTAAAAACGTATGAGTCAACCGACTTCAATCCCAACAATGTCTCAAAAATGTCACCTAATATAATTTTTTATATTGTTAATTTTTTTTAAAAGCGCTGAATCAATAAATGGGATCAATCCAGGAGTATATATATACTCTTTCGAACAATAAAAGAATTTTGAAAATTATCTCAAAACAAACATAAAAAAACATTTTTTTGAAGTCTGTTAAAAACAAATCATATTTTCCTTGGCATTGTGTAAGAATTGCTTTGTGACTGACTGACCACATACACTCGGTTGACAAATTAAGCATTTAAATTAGCCCAGTAAACTCAACAACTTTTTCAAAGGAACATAGGTCGAAATATGATGAAAAAAAAATTTGTCTCTCCTTATAACTTGAGCATTTCGCTGATTGCCTTATTATGAGAAGTTTTTTTTGAGAATTTAATATGTACCTATAGGTTGCTTGGGGAAAGTTGCTCAGTATAATAGGAAGAATCACCCCTTAAAGTTTAGCTAGTTTAAAGTAGGGCTGCCATCCGTCCGGGTTTCCCCGGATTTGTCCTAGTTTGGAAGACGTCCTGGGAGCGTCCGGGCGGGGTTTAAATTGTAGTCCGGGTGGGTTTCGACCAGATCCCGTTCCCATAATTTATATAAAACCTACATACCTAAGAAGGTTAAAAAATAAAGCAAAATTACTCACATGTCGTCACAATAACGATTTAACACACTATTTTGAGCAACAAAAGAGGCTTAAAATTAAAGTTTTCTTCTATCAAGTACGGAGTACAATATATTTTAATCAAGATGTATATGTGAATGGAAAAGAAAAAGTAAAAATTACGCTTCCGGTCCTGCGGGGCAGGTTTTAGAGATGGCAGCCCTAGTTTACAGTGACCTAATCCTTACTAATATTATAAGCGCAAATTTTTTAAGTATTGATGTATGGATGTTTGTTTCTGTTTCACGCTCCAACGGCTGCACCAACTTTGATAAAACTTGGTACGGATGTAGCTGACACCCTGGAAACACAGGCTACATAACTTTCCCAAATTCCCACGGGAACAAATTACCGGGCGGAAAGCTAGTATGTAAATATGTACGCCGTCTACATACCATTGTCATGATCAGGCAGTGGCAGGCTGTCCGAGGCATCTGATGCGAGCGCCAGGTCCGGAGACTGGCAGCTTAGCAGCGCAGTCAGGCCTTCATGCTCGTTGTCTGGAACAAAAGAGAAAAACTGTAGAAGTTTCTTTGCTTCTTCGCTTAGACTGAACTCTTTATAAAATATGCTTTACAGAATGGTGTCTGTTTGGCTCTGGTATATCAGAATTGTGGTTCAAACCACAACACTATGCTGCGTCACTACTTTTTCTTTGACCAGCGATATCACAATCATTATTATTAAAAAAAAATGTGTTAATTTACTTGTTGTCATTTTAGTTAGTAATTTATACAGGTTCTAAGAGACAGCTGTAAGTATGATCGATTACAATTTTTTTTTTGAAACGTCAAATTTTCGTTATTTACCTACTTTGGCGCTACGTAATATGCCGCGTTATCAACGAATGAAACACTGCACTGCCTAAACCGCTGGTAGAAAGACGTGAAAGGAGAATTTATCCCATAAATGACGTAGACATCCGATAAGAAAGGATTTACCAAATTTTCCCTTTTTAAAAAGAAACCAGTAAACTATTCTGCAATCTGCATGTTCTGTAATCCCAGTCAAAGTAAAAAATGATTTATTTTCTGGAACGGACAGTCACTTAAAATACGTTAATTACTATCTCGTTCCTGTTTCGTTTTCATTCAGACTCAAAGACAACCGATCACTTGAACAAACATTTCGCAAACGCTCGTCGCATAACGTATAGGTACATTACGTGAAACGTAATACGTTAAAGTGAATGGAGTACTCTCCCTACGAATATCGTCTTACATATACTCTGAATACACTCATAGAATAACGTAAAAACTCTATAGTACGTATTGCGAGGTTCGCTTTGTAAAGGGCCTTGAATTCCAGTTGTTTTCACGACATTGTAACAGCTTTTATTTTAAAATGCTTATAAAGTATTAAAATGTAGTTCTATCTTCTATAATTTTTCATAACCAATATTTAAGACGAAAGTCAACGGAAAAAAAATCTTTGCTTGTTGTGCCATAATTAGTGCGTCTCTCGTGTAAGCCTAATAGGGTAATATAAAAATCGTTTCTAATAAATTATAACACACTGACGAAGTCTCGATAAGAAGCTCGCATTTCCGCTGAAGGTAAGTAAGTAAAGTACTAAGTATTACAAGTTCCTTGTTTAATCATCGGTTGCAATAAAATCTCATAATTGCCTCGCCGTCTGCTGAGAGCTTCCCGTAGAAATACCAAAGAGCTCTTAAAACTTCTGCTCGAATCCCTATAAATTATTTATAGCATTTGCGGAATTTCCTTGTTCCTCGCTACGCTCCTAATTATGTAAGATTTGAGCAGATTTTACCGTGATCTTTGACTGCCTATTAACAGGGATTTGTTTAATTGAACGGTTAATTTAGATTCCATTTCTGGAATTTGTCCTCCAACCTCCAATCAGATTTTATAGCAAGCTATGAAAGGAATCGTCTGAGCTCCTATGTGGATGCTCCCCTTTGACATAAATGTTTGCACTGAATTCATAGCGTCTACGTTTTGGGGAAAATACGCGACGCTCAATAGACGTTGCGGTTTCTGTCGTAATATTCAGAGGAATGGCCGATATTAATTGCATAGCGGTGACGACAGACGGCACGGCGCGGCGAAGGAGACTTCGCCAAATTTATTTAGCTTAATTAAATGATACAATGTCAATAGCGACTGTACATTGGAAGTAGAGTATTGTGGCGAGCTTTGTGTGAGCAGTTTCTCAAGTTTTCGGCAGTAAGTCAAGCTGCGCGCGATATTACTTCATTTGCAACTTTATGGGGCCGTATTTCCCTTCGGCGCGCTCCGCGGTCGCCGCTCCGCCTTTCTCGCCCGTTTTATGAAAAAACTCTCAGGCAGTTTTCTTTAAATTATTATCTCGAGAAGCCACTCCGGTCTTTTCTTCCAGATATAGTAGGGAAAAATAGGTCGTAAACGAGTGGTCCTTGTTATGTTTCTGTCAAATAAAACGCTGACGATATAATTTAATTAGCGATGTCTCTTCTCCTAACTTAATGTTGTGGAAGGAGAGTAATTCTTAGCGGGCGAGGAGTTCGTTGTCGGTAGAGCTATATTCGCTTTGCATTTGAGTTCCGAATGCGAGTTTCCGCCATAAAAATTGGCGTTATGGCCGGTAGCGCGGCGATGCAGTCATAAAACTACTAACGATTCACCGTTTGCACGTACTTGGCCAGTAGTGTTACAAAAATGAAGCTGTCTATCGTTATTGCGATCTGAATTTAATGGAAACATTGTTCATTGTGTCCTTTACCGTATTCAATATCCGCTTTTGATACAGAGTCAAAGTTAGCAGTACAAAAAAGCGATTATTTAGTTTCTCATTTAAAATTTTAAAGTAAGAAGTATGATGAAATTTTCAACTTTATTTGGGACTAGCATTCCGTTCGGGACTTCGTTCCCGTGGGAATTCGGAAAAATTATGTAGCCTATGTTACGCAGGGATAATGTAAAATCCTAATAGTGAAAGAATTTTTGAAATCGGTCCAGTAGTTTTTTTATTCGTTACATATAAAAATACAAATCTTTCCTCTTTATAATATTAGTGTTGATGTAGAAATCGGTCTAAATACCTAATTCATGAAGTCAAACTGTCTTCCTGTACAATCTGAAGTTAGAACATAATACTTGATTACCTATGCATTTATATTTAATTACTCAAAATTTATATGCACTAAGTCCTTAAATTTTAATCTTATCACAATCATTAGTATAGGTAATCAGTTGATTAATAAACTAATTATTCAAATACTAGTGGTTGACCAAGTTTCTCAAAAACTTTTTTAAAATGAATTTTCCAGGATTTAAAACGTAGTTTCTTTACGCCGCGCCGGTCGGACGATTCTTAAAAGTTTTTAAATTGATTCTAAGTAATTTTGGGTATCTTTTTTCCTAGATACTAAAGCGACTTTGGAAGTTGGAAGTCCTTGATTTTTCTTTTTACTGGATAATATTTGTTAATTAGGAAATGTTATCATCAACAGAATTGATCTCCTTCATTTCAGAAGAACTCTAGGACTCTCATTTTCACTACTAGAAGAACTCTAGGACTTCATCTAGAGAGTCTTTAGGACTCTCATTTTTTATTTCAATATTCATTCAGTATTTATATTTGTGTACTGTGATAATACTTTTGTACGTAAAAATATCCTAATACCGGCTGATTATTTAACAGGAAAACTGCAATCATTAACTGTTAAAACAAACATGTGAAAGATAAACAAATTTCTTTGTATATGTCACCTAAAATTGTTAAACCCATAATATTGCAATGTTACTTCGTAAGATTATAAGCTCTCGGTACTTTGTGAACTGCCTTAATTTTTTTTCACACTGACGAACTTTTTTATATTATTAATGCTACCTAACCTAATTTATCCTGATTTCATGCAGGTGGCCCTTAAAGTTTCGTGGAATTGTCATTGTACTAGGCAAGTTGTGATGTCGCGGGAGATTATAATTTTACTAGTGAAATTTTAATATTACGGTTCGTAAAATTTTCCGGTGACTATGTAAATTATATTGTTACTTTCCAGTTCTATTTTATTCTCGTCACTGTACATGTATGCATGTATTGCCATCTTCGTCTTTCAGCACTCCACGGGATAAAACGGGATGTTATTGCAGTTCAATGGAAATCTGAAAAGAAATCTCCATCAGCTCTTAATCCTACTTTAAAACAGGCTTAAGTATTCGGCATTTGAACGGGAAATATTCCCCAAGTCTTCCCCAAGATTGAATTTCTCTCGCTAAAAACTTTACCGAAGTGCTAAAACAAGTAATACTTCTAAACTACAAATGCAAGTCCGTAAGTCCAGTAGCTTGCAAACTTTAACACCGAGTTAGCACGACCAAATGAAATGGATTCAAGTTTCGTCTTCTTAAATTTGCAAGACTTTAATTAATGAGCAAATACTGGTAAGATTTCAGCAAGTTTAACCTGGATTTTCTGACTTATTTAGTTGTAGATGTGCGGGTATTTTGGGCCAGAAGTTGAGTTAATGTTTGTTGAAGATACGAAAAGTTATTCTTTGCTTTAACTCGGGCTGTTGATACCGGATTGTTTTATAAGCGAGTGAGCGACTATTTCAGAAACCAATGGCGACTCAGTGGCGGTAGAATGATAATGGTGACCACTTCATCCGTTCAGATGGCAAGATTTAGAACTATCTAAACTTCATACATTTAATTTTGATGACAGCACCCCGGCCAACTGAATGAAAAGTTAACTTAACGTATAGTTGGCTTAGGCGCTGCTAGTCGGAGTTTTTTTTGTTTATTATAAGATGGGTTAACTCAGGGGTTCCCAACCTTTTTTTGTCTACTGCCCACTTTAAGAATAAATTATTTTTTAACGCCCCCCTTTTTAAACATACTTAAAAACCGCTAAGTACTTATAACTGATTATTGAAACGCAACTTTATAGTATTCGGACAGAGTATCTTTTATTGAAAATAAAACAAACATAATCAATTCTTATATAAAAACTAATGTGAAGGTTGAATCTGATGCTGTTCAAAAAGTTTGTTGATATCAGGTTCCAATTTACTCAAAAACAGCCGCAAGTCGCCACGTTCGGTAACACGCAAACGATTTCTCTTTTTAGTAAGCAGCGTTGCCACAGCACTAAAACCACGTTCACACAAATATGACGATGGGAATGCTATCAAGAATCGTTGAACAATTGACCACAATCCAGGGTACAATTGCAGGATCGGTTTTTGAAGCCAAAATTCTTGATATCCATTTTTGAACTTGATTTTTATTTCTTCGTTTGTTGTCAATTCTATAAGTTCTTCTTCCAGCTGAGGTGACATTGCTATGTTGACATTTGAAAACGGATCTAACACCCAGTCTGGTATTTCCAAGTTTAAAATGTCCTGGTATCGTTCGGTGAAGTCAATGTGGAGGTTTTCCAAATGTTGGCAGTAGGCAAACAAGTCGTCGTTACTGCAGGATACTGATAAATTCGGAAAATTGTGAAACTCACGTCTGCCCATATTCTTTTTGTGCAGAAGCAGTTTGGCTGCGAAAGCAGCAACGACATTTTTTGTTTTAATTAAATTTAGTTCATCGCCTTGCAGTTGGAGGTTCATGTCGTTGAACAATTTATACAGGTCTGTCATGTAAGCTATATCATTCTTTGATGTTATGAGCTTGTTGCGCAGTTCTGTATCTTTAGTTTCCAAGAACTCTATCACAGAGTCAAACAGGTTGTAAAATCGAATCAGACAATTGCCTCTTGACAGCCAACGAACTTCAGTATGAAGCAATAAACGGTTGAAATCTTCGTCATTAGTAACACAAAGCTGATGAAATAATCTATCATTCAAAGAGCTGCTACGGATTTTATTGACTGCTTTGATGACATATTGCAGTGATTGAAATAGTCGTTCACTTAAGTTTCTAGCAACCAAATGTTGTCTATGAATAACGCAATGTATAGCAAGGACATCTGGAATTTTATTTTTTAAGTACGCTATGAAGCCTTTATGGCGCCCTGTCATAGACGGAGCGCCATCCGTAGCAACTGATATAATATTTTTCAAAGGAATCTCTTTCACTTCACAAAACTTTTCCAATGTATTGAATATGGTTTCGCCTTTTGTATCTGTCTCCAAATTTCTGGCAAACAATAGTTCTTCACGTATTTTCTCATCTTTAATAAACCTCACGTAAGATAGCAACAACGCTTCATTAGTTGGTAAAGTGGACTCATCGAGCTGAATTGAGAATTGACTAGTCCTCAGATGATTGCACAATGATTCTTCAATGTTTTCAGCCATTTCATCAATTCGTCTTTGCACAGAATTATTACTCAAAGGAATTTTTCGGATAATATCTGCGGCCGGTTTATGAAGCACAGTAGTTATTACTTCCTTTATTGCTGGCAAAATTAACTCTTCTCCGATTTTGTGTGGTTTGCCTTTTTGAGCAATTAACAAAGAGATATTGTACGAAGCTCGAAGTCCGTCGTCATCTTGCTTAGCAGCCGCCGAAAATAGTTTTGATACACTTGGCTGAGTATTATGCTTCTTCTCTAGGTCTTGAAAATATGCTACATTCTTGTCTTTCTTATCTGGATGCATTTTATTCAAATGATCTTGCAGTCTTGAAGGCTTCATTGCTTCGTTCGAAAATGTTTTTAGACATAGAAGACACAAAGGCGACGACGGGTTTGTGGGATTTTCAATAAATCCGAATTTAATATATTCCGCAAAGTATTGCCGTCTCTTCTTTTTTACTTCCGACATTGTTTTGTTTTGAGAAATACGTAAGTGTTATAATGAAGTACTGCTTATCTATTATGCGCGAAACCGCAAATGAAAATAAAATAAATTTACGTCGTTTATATAGGATTGCATAAGCAGCACGCACCAACAGGAATAAGACAAACGTGCATAAACTCGTTTATCTCATTCGACGCCCAATCGTACTCGACAAGCAAGAACAAGTATTATAGAACCAGCCGATTGATACAGGAATGTACAAATCGGATTATTTAACAAAAACTTGTTAAAACATGATTGCCCGCGGTCTATTATATCGAACCGAGTTTGAGCTATATCTTAATTAATATTAGTTGATGTTCACAAGATGTAGTCGAGAGTCGAGAGCTCAGTCGGTGTCTAAGAGTCTTCCTAGCTAGGTAGATGAAATTATAAATCGACCCCAAAGCCCTACACAACGCCCCCTTTTTTTTCTGGGTCTCTTACCGCCCCCCTTTAGGCCTGCAGCGCCCACAAGGGGGCGTTATCGCCCACGTTGGGAAAGACTGGGTTAACTCTTGACTTCAATCTTGACCATAATGTCAAAGATGAGGGCGACGATGGAGCGAGTTAACCCAGAAAATGCCAATAAAGGCACTGGTACTCCCACGCACCGACGGAACACAGCAAGCTGTTTGGCGTCAGACTTCGGTAGGAGGGTGGTCGCGAACCAGACGGCCCTTTAGCCTACCACACCGCATGAGACCGTAGGACGACACCTCAGATTCAGAAAAAAAATACTAGGAGGCAGGTCTCATTTGTGTTTCCTTAGTCGCCTCTTACGACACCCACGGAAAGAGATGGGGACGATGGGGTGGTGTAATTCTTAACCGATCACCACACGGTAATTTTTTTTTTAGTAAAAGTTGTTAAGTTTCGCGGGGAAGATCGTCACATTAATAAAATAAACAAGGTTTAAATCAAAATAATTTGTATGAGGTTTCGATAGATCTCAATTCCACCACCTGAATGGATAAAGTGGTCACCATTGTCATTTAACCACCTTTGAGACGCTATTGATTGGGCGTTTTTCCACTTGACGGTACGACAACGGTAACGGCCTGGCTGCCGGGGAAGCAAAAATGTATGAAAATGTGTGGCATGTTTTTTACTGACCGGCGCCGGTGTTGGAACGGCGATTAATCTCACCGGTACGTGCCTTAGCCAACGCCGTGACACCAAACTATCCAGTCGCTGCCGGCCGGAAAAACCGTTGTCGTAAAAACGTGGAATAGACGCGCATGTCTTACAGAGAACAGACAAATTTTACTTAAGAATTTTGTAGAGATTCCAAGTACATGGATGGAGTGAAGATGTTACGTCATAATAATGTTCCACACCTCATTAAGGAAGATTTTAGAACTCATTTGCTTAACTGAAGTGAGTCTGTTTTATTCCTTTAAAGTATCTTTATTTTAGTATTTAATAGAAACTTTTTGTATAATATTCTGGAGATCCTTAGGGGCGCTCTATAGCATTAATAATGATGGCAGTGTTCTGTACATTTAAGTGAATGAAAACGGAGGGGAATTCCCGTCATTTACACATTCGCGCTATAAACGGGGTGGACAGAGCATTATGTGGTTAAACTTCAAGCAACACTGACAAGCAGCCATGGGAATGAACTGCTCAGATCTAGAGTTATTTCAGACTTAGTTAAAATTAGAAAATAAGAAAATTATGCGTTTAAAAAGAGCACCCTCAGAGTTTCTTGCCTGTTCTTCTCTGGGGAAGACTGCACCTTTGCGAATAGGCGTAGAGTCAGTAGGGTCAATAGCACGAATGCGTATGTATGTATTTAAATCCTTAATGTTTGTTTGTATGTATTTCATGTATTCTTCAAAATTACTTTACGCCATCATGGTTAATGAAACGATGCGTATTTGCAAAACGGTAGCACTATTTAGAAATGGGACAAAGTGCCTGAAACATAAGTATCAAATTGAAAACATTGTGTCATCCCGTAAATATACAACATTTAGAGGCGATTAGGGCAAAGTGGAAGAGCCTTGAGGCATTACACAGTTAAACTTCAAAATTACAGAGTAACATAAATAAATTCCCAGAACCCCACTTTCCTTTCTCTCGGCTTAAGCTTAAGGCAAAGGACACACTGAAAATGTCCCGTTATCTTATTACCGGGACTTTATGGGACATGTGGAATTAGAACCTTTTAAATGCCGTCTAATGAAAACAGCTATTTGTCTTTTCAGCAAGTAGTCTTTTGTGTTTTATGCTTTTTGGGAATTAAATTCTGAATTAAAAAAACTGTATAGGTAAGTGGTCTGTAAATCTATCCTATTTTTCTTCTAAAAATAATGGCTTCTATTTAAATGATAATCAAATTTAGTAAGTTTTGGTCATCAAAATAATAGAAGTGTGACGTCAGTAGTTATTTTGGCAATGTATTGATGTTTGTTACTTTTGGATGGAAATTACCGAACGGATCTTAATAAAATTTTAGTGTCATAAAGAATAGGCATAATAACCTACTTACAATTTACATACTTCCAGTAAATCCTCACAAAATTCACAGGATCCCTTTAATCATTAGGTTATACACCCCGTTCCAACCCCAAAATATCAAAATGTGGCATAATTTGTTGTTCGCAAAATAACCGCAGAAATTAGATATCTTTTGTTTAGGTCCACGGAAATGAGTTTTCCCATTTCTGGTTGCGGGATATAATTACGTCGTGTGTCCACGGTATTACACCCTCTTTTCGCTGTCCTAAATTCTGTAGGAAGAAGACAATTATGACATCTGATAGCGCGCTTTGAAGTTCTTACGAGACTTTAATGTAAGGAGGTAAGTAGGATAATTAGAAACGATAATTAATTCAGGGATAAAGGAGGCCTTAAACAACCAGAACAGTGCACAGTCAATGCTTAGTCAATACTTAGGGATATAAATGCGTGTTTAATCAAACAATGTAGACCTGAACTGCTCTTGACAGTTCTAAGTTTATTTATTTCCAGAAAACGTTAAATAAACTTTAATGTAGGTTCTTATAGGCCTAATAGGCTTTTTACCGTCTGGAAAGTTTTCATGTTTTCCAAATTAAGATTTATAGGTTTAGTCGTCCATTTTTTGGATAGTTACAGGTAATTTATAATTTTCAGATGCTCGTACTTGCTTAAAAACTACATCATTCTCTATAACTCCCCAAGTTGGTTAAGGAGCTCTTGTTTAGAAAAATATATTTTATAATAACGTATTTTCTTGAAGCAACAAGAACGGGGCGTGCGTAATCGATTTTACATGTTATTTGAAAAGCATTGGGAATGTAAAATTACTTACCAAGTAAGACAAGCTAAGTAACTTCTTAATCCTGTTTAATTATTTGGATAGGAATCGCGCCAACTTTGGGAAGGTTCCCCCTGACAGTATATCTTTAATGTCAGAAGTCAGGAAGTTGACGACTTTGCCTTACTTTCGGAGTATACATAAGTACGACGGTGGGCTCGTCAGGTCTGAGTCAAAAAACTATAATACAATTTCTCTTTGTCTGATCGGAAATTGACTAAATCCAATATTTAGTAGACAAATGCTTACAGAATAATGTTGATAGGAAAAAATATAATCATAAATTTTAAATTCATCCACGTTGGCTATCAAGTAATGCAAATAATCTTATCCTATATATTTTTAATATGTTAAATTGCAGGGCCTTCTCACTGACGCATCAATTCTAGGACCTAGAAAGCTGAAATTTGCCCCAAATTCTGCTTTTATAACGTAAGCAAGGAGTAAGAAAGGATTTTACATAATTCCCAAGGGAACGAAGTCCTGGGCGTCATCTAGTAAACATGTAAATTAATAACAGAATTAGAGGTAACTTTGACATATTTTTGTATATTACATAAGGCGTACACATACTTAAAGCGATCAGCATAAACATTTGGAAGATACTGTTATTACAAATTTCCTGAAGCCCAGCTCAGAGTATTTCCAACTTATTTTCAAACAGCCCAACTAGGATTAATCATACAATTTAAAGCACAGCAACAGGAAATAGTTTTGCGGATCTCTTTGTCAAGCGATCTAGCATCTGGCACCAATATATTTAACCTTTATTAACAAAGTTATATGAGGGTCGATGTTAGTCATAAAATTTAATAGAAATAGGCTTTGTTGAATTTATGAGGGCTCGATTGTGACGCTCGACGCTCGTACGCTAATCTTATTGGGCTCATAATACCCATAACAAAAATATGCAGTAAACGTGTGTGTTATTATTCCATTTCGTCGAACATAGCCCTGATACGATTTCAATATTGGAAAACCTTGAATTCGTTCTTTTTTCGGTACTCTTATTCAATGTGTATTTTAGTACTCAAACCTTAATTCCTAGAAATTATTATTTTTCTGGCTTTCAATATCAAATTTGAAAATTAGAGGCACATTCTAAGGTTTCCCTTTTACCATTTATAAAGGAATTTTCTTATAAAATAAGTGTTTTCAGCAATAGAATCTTACCGGCTATTGTGATAAAGGGTGATTTTGATACTGATAAGATAACATTTAAGTGTATGTATATATTTTTATGATAATAGTATAGTATACCTAAGTAATTTTAAGTATTTTTTAAGTTAAATTTTTTTTATAATATACCTACTTTTGTAGTTTTGATAAACTTTTCGATTGACATCATTTAAAAAAAAATCTGACCATTGTGTTTATAGTTATTTTTGTTACTGTATTCCCGTATGATAAAGTAAAAAGTTCATATTTAAAGCGCGCTGTCCTTGTTGTCCGTAATTGCTGTTGTTCAAATTAAATTGTATTGCATATATTCGACGCAAAGCATTTTTTATAAACAAAGAATTTAAATTTGAACTTGAACATATTTTGCTTAAAAAAAATGGTTTGTACTGACAAAACTAAAACAAAATGAAATGTGAAAACTTACGCATAGTCCTGCCATCATTTAATTTAACGGAACTTAATGACGATGTCCCCTAGAGAATGTAATTAGAGTGTCCCAATATGCGAGGGAAGGGTCAACCTAGATGATTATTGCGTCGTATAGTTAGATATGCAAAGGATAACTTCTAGTGATATTTCAAGTGAGGCCATACACAATAGGGTAAAGTCAGGGTGACTATACAAATAGCGAAACTTTAGAGAGTGATTCTCCCTAGGAAACTGAACAACTTTCTCCACGAAAACTATATGAAATTAACAAAAAAATAATTCATCTTCCAATAAGTTCTATGGAGAGGTTCGTTTATCGATCTATGTTTTTTGGGGTAAGTTGTTCAGTTTTGTGGGCTAATTCATATCCCTAAATTTCGTTAACTTTTTTAAATTTGCCCAATACTGAGTTATAAAGAGAGGGCCACACTTCCTTACAGTAGAAATTAAGAAGAAACCAGAATTGTTATATTAGCCTCTGCATCAAATTCAAGATTTTAAAGGTATATGGGATTATAACGAAATGAAAATGTTCTTGGACGATAGCGGGGAAAGTTGACGCAAGCTCTTGAAATTCATTTTGTAATTCTATCATAATAAATGTCAAACATTTGTTAAGATGCTTGGATGATTGTTATGCAATCACGCAATAGCGGTGGACGGATTATGATGAAATAAGTAACACTGCAAAAACGTTTACAGTAAAGGCATCAAACATCAGAATAAAAGATAGGCAACATTAGTTTTCTCTAATGAGGGCTATCGCGTATGAATTCGCCGCTAGGGGCGCTGGTGTAGCGTGAGGTCTCTGGGCTACAATCTTCATAATATATAAAACAAAGTCAGGTTTGTTCTAACACTTATAACTCGAGAACGGCTGAAACTATTTTGATAAAATTTGGTGTGAAAGTAGCTGATACCCTATATTAACACATAGGCTACCTAATTTTCCCAAATTTTTACGGGAACGAAGTCCCGGGCGGAAAGCTTGTCTTAATATTATACTTAAAACAAAGTCAGGTTGGTTTCAACACTTATATTACTCGAGAATGGCTGGACTGATTTTGATAAAATTTGGTAAGGAGGTAGCTGCCACCTTTAATTAACACAGGCTAAATAATTTTCCCAAATTCCCACGGGAACGAAGTCCCGGATAGAAAGCTAGTATGATGATAAATGTATATTGAGTGGCTCTAGTGACATGTACCTACACAAAATAATTTACTTATCTATAGAGGCCAAGTCCACTCTGAAAACGCAAAAGCATTATTTATCATAATAGCTTTCCGCCCGCGGCTCCTCCCGCGTGGACTACAGGTTATATCGTGCCCAACTGTGGTATAAAATGTAGCCTATGTCCTTTCCCAGGCTCTAATCTATCTCTGTACCAAATATCATCAAAATCGGTTCAGTAGTTTAGGCGTGAAAGACGGACAGACAGACAGAGTTACTTTAGCATTTATAATATTAAAGTAAGGATATGTATATATTCCATTTAATATGGCTTCAGCATTAAAGGTTATGGGTTCAATTCTCACCAAGAACAAACATGCGATGAACATAGATGTTTGTTCTGTGTGTTTGTTGTGTCTGTGTGTATTTATGTATTGTGTATAGGTTTCTGATATGTGATACGTGAATGTTTTGAAGGGACATAGTTAACCCTGCGAATCGCTACCAACCACTGCTTTGAGACAGTTTTATCTTTCGGAAACTTATGTCCGCCTTTATTTTCGGAGCACAACGGGACTTCGCAACACTGCGGCATTGACAATATGTTAACTCAACGGTTAAATTGTATTTAATATAATTTAAATGTAAATTTTTGTTTTGGTGCCCGTAATAACAAACTTTGACAGCCGTACTTTAGGACCTCACTCTACAGTGGCGCCACCTAGTGAGACTAAAAACGATAGTCCTCATTCCCACGGAAACCAGGTTCCAGGCGGAAAGCTAATTTTTTTAAAATCGGTGAACAAAAGGCGACATTCAAATGCTTCTTTGCGTAATAAGAAAAGCACAAAGAATGCAACTAGCATAAAACTGAGCAGTGAAAATTGCGATTTCATTGTCACCACTCGGCGCCGCCTAGCTTTTTTGCTCCATGGAAATACAATTCTCAAAAGTGACAATTCATCTCTCTAAGTGCTTTCTTTCCTGGATAAAATATGCAAAACTACCACTTACTTTTATTGTTTACTTGCTTTTTTATTGCATGATGTTTTGGAGGAGGCGTAAAGTTTTTTCTGGCTTTCAAATTATTTTTACGTGCGACCTTCATTCCAGATAAGGAAAACAGGAAAAAAAGCCGTTACTTGATTCATGGGAAATTAGAAGTCCTTCCTGTATTGAGCTATTTTCGTTCAAAAATGCTTTTGTATTCCTCTAAGACTGATTTTCTCAGAATAACGGAATAATCACTGTTAAGGTATTATATTCGTATTATAAATACCCTTTATTGCGCAAAAAGCTTAGATCATATATAAACTTTACATACACTCACGTCTGTAATCCCATACGGGGTAGGCAGAGCACCAGTGGTTCAGAACCACTAATATATGATCTAAGGTAAAAAGACTAAGGCTAACAAGCAATTAAACAATATCACTAGTCTTGAACAATATTGCAAAGGAAAGTGCTTTCATTGTTGTTTACAATGATATTTTTAAATGAGTTAACCAGTTTGTTCTAGTCAATATTTGTAGAAAATTAAAAGCGGTGTTATGATAAAAATCAAAAGATCATTGCTCAAAAGATGAACTGAATCATGAAACCTTGTCAATGTTTTATGATTTCAGTTTCATAATGTAAAATTTCTAAAAGTTGAGCGAAGAATAAAAACGAAAAGTGAGATTTTTTGGGACAGGTGGTTTTTTACGACACTTGAAAGAACACATGTCAAAATACATATCAATAACAAAAATAGATCAGCCGATTTCCTAAAGTTCGAAAAGACATTTTTAATTTGTGAATGTGAAAGTTACATTACATACGCTCACGTCATTAATCCCATACGGGGTAGGCAGAGCACCAGTAGTTCAGAATCACTTGATGCCACTATTGACATAAATGACATGAATGTTAAAGTTATATTTTTATGGTCGTTAACAAATTTTAAAGCATTAATTCAACCTATTCATTACTACTATCGTAAATAGCTCTTAAAAGTTTGAGAATATGAATAACCCTACAAATTACGAGAGGTTGTTTCAATTCAGGGTTGTAACAGTTGAAAAGTTTGCATATAATTACGGCTGTTAATGTATGAGGAAGGAAGGAGAAATAGACGTAAACTCTGTGCGAAAAGAGATATGTATTCAATTAAATTTTAATATATGTTTCATTTTTCCAATACTCTTTCACCAAAAGTTATTGTTTTACTTACCGATACTGGTAGTAGCACTATCAGTGTAAACATTATAACAAAATGCTGAGACAGAATTATTTTTACGAGCAATGTCTACATGCCTTTATTAATTAAATAGTTTTACAAACATCTATTTCTTGAAAACATTTCTTATTTTATTTTTCAGATGCTTTTCGTGTGTACCTTGTTACGATAATTCTACATTTTAAAAGTACTATTTTTAATATTTCACCTTAAATATGCTAAAACAAAATTTTGACTAGACTTAACATCATAAAAAATGAAATTTAATTTACAAAAATATAGGCAAAGTGATGATCATTCAAATAAACTACAGCTCACCATATCTCTCACTCTCCCGCGAGTCACACTAATTAATAATTGTACATCTCTTTGGGGATGATGAACTTATTTACAATATGTTAATTCAAATACTCTCAGGGATCGACTAATGGATTCCACATTATGTTTGTTTACCGACAATTAATGAGACAATGTTTTAATCACAATTTCCCATGTCAATTGTTTTTGATAGCTTTATTTATTTCAATAACTTTTAAACTAAAGAAGAGTGGAGCGTCACGACAAATAACTACCATTCTTCAAAGAAAGCTTCTTCCTTTGTAAAAGAAATGTAATACTAAATTCATTTTAATTTGGTGTCATTGTGTGGGTTGCAGGTACAAAGTGATCATTTATTATTCAAATTAAGACCGCCTTGATTAGTGCTAAGCCTAGCTTAAGTTCTACGTATACGAATAGAATAGACAACTCACAATATACAAATAGTAACTTAACACCTAATTTATTACCATACAAGACGGGGCGCTGAGACTAAACCAAAGCCTCTACGTAAAAATAAAAGCACGGTAGCGGCAAAATCATATTTGTATTTGTCCACATCAAAGAAATAAAGTCAACCGACTTCAATCCCAACAATTAAATTAGTTAACCACAAACCAAAACGCCATCTAAATATTATGTGTATATGTTTTAGTTGACTTTTTTAAAAAGCATTGAATCAATTTTGATAAAATTTATATTGGACCACTTCAAGAGTTTCTACCCTTTCAAACAAAAAAATAAATTTGAAAATCAAGCAACAATTGGCGAAGTTATCGCGTAACAAACTTACAAAAAATTAAAAAACAAATATGCAGTCGAATTGGGAATCTCCACCTTTCTTGAAGTTAGTTAAAAATGAGTAGAAAGCGTATGAAACTGTAGGCAAAAAAGAAACATTGCCTCTCTGTTCAGCTTGTGCGATCCGCAGCTTATTTTGGCATGTAAGGTTTTATTTTGGTCCATAAAATTTTAACACTTCTTACCAGCTTCTATTCCAACATTATCAACTTAATACTTCCGTGACAAACTATATATTTGTGTACTGTGCAACCAATAAGACTTAGATTGAGACTACGCAGGCAGTATAGTATTATCATTGCTGCCTAATAGCTCTGTGATTCAATATTCAATTACAATATTTACCCACGTTCACGTGTGGTTAGTTGTGTAGCATGTATTTTAGATTGCAGGTGAAGACGAGGAATTGATCATCACTTTACCTTATAATTTTCGATGACTATTGAATTGACTTATGTGGGATTTTTTTTAAGAAATATTAATAATCAGAAAAACCTTTGAGCCGATACGTCATTCTATTTCTTGACCTTTTTCTTACCGAAAAATAGTTTTCCTAAGTCGTTTATCCATACCATTATTTTGCGGTTTAATGTAAAAATCCAAGTTATTTTATACTAGCATATTTTTAATTGTTATTTAAAAACGTTTTTTTGACCAACTTCTATAAATAATAATTATCCGCAGACCAATATAAATGTCATTTATTTGGACACGAATCTGACTTTAAGTAAATTAGTATTGTAAAACAAGTCAATACGAGTACCTATTAACGAAATAAATTTCGCTTTAAATTCTTATCGTCTTTGTAAAAGTAAAAAAAAACTTGTAATTATTCCACCGCATCGCCAAAGCCGCTGTTGTTAAGGAAGCCTATTGCCTCCCTTTCCGAGTCCTAATTATTTTCTCTTTCAAATCGAATCGCAACTTTGTAATTGAAATGCACAACGGTAGGATCTTTCCAATTTGCCCGCTCAATAATAGCGGAGAATTTTCATCGTCCGCTTAAGGAGATATAATTCAATTAGGGACCTTCAGAGCTCGTTTGCATGAGTTTGCATTTTTAAGCTAACCCGAGATGAATTTCAGCAAATTTTGACAAGTTCATGTCCTGCAGCTACCCCTGGAGGCTAATGAGCGAGTTGCCCAACTAGGGATCTAAAAGTTACTTAAGGTTTTAGAAAGATTATCGTAAGTACAAATATATTTTCTTCATATCGTGTCTGTAATCAAGTGTGTGACGAACTTGACTAACTCTGGTATCTCAAACCGCCAAATGGCCTTTCACAAAAATGGTAGAGTCATATGAGTTGGAATAGGGTGAGTAAAATAAATTAAGTTAACATCTTCTGTTTTCAGTTTCAATCAGTTTTTAGCGTCACTTCAAAAAACGACTGACCAACCTTCAGCTAAATGAATTTGTATGTCCCAAATCTCCCACAAAAAGACAAATTTTTCCAAATGTAAAAATTAAATAAAGTGAACAAAAACGGCCCCAGCTTCCTGATGAAGTATTTTCATTTTACAAAGCGGATTAAGTATTGTGTTAGAATGATTTTTTCCGAAACAACGCCTTTGTGAATTTATTTTTAATATTCATAATCTTTGGACAGAACATTGACTTTGGAGTTGAACAAAGAAGTTTTATTTTCTAACAAGGCTACCATTCTGTTAAATTACACGCCTAATAAGTTAAATACCAAATTAGAACAATTAATTCTTTTGAAGTTGGATTCAAATGTTATAATTTCCTTAATTTTATTAAGTAGGTATCATTTATATTTTTATGGTGTCTCAAACAGACGCTGTTTGATTAATCTTTAAAGATGTAGAGTTCTATAATGACGGTAGATAAAATAAGAACAAACTTAAATTTTATGTTTTAAATCCAAAAAAAATTAATAACTTGACTACGAATTATGAGTGACACATACACACGAGCCTAGGAAATCTGTTAAAATAACGCTGACGTTAAAATTTCAGAATAAAAATTAAAGCGCTTTTAGTAATGTGAGAAATAATTCATGAGTAAAAACATAACATACAGAAACACGTGAGCCACTTTCCATTTTAGATGGAGTCGCAATCGCAATCAAAACAATACGATTCAGAATGGCGATGGCCGCGATAGTAAACGACATTGTCCAACGATGCCCGAAGCCAGTTGCGAATGCAAAATCCAGCATTTGAAATTCAAAATAGCTGCCATAGCCCAGGGACTGGAAGCAAGGAGAATACCTCTCATGATTCTTTAGTCAAATAAAATAAGTTGAATACTGCGACATCTGAATGCCAATTCTGTTGGCTCTGTTAAGTCATATCTGTGTCTGATTAACATTCCGAATATTTTAGCTCGAAATGTGGTTTGAACGTTCGTCTTGTAACTTGATTTTATGATTTCAGTAGCGCACCGTGCTTGGGGAAATAGGTCAGTTTTAAGGAAGCTAAGAGAATTTTCAGTGGACGTTTAGATTTCAATTAGCGTTTGAAGTCTGTCACACTGGTTTAATATAAGTTTTCTTCTAGCGTTTTATTAACCCGAAGCCATTATATGAGCCCATCTTACCCAAACGTAGACATCTATTCACCTTTGAATGTAGCCCTTTTCCAAGGACCTCTAAATCGATCGTCCCTGAAATTTTTCTCTGATCAGCTTTTTTTTTTTTTTTTTTTTGTTATTATTAGCATCCACAGACTTTATGTCCGTGCCTTTGTCTAGATTAAGTTTTCTTGTTAATACTTGATTTTAACTATAATACATTACTTTCCATAGAGGTTTACAATTTATAAATAAGTATAATAAATATATGAATACATAATGTATATAATATGTATATAATGTATATAATATATATTTAAGCGAGTGACGGTTCTTCGCTGTTGCATTCAGACCTCAAGGCATCCATGACGGCTTTGTCTCGACTTTTGATCGCCATTTTGAGGTTGTAATTGACCACTTTTTCCCTGCCTGCCGCCTCTGCTTCTTTGATGAATCTGCCTATCGCATCGTTACCATCATCCGCATAATATTTGCAACTGGCGGTATGACGCGATATGGCAACTACAGCATGTGGGATACTGTCGTGTAGCTCCTGCCTGGTCGTTGTAGTACGTACGATCACCACCTTTTCGTACGTCAACCCTTGAGCCTCGTGTATGGTGAGGATGCGTGACCCGGTGCCCGATCCGTATCCCTGGTTTTGTAGAGTATCCCTGGTTTTGTAGAGTAGATCAGCTTTTGGGAGGTCTTCTTATGCTACACCTTTAGTCGGATGGTGGGGAAACTTCTACCGAAACTTAATGATGTTCCAGGACATGTATAAGAGTGAGCCCGCTGGCTTTGGCTGTAGATGTGAACAGTGCTGACAAAATAACATATCTTGCCAAAACTTTCGGGCGCCGTTCGGTCAGTCGTTCAAGATAGCGGAGAGAGGTGAAGTCGCCAATGATCTAAAAGAGTTGAAAGTAACTAAATGGAGAATTTTGGCACAACGTAGGAATATGGAAAATTTTGGCACAACGCTACTGCCCACTTTCTTTCCTAACACTCTAAAAAGACTGCTCTAAACATCAGAACAGAATTGCTATTATAAAAATATGTCCTCAATTGAATGAAGGGAAAACAAATCAAGTAAACATGATTACTAACCGATGTCAGCAGCGTGCAACAGATCAGCTAGCAGTTCGGTCTCGGAGCAAGCGATGGCGAGGCGGTCGTCCGACATCCTGCCCGCATCCAGCTCTCCAGGGGCCGCCTCCCGGAGCTGGAGGGCCACCGCCCCCTCGCCCCCCACCGCGGCGCTGTACATCAGTACCGCCCGCGGCGAGAACGTCGGCAGCGGCAGCCGCGTTGACTGCACCTGCAAGAAGATTGTATGGGTCAATAAGTGCCACTAAGTGCCAGTAACCTATTGGCGTTCACTGTTAGTAATCGATCCGTCAGATTAAGCGTACCTCAGTATGGTGTAGAGCCCACCCCAGGATGTTGGGCTACCGATTCAAAATTCTACGATGGACGCCAAAAAACTGATAAATTACAACAAAAATAATTTAAAAATGAAATAATAATATACAGCCGAGAAATCGACATACTTAATTACATACAGTACATTCCATTTAGTTAAGGAAGCTAAGATAATTTTGAGTGGTAGTTTAGTTTTCAATTTGCGTTTGAAGTGTTAGTACACTGATACATTACATTCAGTAAATTCCATTTAATTACTTTTGCATATACAGCGAATTAAGCTACAGTACATTTAATTTTCGCCAGGCCCCCCGTGAAAATTAACACTAGATACGCCGATGACAAGACTGTGCATGTTGATAGGTGATCATAGTGGCAATATATCACGAGAGTTTCAATGCTTTGGAAGACACCTTCATTTCCTACGTTGGACTTTCCAAGACGTCGCCAGCACTTGAAGACTAATCAACCCTTACGGCCGTCTCAGTACTGCTTGCAGTATTGTACACGGAAAAAGAACTCGTAACAGCTACGAAAAATCTTGAGCTATATAGGACAGCCAGATATAATTGTATTAGTTACATTACTAAAAATAATACAGTTACATTAACTTTTTTTACATAGCCATTACAAGAATTTTAGTAGGTCCTAAGAAAATTATGGTTTAGGCAACAACTTCTGCGATAACAATATGTAGTCCCACTTTTTTCCAGTGTACTGTTTAAGTGCTTTTTGAAGGACTCAAAGCCTTTATAGTAGAAACATAAATCCTAATTTACGTGAACTCAAATTATCGAACAGTATGGGGCTATCAACTGATATAACAACTATTAAACATCAAATACCTATTTGTTTAGCAACAAGCTGATTGAACAAAATAGTAGTGTAGGCTAGAGCGAAATTTGTTGACCAGCCCAAAATCTATTATCTGCAAACGAATCTATAATCCATACAAAATGTACGTGTACGTATTTGCATGAATCGTGTTCAGTGTTGCCAGTTTAAACGTTGATTGAGCGGGTTGTGTCAGACACACGGTTATTATCTCCAATTTGTAGACGAAGAGTACAGAGAGCAAAATATTGCAACGGTCTGAATTTTTACGGACTATTCTATGCTTTATGTTTTATTGTTCGCCTAAATCGGATTAGGTATTTAACGAAGCATTTTCGTGGGATGTAACTTTTTTAGTTTATGAATTTTTATTTATTGTAAGTTGTGGCTAACAACCAACAAAAAAGATTAAATATTATTTTGTTAATTAATTCAAACAATTCTCGTTGACAGTTCATAATCATTTATTCACATTATGGTGCAGTAAGATGATAAACACAATTTTAGTCAAATATTTCACATATTCAGTAAAAATTTTCACATATGCAAAATACACCTACATTTTGTTAGTTTAGAAAATGAAACCAACGAATAAATTAATTAATTCCCAAATAATTCTATTAAAATAAAACAAAAAACAATTAATTACATTAAAAAAACATAGTCATAATTCATCCGGTCATTTTCGTCAAACAACATAAATATTTTTTATAAAGACGGACAAAAAGACGGACGGTATACAAAAAGATACGAAAAATTTACAAAAATAAAATACATACCATCTTTTCCATAAAACTGGGTGATCGCCCCAAAAGTGCTCTATGTTTAAAACGTAGCCATCTGATATTCAAGTTTCCTTCTAGCTATGGTTAGGTCAGTGAGGGATAATCACGGTGTAATCAACTTGGCATTAGCACGAGTTGTCCGGCTAACGTGATTGCCCTGCAAAACCCTTTCCGCCCAATGCCTGAGAGAGATTTAGGCGCTTAATTGTTAATTTTGATCGATATCTTAGGTCGTCAGCTTTCATTACTGTAGAAAAGGACTAGATAATAAAATTCACATCAGATTTAAAAAAAAACTTTATTTTCATAATTTCAAGTGTTTTAACGTTGCACCTTTAAAAGTTTTTTTTCAACCAATTATTAATACTCCTGTCCGTAATCTAGAATTAGGAAAGTCAACATTTGTTTATGTGTGAAAAAGACTCGCGATAGCGATAGCCTCAGATCTTGATTTTTTTCGAGGCGGGGCAAAGATCGCCCAAAGAAAAAAACTCGTAAAAGCAACAAAAAATCTTGTGATATGTTTCTCAATGCGGAATTTGCTCGTAGCCCAGTGAAGCTCGCTGATCTCAGTCGATCAGTGAGGTTAAGCAATGTACACAGAGGCACCAAAGTGGCAATTTATCACGAACGTTTCCATGCTTCGGAGGGCACGTTAAGCTGTTGGCTGTTGTCGATTGACTACAGTCGTTAAAACCAAGTCAGAGGCCATTGTGCGGTTTGAAGACTCTGACACCAGGGTAGCCAAGTTCACCATACACTTGACTATACCTACACGATAAGAAGAAGAGAAGAGTGGTCAAAGTTAAGTAAACGATGAGTTTTGTATCGTTTTCCCAAGTTTGAATTTGCCGCCCGGGACATGGGTCCCGGCTTGCCGCCCCCTAGATCCGGGCCTGTTATAAATACCTACATAGTATATAAAACATTGATTTCTCTTCACAATACAAGGAAACGGTTATTAATAGAAAATAATTTATCTTTCATATCAGAAACCGGGTCAAGAAGGCACAGTAATCGCTCTTTAGGCACAGTACTGTGGAAGAGGCATTCGTGAAACGATTTCCAAGACAAGGACCATTTGTTCATATTACGTTTAAGCTTCGTTCAGTTGAACGAGCTACTGACAGTACATAAGAGCGCTTAGATAACTTACACGAATTATTTTAATTGACTATTATATTACCTGAATTTGTTGTTTTGTGTCTGTATTGTTCTTTAAGCTTTAGTTTTCTAAGCTTGCCGTAAGGTGCCTGTATCTGGAGTGGCATTGAGCATGTTATATTAGAATGTAATGGTTTGAATATATTCTTGTACACTGTGCTGGTAACCTAATAAATAAGATTACTATGAACAAGGTGTGATCTACAGAGTTTATACTACGAGTATGTTCTCCATAGGAGTTTACAACCATATAAGGTATTGATAAAAGTTACTATAAAAAATCGAATATAATTAAGGTAACTTTAGGTTTTAATAACTTAAGGTTTAATTTTTACAAAGTTCTTTATACTATGACAGGTATCAAAAAAAATTAGTTTATAAGATAACATAGGTATGTGTTTATGTGGTAATAATATGTGTTTTATAGTGCTTTTACCGTTCATTTCACGTCTAATTAGTACCATGGTTGCTCTTGATCTTTCTTTAAGGCATTGGTACACACTATTTTAACAATAAATTTAGCTTCAACTTCCGCTCCAATCTTGACACACCACTTTATTAAGTGTCAAAAGTCATGCCTAGCGAAACAGTCTGACGTGACGTCTCAGCCACAAACTTGGCGGTAGCGATGGTAGCTGTATACAGATAAGAAAGTATGTCTGATATGAGGCAAGTGTAACAGACACCCTACTAGACAATGAGGCCTGCGCAAAGTCACATTCTGCTAGCGATTACTATACAAGGTGTTTCAAAAAAACCAAAAAAAAAGAAATTTCAAAATTTTATATTAAAAGTGAAATAGTCGCAACTCTAGTAATCATTTGCACGGTTTGACATCTACAAAATGAAAATTTCATATAATTAATATGACACACTTGTCATATTTGTAATAGAGCTGCGCAAGAAACTAAATTTTAATAAATTTTGAATCATCTTTTTTTTTGGTTTTTTTGAAACACGTTGTATAAGATCGATTTTTCTGAAATTGATGATGTTAATATATATATATATATTTATACATTTATGGGAACTTTCGATTTGCTTTATCATTCAAAGAATGTGATATTGTCTAGAAGTAAGTATTAGTATCGGTTGCGCAACTATAGTTGAGGCGAGTTAAGCCGCACAAAGACGTAATATTTGCATACAGCACAGTCGATTGATAACCTCCTTGACTTCTTTTGTTGAATTCGTTTATCTTATTGCAATGTGGATAGAACATAAATAAACAACCTACATGTAAAAATTAAGTCTGTTAGATAACCACGTTCGCCTCAACTCTCGTTGCGCGACCTTCTACCTCATCAAAAAGTTGCTCTCTTTCTTACTAAGTACACTTATATTTTTCTTTCGTTCGTGTTCGGATGTAGTGCTATTCATAGATATATTTGTAGCTATTACATGAAGGTATGGTATTAGGGAGAATCGCGTGAGTGATTAAGCGAAGGTATTGTGCGAAAATGGCCAGAGTCGTGTCTGTGGCAACAATGCGGACGTTTACCCTACCCAGCGTGTTTTTGTTCGAGATTTTCTCTGAGGTGCGGTTAGTATTCAGAAGGTTTACCCTGTTGTTTATTTTGTTATTATTCTATACTTTGTAAATGTCACGCACCACAGCACAAATAACTGCTACTTGTGCACAAGTACCTGCTGCTACCTACCACTTATGTATAAATATATAGGACTAGCTGACCCGCCGAACTTCGTAATGCCTTGGATTTAAATCCGCGCAGTCTTTTCATGACACGAAGACCCATGACATGAGAACAACATCTGTTTTTTACACAAATATTTGCCCCGACTGGGAATCAAACCGTTGATCAAGACGCAGCGTCACTACCATTCGACCATATCGGCAGACAAATGGATTCACAACCTTTGTTATGAATTTTCAGTCTGAAAATATGTTTACTAATTTCAAAATCAGTCCGTACACTTAAGATAAAACCATTCGCGAACCTGTTGAAGCCACATTCAACAAATACATTACATGAAATATGAGTAGAAACTGGTAAAATATAAAATATGAGAAGTTGTTAATGGTTGTCGATGCGGTGGTCAGCCTTTCATCAACAATACAGTAAAACCTAGAAATAAGCTGTGCCTTTTGTGTTCGTTTTTCTATTTGTCTGTATAAATGTTTGTGATTTGTCCTGTGTACAACAAACTGTTTAATAAATAAATTAATAAACCTTTAGTCAAATCTACAGTTTGCCTGTGAAGAGTTGGTAGCAAGCACATAATTTATTTTTGCGTTACTTTCAGCGGAAAGCCTTCAAAATCAAGCTCGTTGCAAACTTATTGAAAACTAACTACAGCAAAGTAGCGTTAACTGCATATGCAAAGGAGACGTCGTTAGTGACACTTAGCCTGCTCCATCACTGTTTTAATCACATTATAATCCGGGGAAGACACAATGCCACGCGATAATTACTTTGTGAACGCTAACGTGCGGCTAGGGTTGCAAGAATATTGGGATATTTTAAGCTTTAAACAGTTTGTGTGCGACAAAACTTGGATTGCGTTGGCCAAGCGTTTCTGATATTAGAAAAATGTAAACATGTCTTAATATATGAACTATGTACAGAGGCCAGCGTATTTAGCCCGTTTTCTTTGCAAAATCGATCTTATCGCAAGAGCACAGAGTGTACACGCATAGTAACCTAATATGCGGCCCTCCGTACACTTGTATGTACAATCGTTAAAAGTCAAGTTAGTAGGAATTTCGCGGTTTGAAAACTCAAACACTAAGATTAGTCAAGTATACCACTTTCTAAATTATACTTATGCGAGTAAGAAGGTTTATAAACAAGAGAAATAGCTGTCCATAAAAAACTGTTATTTATCATATTCCTATTATTGAACAAAGGCTCTGTTTTAATGATCCCGGTCTCTAGGTTTCTGGCTTTTACTTTCATTTTAATTGTAACAGGGCTATAAATTTTAATCTCCTATTGTTTGCCCTTATTGTTCGACCCATCTAAGTTTACAATTTCTCGTATTGTTTGGTGGTGAGCCGGCCATAACTAGCCCAAAAGCAAATCTACCCCCTTTTGTAAGAGGAATCTGAGCTATTACAATGTTTTCTAGCAATCCTAGCTTTTTCTCACTCTTTTTGGTTTTCTGCTAGTTACCAATCTCTGCTATAAGTGGACTAATGGTCTTGCTTTCGTGGTTGGCGTAGAAGTCTTGGCATTATGGCACAGCTGCTATATTCTATTCTATAAAACAGGCTTAGATACAAATGTGTAATTAAGTCTCAGAAAGGGTTGTAACGTCAACTGTAACTATTTCAATAAAAGTCTTGGGTCAAAAATTCGATATAACATTTAACACATTAATTTTTTCTGAAGATCGATACAAGACGACATACCTACACGTTTAGTACATTTTTGACGAACATGACCCTGAACTTCGATTCATTCAACCAGATTTTAAATTAGTAAACGAAAATAAGGAATGAGTGGGCAGATTTCTCTAAACTGAACCACTTTCCTTACTGAAAATATACGTCGAAAAAGAAAAAAAAATCGTCTCCTAAGCTGATTGAAAAATCAAAAGTAGGTTTCATAGGTAGGTACTATTTTGTTAAAAGCAAAAATAAATCTGCCTATTTATTAAAAAGTACTTAGCAAAGAGCAGACAAAGCCTATTGAATCCCCGCAGGTACAGCATTACCTTTCACTACAGCGCAGCAGGGCTGATTAATTGGGGTTTACGATATCGATTTTGTATTAAATAACCCGCAAAAAGCCCGCAAAGTAGTTTCACGTGGAAATTTTTGGTTAGTTTCACGTGTAGGTAACGTTTATGAAACTTGTTTTGGGAAAAGCTTCGTTCTGGAATTTCTTATTTTAGGATGTTGTTGTGTGGCTTTGGTATAATAAATAAAACGGGCAAGTGCGAGTTGGACTCGCGCACGAAGGGTTCCATACCATTACCTACAAAACCGGCCAAATGCGAGTCGGACACTATAAAAACCATTATCTCTATAAAAACGGCAAAAAAATCACGTTTGTTGTATAGAAGCCCCCTTAAATATTTGATTTATTCTACTTTGTTGGTGTAGGGCACGTAGAAATACATCATCTGCGAAAATTTCAACTGTCTATCTATCACGGTTCATGAGATACAGACGGATAGACGGATGGACGGACGGACAGCGGAGCCTTAGTAATAGGGTCCCGTTTTTAACTTTGGGTACGGAACCCTAAAAGCATTATATTCCTCAGAAAAACTATCTTCAAACTTCCTTTTGGTAGAAAGTAATAAAATATTTAAAACGTCCACTACTGATCTACATCATATGTACGATTTTCTCCGGGTAAAGTCAAAAAAGTTAAAAGCACGCTGAAAGCTTCGTATTGTATAAATCACTGAAACATTGTCAAACCCGTAATATCGTAATTTTACTTAGAAAGATTACATAAACTGCTTATTTTTTTTTCAGTGACGGATTTTTTTATAATATTAATACAACCTAACCTAACCGAACCAAAAAAGCCGTACCTAATAACCTTTAAGTTTCGTGGAATTGTAATTGTACTGGGCAAATTGTAATGTCGCAAGTGATTATAATTTTACCAGTGAAATTGTACCCGGTGACATATACATCTTATATATAAAATTGGAGGTCCTGATTCACTGAATCATCAACGCCCAGCCTAAACACAAATTGAGAAAGCTGAAATTTGGCAAAAAGGAGTCATTTATGTAAATACTAGGACCAAGCATAAACTGGATGTACTAGACAGTCGTCTCCACAAGGTCACGAATTCTTTTATGGGTCAATGTATACGTTTCTATAATAAGATTCCCATGTGCATTCAAAATTTACCTTTAGACAAATTTAAGACAGTAATTAAACAAAAACTTTGCAAAAAGGGATATTACAAAATTTCTGATTACCTAACTGACAAGCAGCCATGGGAATGAACTGCTCAGTTCGAAAGTTATTTCAGAATTAGATAAAATTAGAAAATAAGAAAATTTGTAATGCGATTAAAAAGAGCACCCTCAGAGTTTCTTTCCTGTTCTTCTCTGGGGAAGACTGCACCTTTGCGAATAGGCGTAGAGTCATTAGGGGCAATAGAACGAATGCGTATGTATGTATTTAAATCCTTTAATGTTTGTGTATGTATTCCATGTAATCTTGACTTGTTTTAAGTGGCATCCTGAATGTCCTATAAAATAAAGATTTTTTCTATTCTATTCTATTCTTATGGAGTAAGCAAGCACTAAGAAAGGATTTTTCGAAATTCCACCCCTAAGGGGGTGAAATGGGGGTTCAAAGTTTGTATGGAGAAAACAATTTTTTTGGACATTTTAACTCGACACTTCGTCAGGATATATCTTGAAGCAAATAAAAGGACAAGTATTTCGCGATTTTTCGAAAATCATCCCGGGGTCAAGAATGAAATTGGTGACTAAAAGAGTTAAAGCGCGAGCGAAGCCGCTGGAAAAAGCTAGTAAGATATGTTCGAAGAATTTATTTTACATTTCATTTAATTATTTTAGAAACATCGTCTGCAACTAAGCCTAACAAGAACAGCCAAAATAAAACAATAAACAAAATATATTTAAAAAAGTCGAAAACAAAGCAATCATTCCGCACAGTCGTGTAAAACAGAGACATCATTTCAATTAACATCATGTACGACTGAAGCACCGTTCATTTGTAGGAAATATGAAAACATATTAATTTCGACAGGCCGACACCGGAGTAAACATTTCCGAATATAATTGTGCCGGTAAATAATGAGAATAATAACGTTGGTGCTTTATTTTTTAATTTATACATTTCAACTTCCATGTTTGAATGGGAAAATATAGAAAGTCAAAGATACATTAGGGCGGTGTATTTTGATAGGTGACCATAGGAATGGCTGCAATTTGTCACCAGCGATTTGGAGTTTCGGAGGGTTCGTTCGATCTCATTTATTGCTCGCCTATTAACTATGTTTTATGTTCTGTTGATTGTGCTGTATGTCCTTGTGTGCAAATAAAGTATATTGTATTGTATTATAAAAGTCCATTTGGTGGTTTGATATCTGACTCTAGCCGTTTAATTCATAAATGTAATTTAAAGTTAAGTGACAGATGAGGTCGCGGGAGCGTTTAAAAATATTTCTTACTAGCATTCCGCCCGGGACTTCGTTTCCGTGGGAATTCGGGAAAATTATGTAGCCTATGTAGAAAATTATGTATGCGGTGATAGTCCAGTTGGTAATGAGCTAGACTTGTAATCCGAAGGTCGTGGGTTCAAATCCTGGTGCGGGCCTGTACCACTAAATTCGTCTTTTCGGATTTATGTACGGATTTCTAATTATCACTTGCTTAACGGTGAAGGAAAACATCGTGATGAAACCCGCCTGTCCAAGAAAATTCATTTTCGAAAGACGAGCGATCCACCAACCCGCATTGGGCCAGCGTGGTGGACTATGGCCTAATTCCCCTTCGTGTTTCGAAGGGAGGCCCTTGCCCCTCGGTGGGGACGTATATGGGCTGATAAGATGTAGCCTATGTCCATCAGGGATAATGTAGCTTTCTAACGGTGAAAGAATTTTCCAAATCGGTCCAGTAGTTTCGGAGCCCCTTCAATGCAAACAAACAATCAAATCTTTCCTCTTTATAATATTAAAGATTTCTTTGCAGGTAAGACATGTCAAATGTAAATACATAAAAGACGTTTAATATATCAGTGGATTCTATCGCAAGGGCCCAATACCAAGTTGGAAATAAAATCACTACATAGTATAAAACAAAGTCGCTTCCCGCTGTCTGTCTGTCCCTATGTATGCTTAGATCTTTAAAACTACGCAACGGATTTTGCTGAGGTTTCTTTTAATAGATAGAGTGATTCAAGAAGAAGGTTTATATGTATAAAATAGTAGAGAAATACTGAAAATTTTAGAAGTTTCTAATGTGATGTCGTAAATATACACATTTTTTTACACTTACATTGCAAACGCTGGCTGAACCCTATGAGATAGATCAACATAATGTACTACAGTATTGTACACCTTGAAAAGTTCTACAGAAAAGTCCGCGATGGTATATGTCTATCTCTTAGGGGTAACCCACAATAACCATTTTTTTCCTTTACTTTTTACAAGAAATAATGACTTATTTACGAAGCGATTTTAAGCAATACAGCATTAATCCTTATCCAATTAAGTACTTTAAATAAATTGTGCATTCAATATAGATCAGCATTGCCCTAAACAGCATGTAATTTAAATTTAAATTTTCGAAGATATGGCAGATTTAAAATGCAGGGACAAAGTGGTTGACCGATTTTGATGAACTTTGGTACTAAGATTAGACCTTGGTAAAGGGTATAGGTTACATTTTATCTCACAGCTGGGCACAATGCAACCTGTAGTCCACGCGGGCGAAGCCGTGGGCGGAAAGCTAGTTAGAAATAATCAGAAACATACTGCTTCTATTTTCTCTCGGCAAATAGTGTTTTTCTCACCTTTGTCTTTTGAAAATCAACTTACGTATTCGAAATACGAAATTTTCCGAACCACAAGAAAACAGAAGCACTGAGCTAATTATGAATTAACTCTAAGTAACACACTTACTTAATACTTAACTAAACACAAATACTTATACTTAACCAAAGCAGTGCATCCATAAAACCTCTATGAATTGCATTAATACTTATCCATGTATAGTAATTGCACAGTGTTCAATTACTTTGTAGCTTATAAAATTTGTAAGCTCAACCACAAAATTAGTTAACAAGAACAAAGCTTTTAGTCCACGTATTAATTTTAATTTGTAATCCTGCTGCAGTCTCGTACCAAAGACTGCTAACGATGTAAGCAGTACCACCCGCTACAAAGGCAAAGCTTCGTCGATAATTGGAGTTGCTTCATCGATTTTGTATTACATTAAGCCGACACAACTTGCCAATAGATGTGCAGATTTTATACGCGCACAGGATGCTGGAAATAACATTTTTAATAACATTAGACCTGCTACCATTTATACTTTAGGATTTTTTTTATTAAGGTTTTTTGAAATACTTACCTTATATTATTTACTAACGTATCCGTCCTCCGGATTTGCGTGGATGCAATAAGGTATATCACACGTTTTAAAAGTCCATAAAAAATCTGAATGACAGTGAGTCCGTTGCGTGGTTCAGACGAAGTTCGCGGACAAACAGGTGCCCTTAATTTAGTAAGCGAAAATTAAATATGTAAGTCAGCCCTTTAAGCACATCGACTTTCCCAAGAAATATGGATGGAAATATGAAAAATAAAATTTCTTAGAATGGAAACATTGCCCGAGTATAGAAAATTTGAAGTTGTTTAGTTTCATGGGGATAATCACATCCCTCGGTTTTGGTAACTAATTTAAAGTCAGCCCATAGAGGTGGGAGATTTCCTATGTAATGTGCAACATCTACACTAATATAATAAAGAGGAAAGATTTGTATTTTTGTATGTAAAGAATAAACTTAAAAACTACTGGACCGATTTAAAAAATTCTTTCACCATTAGGATGCTACATTATCCCTGAGTAATATAGTCCCGCAAAATGCTAGTCTTGCTAGTCTTTGCGATGCGAGTTTAGTTTTATTTAAAAAACTAAGCTACATATTACAAAGTTGATATTTTTTACGTTTAAGACTGGGTTCTTTAGGATTCCTATGAGAACCAATATACAATATATGGATACTTTTATAAACTTGTGTTTTATGTGTTCACTTCCCCTTTCCTAGTTTGTCTAGCTTAATATTCTTATATTATCGAAGTCTCTTTACTTTGTTTCATTCTTTTATCTGTGGCCTACACAACAAGTTATACTCGTCATAGGCCTAAAGAATATTTATTTTTAGACGCACTCCTTGGAAGATTGTCCCAAAATTTCATATATTCCATACAGACCTCCCCTTAGAGCGGCTTACTTTCAGTTTATGCATAGTTTATGTGATCATAAGTCGCAAGGAGAAAAGCCTCTCACGGAGCATCAAATCCATAAATTTATATTAGATTCTGATCGATCACATGTAGACCATCAGCTTTACAAGTCTTATAGGCTCTTATAAGCTTTGGTAGGCTAGTAAGGCTTTGTTTCTGTGGCAATTTTGGAAATCCTTTGTACAGTACAGCTTAAGTATTACTTAGATATGTATTTGGACATATTTTATTTTTTCATTGGATTTTCTTAGAAACTACAATTCGACTGTTGTTTAATTAACTACCTAAATGAACTAATATGCAAGTGCCTTAATAGGAATTTTCTGGGTTACTTCGCTCCATCGTCGACCTCATCTGACCTTGGTCGATATTGAGGTAAAGAGTTAACCCATTTAAAAATAATAAAAAATATATTATCTATCATTTATTAACCCCTGACAAAAAGAGGAGTGTTATAAGTTTGACGTGTGTATCTGTGTGTCTGTATCATTGTAGCTCCTAGACGAATGGACCGATTTCGATATGTTAATTTTTTAAAGCTAACGTATTTCAAATATTTCTTAGGTGTATTTGATTCAAATTGTTATAAAGGAATGTTCGGGGTAAGTACAAAATGTTTACTTTTGAGTCATTGTAGAATTTTATGAAATAATCTTCCTGACAAACATACCCATTTTTCATATATGGACCTATGATATTTGTTTTTCTCTCTGTCATATCCAAATGGAGCAACAGATCAACATGGTTTTTACACTGAGTAGTATTTATATGGTTGATGAGTGCTCTGCTACTTTTGTACAAAAATCGTTTTATTTTTCAAACTGACGAGTGTTTGTGCTAATGGACATCGTTGTTGTAACAAAAAAACAAGTTTTACGTAAATTGAAATAGCTTTTCCAGCACTGACTTTCCAATCCCATTTTCACTTCATTCTTAATTTACGTTTTAAAATTAAAATCGTTTTCGCACACTGAGTAATTGAAAAGCGAATTTTAAAATTAAAGGTATAATCTGTATTTCTATTGGTTATCCAGAAAATGTAGTGGCAAATCTGTTTTTAAGATATGCAATCGCGCGCGGAATGCACCGCAGTCCTATATCAAAATGTCAACATTGACAACGCCAGAGGGCGAGTAAGTCTTTGCACGAGGCCCTCGCGCAATCAAGTGAAGTTTCACCGTCAGCCGAGTGGCGACAGCCGAAATGCGCCGCGGACAAATGTCACAATGAAATGCGCCGCGGACAAATGTCACAAATTTTTTAAAGTTTCGCTAACTAATTGAAAGTCATATGCACACTTGTAATTATTTGCAAAATCATATTTTTCTTTGTACCCGAAAGAGTTACCCAGAAGGATTAAAAATGCTGTACCCAAAAAAAAGTATTTTCGATACGGTTGCAGCCTTTCGCTGGAGGCGTAAAATGTTTTCCGAATATGAGTAATACGAAGGGATTTATTTACCTTTTCTACAAATGGATTCGTGTAACTAGTGTATGTACGGAGGGTAAATATAACTTGTATCAGACCGTCCAGAAACTCGCTGAGCGTATTTACTATTTGTTTTATTTTGAACGTTCAGTTGAAGTTGGTAGGTTGTTCCGGTTTGTTGTTTGTTTTATTTTATTTGGAAGCTTTTTGATTTCATCACAGTATGACAATTTTATCTTTTGCTGGAATAAAGTCATAATCGCGCAGTGGATGCGTTAGAACGAACGATCGATTTAACTCGACTTCGATAAACAATTTGTAATTGTTTCCTGTTTTGCCCTGCGTTGGTACAACTAGGCTCATATATATTTTCAAGATCAGTTGTGTATTTGGTGTATTGTTACTGAATAAAAATGTATTCTATTCTAATATATCGTCAGTCCACGTTGTGTAAAGCCTTCCTATACTGCATTTGCCCCTTGAGGATTCTTTCTGCACTAACTGCTGCTAACTAAAGTTTTCATAAATGTGTCTAAAAGCTCCTAATCCCAGTTAGTTTATGAAAGAAGGGGTATTATCAAAGAAATATGGCTGTTATAGTCTGTGTATTGCGGCTCTAGGAAATGTATTCGCCCGTCAACAGAGCAATAACAATAAACATTCGTCGCCAAATAAAAACAATCTCAGAATAGGGCATTCGTAGGGACATTAGAATTCGTGCTGGGGTGACAGGAAATTGTTCATACGATATTAAACATTGTAATGACCGACGAAATGTGCTGTCTCTTTCAAATAATCTTACAAAAATTAACTGACGTAGTATTTTATTATTTCACTACAAGAGAATAAAAAAAATAAGCTGTTTTTTAAAACAACAGCTTTGCGTTATTGAAATCGGCTCATATTAGCAAATACAAAAATGTGCTTGCAAATCGAAAATTCTTTGAAAAACTTACCGAATTCTAATCTTTTTTCATACAAAAACAGGCATACTTACTGCAATAATACATTTGTAAAACCAACTTCTTCTGTCTTCTCATGTAAATTAATTTCATATCTACAGAATAGATTTGTTTCTACAGGACAGTTGGTTTGGAACAAACACCGGTTACGTCACTATCGCTTTCGCTCGTAAGAATGGAGCAACCGAGAGCAAAGGATCGAGAAAAACACGATATTACCGAATACGTGAATCATCTGAACAATGTTTGCGACAGTTATGGCGGCCTCCTCTGAGTTATTGTGTTCCAGACTCAAATTTACTGTGATTTAACGTGCACCAAGCGATATTATTTTCCTTACCTCACGCTTCGCTGGAGAAGCCATAGTTTTTTTTTAAAAGCTACTGGAGTTCGAAGGAAAATATTGGGTGACTTAAAAACTTCATCATAATTGTAGATATTTGATAAGAACTTTTATATCTACTCAGATTTTATTTTGGAGTTGTACCAATTCAGTGAGAACAGAAAGCAGTCCTTTCCAATGCTACTACTTCAAAGCAAGAGTATTCTATAGGTTTTTCGATTTCTAGAGAAGCTAAAAGATGTAAGTAGAGTTATTTTTTCTTTTTTAAGTGAATATTTTCTGTAAGTTCATTATTCGTTATTTGTATGTACCTAAAACTAACATACATACCTACATTAAGCTCTCGTTAAAACAAAATAACAAAATGTAGTTATTTTTGTCCCCCAAAGTAACATTTGCAATATTTTTTTGACGTAAGACATTCAACTTGTGAAATGAAGCATCAAATCCACGAAAATTAGACAAGCGAGCAATTTAGCCCAAATTTCCGTTGGTACGGATCATTTAATCCAATAAATTTAGACCATTACCCATGTCCAAATGCTCTGCGATGAAAAGCTTTAAAACGGCATGTCCGTGGTTTTGTAAACTCATGATGTATTTTTTTATTTTACTCTTGCCTACGTAGACGGATGTTCGATTTCTTATTCTTCTTATTCTGTTCGATTCTAGTTGGAATTGGGCTGGTTTTTGGCTTTGGCGTGTTAGTCTACATCTACACTAATTTTATACAGAGGAAAATGTTGAATGTTTGTTTGTTTGTTAGTTTGCATTGAATAGGCTCCGAAACTACTGGACCAATTTAAAAAATTCTGTCACCATTAGGATTCTACGTTATCCCTGAGTAACATAGACTACATAATTTTCCCGAATTCCCACGAGAACGAAGTAATAAGGAAATGTATTACAATAAAAACTCATTAATACGCAAACGTACAATACCTCTAACACTTAAAAAACTCCCAGACACATGTACTTAATAAATTATTTCCTGCAAAGGTGGCTCAGGGGTGAAGTGGTTGCGAAAGGGCACGGTGTCACGTCCCAGCCTTCGGGATTTTACGACTCGAGTGCGTTCATTTCACACCACGACATACGATATCGGCACCTGAGCGTTTGATCTTACCGCGAAACTGTATAAAATTTCGTTGCTCTTCAAATCGTACGCCCTCTGACGTAGCCAGCTCTCCGGCTAGTAGTAGGTACTTAAATGATACGATTTAAGTAATTTTTGAGATTTATGTTCAAATTAAAATACTTGTCTTACCAATTAAACATTTTAATTAAACACTTAAACTTAGTTTTTGTCATTTCACTAAACCAGATTCGAGATTTGGTCAAATCTCTAGATTTGTTTAGGGATATGTTAAAATTTTGTCATTATTTGATCATTTGCCGGGATTTGGTCAAATCACTTAGGGATTTGGCCAAGTCCCTAATTTTGTCATATCCCTGCGACATATAGACACGGTTGAACCGTTATGTTGTGGCAATATGTTATTTTTCTTCTTGTTTTGTATGAATTGAATACTCCTTTTTGTTTGAAGAATTTGTATTAGATTCACAAAAGATGTTTGAAATTAACATAATCAGGTTACATTTTCAGAACATTTGAATTACTTTTAACCCCCGACAAAAGAAGGGGTGTTTTAAGTTTGACGTGTGTATCTGTGTATCTGTCTGTGGCATCGTAGCTGCTAAACGAATGGACTGAGTTCGAAGCGGTTTTTTTTTGTTTGAAAACTGACGTGATCAAGATTGTTCTTACCTATATTTTATCAAAATTGGTACAGTCGGTCAAAAGTTATAAGCAATCGAATATCGGGGGTGATACAGAATTATTTAATTTAGGATGTCTGAAATTTTAAACAAAATCTGGTTACATTTTCAGAACTGTTAAATAACTTTTTTATTGTTGTGTGTTGGTTTTTAAAAGTGCATAGTCATGTAGCTTGAAATCTAAAATTAGTAAAACAATACTTAGATTCTCTGTAGTAAAACGTCACACATTTTAGAATGACGATAGAGATCTCAATTATAAAAACTCATAAGTTACATTCTTAATAGAACGAACATTCCAGTTTATAACGACTAGAAAATAAACGTTTCTGATTCAATTATAGCTGAACAAAGTTAAATTAAATGTGACACATGTTAAATCTAGAAAGAATACAGAAAAACAATCCAGGCGAAAAGCAACCAGAAACCTACTGGTTTAATAATGCGACTGAATTTCAGAATTTATTCCTCTGGGGTGCTACATATTTCTTCAACTTTCGGTTTAAATATAAATTTGTGCATATGACCTAGTTTTCATGTGAATACACGTGAAAGTTTTTAAAATTTCATTTCCCTTCACTTCCAACCGACTTGTATTCAAAAATAATACTATAATAGTGCATCTTTCTTGTTTTGACAATAATAGGTATGAGCATTCATAATAAAAGTATCGAAGACAGACACAAACACCCATGACCCGAGAACAAACTGCTTTTTAACCGACTTCAAAAAAGGAGGAGGTTCTATGTTCGACTGTATGTATCTTTTTTATTATGTACTACCATTCCGCTCGGGACTTCGTTCCCGTGGGAATTCGGGAAAATCATGTACACTATGTCCACCCCGGATAATGTAGGATTCTAATGGTGAAAGAATTTTTCAAATCGGTCCAGTAGTTTCGGAGCCTATTCAATGCAAACAAACAAACAAACAATCAAATCTCTCCTCTTTATAATATGTATAGATTGATTACTCCGCCAATTGTAGACCGATTATCCCAATTCTTTTTTTGTTCGAAAGAGTATACTCCAGAGGTGGTCCCACAGTCACCAATTCAGGATCTGATGATGGAATCCCTAGGAAATCGAGGGCAGCCCTCGAATTCAATAGGTACTTACAATTTTTCTCATGTACTTTCTATTATTTTCACTTCTTCTTCTTATCGTGTACGTATAGTCAAGTGTGTGGCGAACTAGGCTAACCCTGGTGTCAGAGTTTTAAACCATTAAATGGCCTCTGACTTGGTTTTAATGACTGTGGTCAATCGACAGCAGCCGGGACCGACTGCTTAACGTGCCTTCCGAAGCACCAAAACGCTCGTGATAAATTGCCACTTTGGTTACCCATCAGGTTCCCTGCATCTGTGTACGTTGCTAAACCTCACTGATCGGTTGAGATCAGCGAGTGCCACTGGGATAATTACACTAATTTCAAATATCGTCTCCGTACTTTAATCTTCAGAAGAAAATAGAATGCCGCATTATTTCCATATGTGGTTATCAAAATGGCCACATAGTTCAGCCGTGTCCGGGTGTTCTCGTAAATTCCAGCAGAAATTGAATCAAACTGCTCTCCTGACGGGCCCCAGATAATGCCCGATTTATGTCTTAGAGGTGCTCTTAGATAACTGCTACTTTATTTTGTAGAATGGTTTAAATTTCCTACATTTGCTACAAAACTGGTATTAGCTAATATACTAAAATATATGTAAATTTTTGGGTATAAAAAAAAGAGACACAAAATGACGGACAGCAAATGGCAAATTGACAACTGCTTTTCTTGTTACCCTTGCTTTTAGTCGAGCTTGTGTCGTCAGATTTTGATTGCCTTCGATGCATTTAATCAAGATCAGGATAATGAAAGTGAAATTTTAATAAAGTAGTTATTATTTATAATGAGCGTAGACGAGTTAGTATGTGCAAAATAAGGGTAAGTGATTATGTGGTGCATATAGAGGTATATTAATGATTGTGTATGTGTGAGTGTGTTTGCGTGTGTGTGGTTGACTGAATCACTGAAATGTGATTTGTACGATTTGAAACCGGTTCGGATAAAGAACCGGTCACACTGCCACACTGCCACAATCTAAGAATAGTGAATCGACGGTTCTAGGTTCGATTTCCCATCAGAGCAAATATTTGTGTGAAAAGCAACTTGAGTTTCAAAAGACTTTATTTAGTTCTACGGACTTCATTTTACTATCTTTGTTGCTCCAATGATTTTCCACGAAAGAAGTGCGTGATCTTCTCTTCTGGCTTTTCAACTCATTCGTTTACAATTAGTTTAGCTATGTACCACCCTCCTTCTACAAACTCTCCCTCATATCTGTATTACCTTTCACAAAACTTACCATTGTTTTTTTTGAACCTATATATTTTAATTACGTACAGAGGGCAGCGTACCCGGTTACCCCATTCCCATTGCAAAACCATGCTTATCATAACAGCACAGAGTACACGCATATGGTAACCTAATGTACGGCCCTCTGTACATTCTAAAAATAAACCTCGCCTTTACCAACCACCAACGGTATTAAAGCAAGCCTACATTCATATATCTTAGTCCTATACAGCATGTTCCTTTATCCTGGTGCGAGGCTGAAGGCATAAGCTGAATTTTTAATAAAATTGTCCTAAACACCACCCTATTTGTCTGGCGGCATGTTTGTTTTAACACCCTTTTTATGGCGATGGCTTTTTGTAAGGATGACCGCGCGGGAGGGAATATCATATGAGCTTGTTTCATACGTGTTGATTTTTTATTGAATTTTCCCTAGACTCGTTCATTTCATTCATCGGGCGGACAGATTCGAATTCAATAGCGAGTTATTCATAAATTGAATATAAATTCCGTAATAAGTGTGATGCATTTTAAAGACAGAACAAAGATAAACCGACAACAAAAGTAGATTTATAAAAAGAGTGAAAGCTACGTACCTATAGCATGTAATAGTAGATTAAGCAGCAAGGGGATAAAACAGTGTATTAAGTCACGGGCAGCATATTGAATCATGAGCGAAATGAAGGATTCTGTAGTTCATTCCCGAACGTAGTGAGGGAATTAAGATGTTAATTCCCGAGCGGAGCGAGGGAATTATTGTTAAGAATCCTGAATTAAGCGAAGGATTCAAGTCTGCCCAAGACTAAGACACTTTTATCCCCGAGAAGCTTACTCTACTTTATACACCTACTGTGAGGTTAAATAAAAAAGAAATCATAAATTCATCCCATCAATAATGTTTTGAGCCTCCGTTTCTATGTTAGAGTCGCTGGAATTACCTACATACTGGACTTTTTTTTTAGATTTATTAAAAAAGATTACCAAACAATTTAGTAATTCGCGGTAAAAATCACAGATCCAAAATCACCGACGATGTTTTCTTATAATATTTAGTTCCGTAGGCAAAGGAAAGTCAATAGCTAAGACATACAGCCAAGTTTTTCATAAAAGTAAAATCTCTTTGATGTGTCAAATTTTATAGTTAAAATCTCCTTGGACCAAGGAAGTTAAGCCTTCAATAGCTTTGTTTTTTTTCGAAATTATTTTTGATAGAAGTTTTTGTTGAAATTTTGGCGTTCCATATTTAAATGTCATTAATACCCAAGGGAAGTTCCATACAATTTTATTTCCCTTATGCTTTAATGGCTTACTTTTAAATATAGAATACTTGACGTATAATACGTGCTCCAGATGCAGGTGGTGTATAAAAATTATTATATACTTTACGCCTAGCCCAAGCATTTGGCCTAGAAGGCTGAAAGGGTTATTTTTTATTGTAGGCAAGGAACAAGGAAGGATTTTATGAAATTCCTACGGGAAAAAAGTCCCAGGCATCATTTAATCCTTACTAATATTATAAATGCGAAAGTAACTCTGTCTGTCTATCTGTCCGTTTTTCACGCCGAAACTACAGAACCGATTTTGATGAAATTTGGTACAGAGATAGATTAGAGCCTGGGAAAGGACATTTTATCCCACAGTTTGGCACGATATAACCTGTAGTCCACGCGGGCGGAGCCGCGGGCGGAAAGCTAGTTGATTATGAAATAGACCTAAACAAATGGGCCTTTTTATAATTCGAACGGCACGGCACGGAACTTCAAACTTTGAACTACCCTTGCCCTTCATGTTCTCAGCTTCTAGTATTACTATTACAAAGGAGGCAATGGTAATACAATTTTGCCGTGCCGTTTTCGAGTAATAAAAAGGCCCAATAAGTAATTATTTATATCCTACGTTGTGATATTTATTGGGAAGATAATTATAGTGTAATGTACAGCTTAGCGAATGGTATAATTAACCTGTCATTATGATGAGCTACAAAATATTTTTTTGTCTGAAAATGTCAAGTTACTGAGCTTTCGTTATTTAACTACTTTGGCGCTTCACAATGTACCGCAATATTGCTAGTTTCGTGTTTTACGCTGATACTATTTTTTGTTACAAAATGGAGTGTGATCGGATAAATAATTTAATTTTAAAGCGAAAAATACAAAAAACCGAAATTTTTTTAAAAAATTCCTGGAAAATCATTCAGAATTCAAGAATTCAGATTTTGCTAAGCTGACCCTTACAACTTGTATAATATTAGCTACTCTAAGGTTTGTTTTATGTTTTTTTTGTAAAGGTAATCTTTGAAACTACTAAACTGTTTCTAAAAATCTTTCACTAATGGCTTTCTATGAAAGCCACTATACTTGACTGACATTACCTAGGCAAAATTATACGTGGACAAAATCACTCAGTAATGAGTTTTTTATTCTGTACTGCATGTACTTACACGCTAGGAAGTGGAATGTACACACAGCAGCACGTCAGGTTACCCATTTGCATTATGAAAGCCGACACTATTACGAGCGAGATAAGGGCTACGTCAAGGTCAACATGTATAGCCTGATGAGCTGCTGGGTGTACAATCTATATACTGTGTAGTATACTTACTTCTTATGATTATAATCTCTTAAAATTTGCACGAGTTCTTAATTAAAAAGAGGAAATTAATGAGTCCTAAATACATTAACTTGGACTTTAATTAATGGGGGCCCTGATTTCCCTCTCCTTCAAAATACACTTCTTTACGTAGCTACATAATTAAATAAAAATGAATTTCCGCCCCATATACATTTCAGTGGTGAGCGTAACGCCAGTTTGCCTACAAATACATTGCGTACTAATATTATTTCAATACACCAGTTAATTTAAAAAGTTATTTACTGATTTTGAAGCTTTAAAATATTATAATATTAAGTCTTTACCATTTGCCGTTTTTCATACGATATTTTTGGAAAACTGAATTTTCCATATTAACGTTTTTGGATTTTTCTCGGGAATGCGAAATCCAAATTTAACAAAATTTTGTGGGAAGGTTTGGACAACATTAAGTTTATTTTCATCATACTTACTTAATTGTATCATACTAAAGTTGTAACTATAACAACGGTACAGCAAAAATAAGCAATGAAACGGGCAACGGATGAAACGAGCTATATTTGAGCTTCTTTTTCAGCAAAAAAATCTAAAGTAAATATATATAAATTTTACTCAATATCTCCGTTATATGGCCAAGGTTTTAAATAAAAAACAATTTTAGTAATAGTTTTTCAATCAAATAAATTATGAATAAAATAAAGCTTGAGAAAAAATCGGCAACTTCATAGGTAAAGACCTATTATTAGCTTAGCACCTAATTTTTACACTTATTTTAACAGTATCAACATCAAGGACCGTTGTTTATATACCCTTTCTTTTATGTCTATATGTAGTTTGGAAATAAATGCACTGTTTCACTGAAAAATAAATCGAAACCATAGAAGTACCAAAAAAAATCAGAATTATTTTTAAAACGCAACCGCCACACTTAACTCTTAAGATCACACTAAATCTGAAACTTAACACGTAAAAACATTGTTATTAAAAAAGTCTGAAATACTAAAATGGATACCATATTATGGCAACTATAAATCTTAAGAACTACTTTATAGATATCTTAACGAGTTCGTTCACAGTTGACAGGCCTTTGGTACAAGTAAATAAATAAATCAATTACGAAGTGTAGGCTATCCACAGTTATTCGCATAGAATCGTTTCTACAGTATGTTCCAAAGCTTTTACACGAAAGAGATACATATTTATACGAAAGAAAGATGTTTGTCGATGACGTCTGAGACATGTTTTCGCCTCTCAATAAGACGTTTTCTTTGGACAGGAGATGAAGGCCTACTCGTATTTTCTTTCGTTTATTCCTTTTGGGTTTGGTCGAGGAGCATTCCGAATGTACAATAGATATGGTTTCGGTTTTTGTTTTGGGTGCGCTCTGTGCCATAAATTGCTCAGCTCCAGAGTTATTAAGATATTGAGTCAATTAAAATTAAAAGTAAGAAAATTTATATGATTGACTTAAAAAGAGCAACCCTCGGAGTTTCCTGCCTATTCTTCTCCTGAGGAAGACTGCACCTTTGCGAATAGGCGCAAAGTCAAAAGTGCTAATGTAATTCATAATATTGACGTGTTCAAGTATCATTTTATATGTTCAATGAAATAAACACTTTTGACTTTTGACCATGTTGCTAAGATTTGCATCACAGCACACAGTATACATACATAGTTAAACATATTTTAAAATGGGGAGTGTTTTTTCGGCCTACAAACCAAGCTTTATGTGATTTGGTGGATTAAATTAAGAAAATAATTGTAAATTGTAATCTGTATGAGAAATACACGTTTATTTTTTTATTTTTTTTAATCGTGACGGAGTGTAACGGACAGCTTATCAAACACTTAAACTTTAAAATTTAAATGTAATTCCTGTATTCAGACCATCATCTTCTTCAGGTATAAAATTATAGATCCTGACTCACTGACTCATCAACGCCCGGCCCAAACCATTGGACCTAGAAAGCTGAAATTTAGCTGAAAGATTCCTTTTATAACGTAAGCAAGAACTGAGGAAGGATTTTACGAAATTCCCACGGGAATGAAGTCACCAGCATCCTCTAGTCGTAAATAATTTTCCATCATACGCCGTTGCATATCTTTAAATTTTTTATTTACATTTTACCGTAGTCTGTAGCACTTTTAGTAGCGCTATATCTAGAATATTCGTTTGCTATACGAATGGAGTAGATGAAACGCTTTAATTCATCCAATTCTTTATTTCTGTACATTTCAAACATTTACTGTCACTAGAGATAAATTTTGCTAGCAGAAAAGCGTATAGCTAGTAGAAATAGAATCACCCACCAATAGCAAAAAATACCCATATATGTACAGCGCTGCACAAAATTTCCGCCTGTCGCATATTAAAAAGGGAAAAATGAGAGAACAGGAGAAAACTAGTTTATTTATCAGCCCGAATGCCCTAGTTTCTACCATTATTCGCCGTGTTTTGGATGCTATATCACAGCAGCCAAAATATATATGCGTGGATGCGCTCGGTGCCGTATAAATTTGCGGATTTCTATCGGGAAAAGAATAGCCTAGTGTTGGATTAAAGTATATGGAGTAGATCCAAATGTATCGATACATTAACGTAATGGAATTCCTGAGGTTGAATTGCTTACGAACTAGAGTCGTTATGTCTCAAGGTGCAGTCAATAGAAACCTCCTGCAAGTCGTTAGAGAGCAGTAAGTAAAGCAAAGTATTTTACTCCTACGCTCGACTGGGAGTGAAAAAAAAGTAAAAAATGTGCCAGCTGCCAAATTTTCCTCAGCATACTATAGAAGTCAGTAGTGGGGCACAAGGATTTTGCTTTATTGTGCGCGAAAGGCTGCCAAGTTATCACCACTATACTCAAATACCAGAATCAATGTCAAATATAGTGTTAAGTAGTCCAGAACCACATGAAGTTCTGCTTACCCTGAAAGAGACTGTAGGTGTGAGTGTATAGATAGATAGATAATTTTATTGATATGATTCTTTTTACCTATTTAGAGATCATGCCATGTGTGAAGGGAGAATTCATAAAAGTTGATGTGTAGGCACAGATTTTTTTCAGCTCTACATCTGAGAATTCGTTTTCGTGTACATACTTTAAACAATTGCTTAAACGTCCTTTGTACTGAGAAATACGTCATTGTTGCTTTACAAAATAAAATATAATCCATTTAATTTCAGTATTTTCTACACTATAATATTATAAAGAGAAGAGATTTGTTTGTTTGTTTGCATTGAATAGGCTCCGTAACTACTACACCGATTTGAAAAATTATTTCACCAATAAAATGCTACATTATCCCTGAGTGATATAGGCTACATAATTTTCCCGAATGCCCACGGGAACGAAGTCCCGGGCGGAATGCGAGTAAACTTGATAAAAAATAAGTTATTTTTACCCTGAGCTTTTTACTAGAGTATCCTAGCCAGAGACATTTACAAATGTTCCTTTGAATTTACAGAACTATCGATATTTCTCCCGTCCGACACTAGAGCAGAGATTGTAAATTTACGGCAAAGCGGGGGCCGGTAAAACCTCGTTATATTGAGCTATGTCCCTACCGAGAGCACATTACATGTATTATTATTAAGTACTATGTTTTCGCTGCATTCGAAGCCTAATAGAGAAAAAACTACAAGGAATTGTGTTTTTATGATGCTTTAATTTAATATTTGTTGACCCTTCCTGGTCCTATAAATGGATATATTATATCTCTTCTAAGGAGACACATTGTGAAATAATTCACTAAGGGACCGCGGTCCCACCGATTTGATCCACATTTGGGACCACGGAATACCACTATCTAGTCCTAGTCATAATGGAGTAGGGCGATTACTATAGTATCAATAAATGTAACGATGAAAGTCTCTATTTTTTATTAAGTTCATTAAGTCTTAGTCAGAGTTCGGAAATGAGATAGGCTGTTATAGCTAACCGGCACCATACAGCTGTGGAAAAGAGATGAATTTATGAATAAGTAAAGAAAAAATGATTGGATCGTAAATATAATTGCTCAAATGAGTAAATGGGGCTATAGTCTTGAAGCACTCGAGTCGAAATGCTGACCCAAATGTTCGTTAGATGTCTAATTGGGGTACTTTTCTTTGAAATCTAGCGTTTTTTGCAAATTTATTTTACACAATAAACAGAGGGATACGAAAAGTTGTTAGAACTTTCTATTATATGTACGCTAGACATTAAGACCTTTAAGTACGACTATTGTATACTGTCGTGAGTCCCTTGGAGTCCAGGATTTGAATCTGAAATCGTCTATTATGATGCCCACCACTGAACCAATCGAGCGTTGTGGTATGGTAATGGGTAAATAATATCTAAACTAATCAATACTAATATTATAAAGAGGAAAAATTTGATTGTTTGTTTGCATTGAAGAGGCTCCGAAACCACTGCACCGATTTGAAAAATGCTTTCACGATTAGAATCCTACATTATCCGCAGTGAACATAGACTACATAATTTTCCCGAATTCCCACGGGAACGAAGTCCCGGGCGGAAAGCTAGTAATAGATAAAATAAATCCTTACTTAATATTATAAATGTGAAAGTAAGGATGTTTGTTACGCTTTCACGCAAAAACTACTCAACTGATCATTATGAAACTTTGTACACATGTTTTCGGAGGTACTAAAAGTAACATGGGATACTTTTTATTTAAAAAAATGTAAAAGTCCACGCGGGTGGAGCCGCGGGCGAAAAGCTAGTACATACATAATTATGTAAATCAATTAAATGAAATTAACTTACGTAGTGTAGGACGCCCCCCAGTCAGATGGTCAGATGACTTAAAGAAGACAGCGGGTAGTGACTGGATTCAAAAAGCGGAGGATCGTGCAAAGTGGCGCACCTTGAGGGAGGCCTATGTTCAGCAGTGGACTGCAATAGGCTGATATGATGATGATGAATTAACAATTTTGCCTAACATTTTTTTCAAGTTTTTAAGATCACAATATCAAATACAAATGTTACAAATTGTTACAACTTTTAATTAGGATTGTCCCAAACCTAAAAACTTTGTGAAATTTCTGTGAATTAAACAAATTGTTTAACTTCCAGAAACATGTGTTTGTGTGGGCTTTTGTAACTTTTGAAGACTATACTGGGTGAAACTTTATGAGATGGAACTGCCTTACGAGCAGTGAAGGTCATAACATTTTGTGAAAATACACGAAAGAATGTAAATTTCTCATTGTTTTCTGAATTTTTTTTAAGAAAAACTCCTATTTTTAAATCCCGACAAAAAAGGGGGTCTTGTAAGTTTGACGTATCTGTCTGTGGCATCGCAGCTTCAAAACGAATGGACCGAATTCGATGCTGTTTTTTTTTGTTTAAAAGATGACATAATCGAAATGGTTCTTGGCTGTATTTTATCAAAATGTGGCTGAAAGCGATGAATATTGGGGGCTACGAAAAAAATAATTTTGAGTTACGCTGTTGATCATTTCGAACTAAAAGTAAAAGACATCTAAAGTCAAAAATTCCTTCTACTCATAAGATTATTTTTTCTTCTTCGGATACAAATCCAAGCTCTTTTAACGGCACCAATGCAAACCTACACTAAAATAATTTTAAATGATAAATCCTAAAAGCTCTAAAAGCAAAGTGGATTTCACGGCCACTGAAATCACTTTAGTTTTTTTGGTCCCAGTACGCTTTACAGTGGTCATTTTTCGTAGCTCTTGACCCAAAAGGTTCTGTTCATCCATTTATCATTACCCTAGGGAGTAAAGTATCCATCACGATAATAGACCTACCATTATAATTTCTAATGATTTACTTGCCTACCTATGTGTGATAGAGTTCTTGCTTTTTACCAACTTTGTGTTTCGGTGTCGCGTCGTAAGATAATCCTTACTTCCTTACTATCCTTACTAATATTATAAATGCGAAAGTAACTCTGTCTATCTATCTATCTGTCTGTCCGTCCATCTTTCACGCCTAAACTACTGAACCGATTTTGATTTGGTACAGAACAGAGATAGATTAGAGCCTGGGAAAGGACATAGGCTACATTTTATCCCATAGTTTTATTCACGCGGGCGAAGCCGCAGGCGGAATGCTAGTTGTTAATATATATCTCTTTAAAATATCATATTTTTGGGTCATTTGTTTGGGCTAGTCTTTCATGTTGTTTTTTTTGTATTTTGTTGGTAATTATTCTTCTTCCTTTCGCTTAGTTCCGTTTCTCATTCGGGGTATACTTGACCATGATCCAGAATTTGGCAGGTCAGGTCATTACAGTGCAGCAACTGCCATCTGACCACAAGGGGAACCAGATCGGATTGGACCATGGTTACACAATCAATCTCCTGAAGGTGCAGGTTTCCTCACGATGTTTTCCCTCACCGTAAGGGCATCGGTTAGTGTGCCACTAATATACATAACTCAGAAAACGAGTCATACCAATGAACTACCGAATTTCCTAACTATTATTGTTTCTTTATTCTTCTGTGATTAACGTTTAATCCCCTATAAAACTTATATTAATAATGTGCATTAGTGATATAGCCCCACAAGGAAAGCAAATTAACAAATTTCTCATCAGAGAAAACTAAAAATGAATTATGTATTTGTGTATACACGTGTTTTCAATCTGAAGTGTCGTCATATGGTCTCATGCGGTGTGGTAGGCTCTGTAAAGGGCCGTAAAGGGTCGTCTGGTTGGGCGTTTGGTCGTAGGAAAACCAGTGCCTTAATTGGCATTTTCAGGGTTAGCTCGCTCCATTGTTGACCTCATCTATTACCTTGGTCAAGATTGAGGTCAAGAGTTAAACCATAAAAATAATAATTATGTATCCTTAGACGAAGTGTGCAGTGAAACTACGGTGAACAGTATTTAAACTACTGACTTAAGTGGTTCATAATGCATGAGCTTTGGAAGCAGGTTTACTAAGGATATAATGTACTGGCGCGTTTCCTGAACACGTGTGGGTATTTCTAACTTATTTTTTAACTCTCACTTTGACTCAGCAGTCAGCATTTCTGACGATATTTACCTGTAAATAAAAACAAAATATTTGGTCAGTTTATTTGTGAAAGATTTAACTAAATCAGTACGGAGAATTTAATTTAGTTGGTTAAAGTTAACTTGTATTTCTGACAAGGCAAATTAGGTGCACTGGATTAAAATATATCGACAATTTCAAATGGATTTCAAAGGGGAAGTTCAAGTTTGTTGGAAGTTGAATAGAAACTAGATAGAATTCAAATAAACTTATGTTTACATGTAGTTTTTATTAATTCTATGAATTTCTATGAATTATAATCTATTTCTATGAATAGTTGACTTCTTAACTTCTAAACTAATGTACAGAATAAATAGTAATACTAACGTACTAATGGTTAATTCGCATGAATTCTTAACTGATCAGTAATAATTTACTTCAAAAAATCATCACTAAATACAACATCGAGGCAAGAGTTTACATTAAATGTATTGCTGAGACAAAACAATTGAGTACGCGTGAAGATTTATGTAGTGGTACTATTATACGTTTAATGTAGCGTGAACTGAAAAATATGGATGCGGCACCAAGTTAAGATATAGCGGCCATTAAAAGTAAGGGGTTAGTTTATAACTACCGCTTGCGGAAGCGCCTTATAATTTTTAAAAGACAGCTGGCTGGTGAAGCTTCCAGCGAGAAATGGACCACATTCATTATACTGAATTGCTCGATTAAGGCGCCATAAGCGGTACGATTTAAGCACACCCGCTAATAGCCACAGCAAGATATATATTTCTAGCAATAAATCTGAGGAATTTTCAAGTTTTTCTGTAAATTTCCTTACTAATGTGCTGTACGCTTTAGAATTGAGGAGTGGTTATCTCTGCGTTTTTTGTTACCTAGAAAATTGTTACCTTCAAAGGTTTTAATGTTCCTAATTTTTCAAAATTGCTATTGTAAAATATTACGTCCAAAATAAAACGTGTACATATGAGAGTTGCTGTGTTAGTCTAGTAGTATTGCTACATCGAAATTTTTTGTTAGTCTCATAGAACGAAATATGTTTTTCTTATAAAAATATTGTTTTTCTAGAAATTAAAGAAGTGATAAAAGGTTACCCTTGGACAAAACAATTCATTTTATCAAATGTATTAGAGAAAAACAGAGATATAGTTATATGTCGAAGAGATAGATTTATTTGCAGTTACTAAAATAATTATTTGGCACTTGGATATTTAAATTTTTATAATGCTCTTTATTGAACTTGGGTGTTTAAATAAACTTCGATAGTTTAGCAAATTAACTTATTATGAAACCGTCATAACAAATCTTTCTTCCGCTAAACAAGGAACGTAACAAAAACTTTGAATGTGCTAGCTGCCAACTCTTCCCAGACATACTATAAGAGTCAGTGTGAGGATTTTGCTGTATTATGGCCTCAAGAACTATCACCACTTTATGGCCCGCGACTCGTGTACCTACTTCACCCACTAGAGGGTGCATGGGTAAATCGCATTTACCTTTAAACCCAGTCTCATTTAAAATACGAGACTTAACTCAAACGTGGCGTCATGTGGTCTCCTAACTATATTAGGTTCTGCCTACCCCGACAAGATATGTAGGCGTGACTGTATGTATGTATGTTAAATTTTTTTCCCTTATTCCATTTTCAACGTACACGCGATTTCACTACAACAAACGCTTTTCAAAAACACATTATCAAATACCAAGTTAAATTTTCGTTCCAGAAAATCTCACGAACAGGCGAATGAGAGCAGAAACATGTTCATTTAATTGTCGTGACACAATAGAGATGTGGAGGTAACGCAATTTGGCCACTCGTCGGAGACAGGTTAATAGGATTTTTTCACGAACGACCTTAGGACGGGACGATGCATAATGAAGCTATTTGAATTTTACATTGAAAAGGATAAAATAGTAGATTACCCAACAAGTGAAAAAAAAGGTGAATTCTTTTCGAGGGATACAAGAGCCGAGATGAATTTTTTTTTCACGTTAGGTACTCTACTTTTTACCATTGACTACGAGAAAAAGCAAATAATTACTCTAGTGACAGTAAATTATCAACAATAGCTGCTGCTTTAACGGGAAATGACTCTGGAACGAGTGGTTCACTTTCCTTACTGGATGTCGAACTCATTTTATGATTGTGAGACAAAAACTTTTAACAGAAACTTTTATTTGCATGAAAATTTCACAGAAAATTGGCTGAATTCCTTATTCTAAATTTAAAATTTTTAACCGAGCCATATTCTATACGTTTTTATAGCGAGTGTATGCAACCTCCTTGCACGTTTTTTTTTTGTTTTCTTACTAAAATCCGTATATTCGCGCATGTTCCAAATTAAAAATGTTTTATTCACTCAGTGAAATAAACAGCGTTTTATTCACTGTTTTTGAAGAATAACGGACCCTTTTTCGAGGGGCAATGGTAAAAAAAATATTTATTTCTTTTTTAAGTACAGGTTGATTTTTTAATAACTGACCGTGTTTTTCTTACGTTATCATTTATATAAGTATATTTTTTCAAATCAAAACGATATCTTTATTCGCTGAAATGTGATTATTACAGTTGTCAATTATACATTATTTTGTTCGCACATTCAAGCTGTCACCAGCATTAAAAAGGAACGGTGCAGTCCAATTGTTGACAATATGTAGGTTTGTATGTTTTTAACTAGTTTTCATTATATAGTTAGTTTAGTTTTCAATAGGAGAGAGTCGTTGATTTAACGGCTAGCGGTTTGGACTAGTAAGCGAGAGGTACTGAGTTCAATCCCCACCGCCGCCAGGTACTAATGACTCGTTTTTAGGGTTCTGTACCCAAAGGGTAAAATGGGACCCTATTACTAAGGCTCCCCTGTCCGTCCGTCCATCTGTCTGTCCGTATGTCACCAGACTGTATCTCATGAACCGTGATAGTTAGACACTTGAAATTTTCACAGATGATGTATTTATGTTGCCGCTATTAGAAAAGATACAAAAAACAGAAGACAATAAATATCTAAGGGGGCTCCAATACAACAAATGTGATTTTTTTGATCGTTTTTATAGATAATGGCAAGGAATCTTTCGTGCGCGATTTCGACTCGCATTTGGCCGGTTTTTTGTTATGTACATTAGTTACACACTAACAAAGCACTTGCGGTGAACAAAAACAACGTGACTAAATCTACACATTCAGGCTGAATGTGTAACCATGATCTAATCCGGTCAGGCTCCTACGTTTGCAGGGTCATGGACATCAGATGGTAATCCCTCTACCATAATGACTTGGCCTAACAAATCTTGGACAATGGTCAAGCCATCGACCACACAGCCAAATAGACGCCTAATGCAAGGCAAAAACTTTCTGGCAACACGTTAGACTTATACGTCTTACTTAAGACACCGATCGCGAAAGCTGCTTTAGTATTTACCACATCCGTGACCCGAGTACAGAGGCCAGCGCATCAGGTTACTCCATTTTCGTTGCAAAATCGCTCTTATCGCAACAGCACAGAGTGCACGCTTGTGGTAACCTGATGTGCAGCCCACCGTACATCTCGTGCGTTTATAAAATACGAAAGTGGAGAAACATGGCTCCCTGTACAATAAAATGGTGTGGAAAATGTAGCCAATCATCTAATTTCAAAAAAGACGGCATAACTTTTCATAGTAAGCCAAATTCAAGATTATTATTATCAAGAATCAATTTATTCAGAGCTCAAATTACGCTGGATCGAATTCGTAAAAAAAGCATTTGTTTATCAGTACATCCCTTTCTTTCAAATACAAATAAGTACTGCTTATTCTTTCTTGGATTATTGTGACCTTGAATCGGCCAATTAGCATGGATTTTTCCTTCTCCCCCCGCCCCTCGCTTACCTCAGCGCATTGACACACACAGTTATTTGTTTCGAGAAATTAAAACATTAGGCGTCTATTAGGCTGTGTGGTCTGTGGGTCAAGCGTACCCTAAATGTGAAACGGGACTAAGGGCTAGCAAGTAGAAGAAGAAGAGTTAACCCGGGATGACATTTTAAGAAACGAAAAAATTGTTACGTGAAAAAAATTTAAAAAGTAATCTCAGAAATTGTCTTGAAGAGCGGTATCGCCAAGTTTAAATTAAATAGGACTTGCGTACGTAAATTGTATGTTGATTTTATTGGAAATTAAGATTTCTACACAAACAATACTTTGACAAAACTGGTAAAGTGATGCCCCCAGAAAATCTGAAAAATAAGGGTCTGTTAATTTCCTAGGGAATCGAGGTAAGTGATTAAAAAGTCACTCTGTATTATTAAATTTATTTATATCTTTTCATTTTAAATTATGTTTTTTCTTTGCCGAAGCTATACTCAACTCGGTGTCCAGATAATATAGAACGCATTGATAGAATGCTACTCAAACAGAATATACATCTTAGACTTTTCTATTTAAAAGAGTTTCCATTCACAGAGACGTTGCTTTTCACTTTTAGTCTAGAGAAATGCCGAGACTGATTAATGTACGAAAAAGTTGATAAAAAGTAGTCTCTGCCTTATTTGCTTACTCTATAAAGAAAAAACTCAGCTTCGTACACAGCCTTTTGTATACGTTTGAATTTCTTTACTCAATGTTGTCGTTCTACATTTCGTAGAGGTCGTAGCTTTCGTAGCGCTACGAATTTTTCTGCTTTGCTACGAGATACGTAAATTAAAAGTTACGTAGGTAATGTTTACAGCTCGCTGGGTTTAACGCTGTCAACGAGGGAAAATTAACCAATATTTATGTTAATTAATTACATATGTGAGCTGGAAATATAAAGAATGATATTTTAGTTTTATTCTTATACCACCTGTGTCCGTGCTAGGGTTAAATATCTCTTTGATGTTTAAGTGTTTAATCATAAAAGTTGAATGAAACATTTAAAAACATACAAGAGATGAAAAAAGTCCAGAGATAGTCTCCTCTGAATTTTAGAAACTTTTTTTCGCGCAGATGTTTTATTTTTATTATGAGATGGGTTAACTCTTGCTAGTCAGCCTGTCGCCATGTTTATCCTATTAGACATAAAAAAAGAACAAAACATTTTCTTGGGCAATTCTAATATCGTCATCTAGCCCCAAACTAAGCAAGGCTTATACCATGCTTGTAACATGGGTGCTAAATAACTGATATACTACTTATACTAATATGCATTTTTTTTGGAAATAATAAATATTATACGTAAACAACCATTATAGTCAAGAATATTTGAAAATAAGATTTTTAAATGTTTGTGTTGGTTGGGAAACGAACCCACAACATTCAGATCATTACCAACTAAGTCGCACTATTAGAAAAAATATGTATATCGTTTAAACTGCAACGAGTAACCAACAAAGTCGCTAAATCACCCAATAGTTTTCCAGTTCCAGAATCCAGTTGCCCCACAATCGGCGGGCAAGTGTTGCATCAAAAAACTCTTGGAGCAATATTTAATATTACCTTTGTGGCGGGATTCCCATGGATTTTTATCACAGAAATGCCTGGAATGGGGCCAACAAACTTGGGATATAAAACATGACAGCGTCCTATACAGTGAAATGGTAAAATCGTATACAAAAGGATTCCGGCTGACACCACGCTTCTGACAGCTTCCACTGAAGTACGAGAAAAACTGTTACATTGTATCCATTTCTTTTTGATTTTTTGGATCGTAAGATTTCCTGGCTTATAACCAGTAATTCTGTACTATTCAATGAGCGAATATTGTTTCTTTTTATATGTAATTGTTTTCTTTAAAAAGGCGCTAAAGATTTGATGAAATTCACTTGCTAGGAATATTTTTGGTCAAAAGTTAATTTATAATACTTTTATCTCAAAAATTTTTAAAATTCATTCATTTTTTGCCGAAAGAATATATTGCATGTTATATGGACTAGTGCTATTTCTTGTCTTTGTTTTTATCGTATAGGTGTAATATTATGCGTGGAAAACTTGACTAACCCTGGTGTCAGAGTTTTCAAACCGCTAATTGACGTTTAACGATTGTAATTGATCAGTAATAGCCGGGACTATTGGTTTATCTGGTGTATAATATACTCGTAATCTAGAAACATAAAATCGAAGATCCTGAATCACTGACTCATTAGCGCCCAGCCCAAACCCAAAGATCTAGAGTGGTAAAATTTGACACAGAGGTTCATGTTATAACCTAAGTAAGGAATAAAGAAGGATTTTACAAAATTCCTACGGGAACGAAGTTCCGTGCACCCTCCAGTTTTATATTTCTCAAAATGGAAACGAAAAAAGTTTAATATCTTAAGGTCTTTTCTATGTAATAGATTGGGAGACATCCGTATTTTGTTTCTCAGTCCCGGATATTGAATCGGATGTCTATTACGATCGATACGCGATATAATATCGTCGGAAGAATGCTTAAGACAGGCGTATCCGATCAAGAACCTTGCATGTAACCTTTGGAAGTGGTTTAATTCTGTATTTATTGTTATAGATTCTATTCAGCTAAGACCGAAGAAATAAATTATTTTTGTACAAAGTTTCAAATAGAAAGGACCATGCAAAAATTGTATGGGCAGTGTCCCCACCCACCAACAGGTTTGGTGCTGCTTTTAACGTCATTATGACGTCCTATAAAACGAGTAACAACAATTTTCTAATCAAAAATCGATGGGGTTATTTAAAAAAAAGAACAAAGTTATTCGTTTATATAATCATTTTATTGAAATAAAGTTGCTTATTAACTTGAACAAAACATCTTTGAACAACTTGTTCAACTTATTGAAGGGCATTAAATAACAGAAAATTTTTCAATGTGTTAATCTATTTAAATAATTTTAATTTAAACAGAAACTGAGTAATGCTTCCGGAGTAAGAAAAACCGCAGAGCGTAATGAAATGAAAAAAATATGTATTGCTTCAACAGTTGATATTTACATTTTGTGTAGTCGCTGTGACCTTCTAATAAGTGTAACAACACCTGTACCAGAAGGCCATGCTCTTCCATATCCATACACAGGATTATTTTGTTGAAAACAATAGTTTTATATCCTTATTAATATTATAAATGCGAAAGTAACTCTGTCTGTCTGTCCGTATTTCACGCCTAAACTACTGAACCGATTTCGATGAATTTGGTACAGAGATAAATTAGACCTGTAGTCCACGCGGGCGGAAAGCTAGTACAAAAATAAATAAGAAAAAAAGTTATGCAGTGTTTGTGTATGTATGTATGTATGTATGTGTGTGTGGATGTATATGTGTGTATGAGAGGTGGGTGTGTGTGTGTTGTACAATAATACAATAATTCTTATCTTATACAAAAATATTATTAAAGGTATGTTTTTTCTAAATTGTGTTTATTATCAGCATCCACAGACTTAATATCCGTGCCCTTGTCAAATGATTCAGCGCTTTTAAAAAAATCAACAAAAAACAAAAAATACTACAAACCAGAACATCATCTAAATAAATGAGTGACATTTTAGTTTGTGGTTATCTGCTAATAGGCATTGTAGTCTGCAAAAAATACTAGTTATCTACTTTGTGGGAACTGTTGTTGGCACAGACCTATATCGAGATAGACGAAAAGAGCGCTTCAAACTGTATGGAGAACCTAGCGTGTAAAATTTTTCGTACCTAAGATGACGTCACAAGCAAGATTTAGTGATAGGAAATCAAGACCGTGCGGAATCGATTCAAAGGCACATAATTAGATAAAATCTAAAAAAAACGTTTTTTTAAGTCGAACAATTTAATGGGAGGAACAATACTTACACATGGCTATCCGACCCTGAACTAGGCAGAGCCTTTGGGTACCTGAATAACTGATGTACACACATACACATTTCAAATACAGTACAAATAAAGATATAAATAAAAACACAAGACAAAACAAATCTTGCTATGTTTGTTTGGAAACTAGTTTACAATTCCTGTTGCTTCAATCCATTTTTCCTTAATTTTTGGATCATTAGGAAAGCTGAAAATGGATTGTACTGATAACACATTCAAAATTAATATATTATTTAGGAACACTACAACCTTTCACCTCTTGAACTTTGGATGCAATTTTTTTATTGATCACATAAAACAACCTCATTCCACTGTTTCGAAAATCGAGTCTCATTCCGATGTTCGTTTTGTTAGAATCGAGTAAAAAAATCGAAACATTCTCTCAAACGGACAGAGGAATGAAGAAGTGCTTCTACCGTGCCGTTCACAGGTTACGTAATAATTCACAGTCTAATTACTATGTATAATTCACAGCCTTGTATTGTGGCACAGTTGAAAATGAAAAAAAAGTAGGTTCGGCAGTGGAAAACTTAAATGAGGATCTTAATCGAATAGCTCACTGGTCAAAGCCAATTGCCTTGTTTTGAATCCCAATAAAACAAAGTAAATGGTTCTTGGCTCATTAACCCTCCGCATACCAGGTGGGGTCTAATAAACCCCAGGCGGTGAAAAATCGATATATTTTCAAAAATTTTCGTGCGCGGAATCTGAAGCTCTCAGTAGCTGGAGTTGCGACGTTCTTACACTGGCAAGTACCATTAGTTTAGTGGTGCGTGCGTTTTTTAGGGCTCTAGATGCGTTTCTGTTTAGAATTGTTGTTATTTGAGCATATACAAAATGCTATTATGGCGAACTAAAGAACTCCTGCCTCGAGATTGAAGTAAAAATTTAAAGATGTAACATCGTTGTTCAATTTTTTTTAATTTAGTCAGTTTAATTACAAAAATTGGTAATTATCAATTCTTAGGGTGATTTCAAGTCTAAATTAGTAGTCAGAAGATGGCATTTTCGCTACCCTTTTTCAACAAACCATTTAATCTATTTCATTTTTTTTTATATAGTGCTACTCAGGTTATGTTCAATTTCAAAAATATGCAATAATAATTCAGTACCCTATTCCTATCTGATGACAGCGACCATTTTGTTAGGGTATGTCAGACCCCACCTTGTATGGCATGTTACAAATTTTTACCTGGTATGCCGAGGGTTAAATATGGTTAAAAAGTAACTGAAACTTGTCCTAAAGTTCAGATGATGGGTTTGGATATTGAACGTGTTGATACGTCTCGTAACTTGGGCATTGTCATGGATAGCGAATTGCGTTTCGAGATTCATGTACTTAACATCGTACGAAACTGTTTTTACCGACTAAAAATTCATTACCGATGCTGTGATCATTTAAGTGTGGACCTGAGGGTGCAGCTTTGCGAGGCGCTTATCTTGTCGAAGCTAAATCATTGCTTGTCCGTCTACGGTTCATGTTTATTAGAAAGATCTCAGCGTTTGATTCAACGCGTGCAGAACGCCATCTATGACCTTGGTCAAGATTGGGGTCAAGAGTTAACCCATCTCATAATAAAAATAAAAAAGTGTATTTTTTCATCTATGGGACCCGACACTTTGCGTGGCGCGACACGCTCTTGGTCGGCTTTATTGTTTTTAAACCTTCACGCCATTCTTGCACACACGTGTAAACAAACAAACGTGTAAACAAGCGCGCGACATGTACTATATTCTTATTCAAAAATAAACCCATGTATTGTTCTGTGTGCCGTCACTTTTAGCTTTGTTGTTTTTTTTTAATATACACGGTGAATTTTTGTTCGTTTTAAAGCCGAAGCGAGTCGATTCGCCTTAAGTAGGACTATCGATTACCAAAGTTTAAAAGAAATCTAATGACATAAAAAAATTTAGTTTTCTAAAAATATCGATATTAACTCGAAAATATGAGAACCAGTAGTAACGCATTTTTCGTCAGCCGAATCGAACTAAAGTGCATAGCCACCGACAAAATGCCGCCGCAAGTGGCATTGATTATGATCCTAAGCCCGTTAAAGTATGAAGGGAAAATTGGAATCTACGATACCTACTCTGGAGGAGGGGTCAACGACTCGCGGCCGTCACTCTCGCTCGCTCGCTCACTCGCGTGTAGACGTAGGAGCAGAGCGGCCCTACTAATGTTTTCTCGATTTTACGAAAATAAATTTCTCGCTTTTAATTTTCTTAATTTTACAGTTTTTTTAGATTTTGTTTTCTGAAATCGATAGTACTTTTTAAGGCGAATCACCTCGCTGTGGCTTTAAAACGAACAAAAATTCACCGTGTATAAAATTGGAGGTCCTGATTCACTGACTCATCAACGCCCAGCCCAAGCCCTTACACCTAGAAAGCTGAAATTTGACAAAAACAATTTTTTTTGGACATTTTGACTCGAAATTTCGTCAAGATATGCCTTGAAGGTAATAAACGGACATGTGTTGCGCGATTTTTCGAAAATCATCCCCTACGGGGTCAAGAATGAAATGAGTGTCTAAAAGAGTTCTTAGCGCGAGCGAAGCCGCGGGAAAAAGGTAGTTATAATATATGACATCATTTGTATTTGTCCAACTGCAGTTGCGTAAATAGTAATTATTAATTTTCAATGCATTGTTAAAAATATTATTTAAAGCCACGATAAAGGAAACTACAGTCACTAGGAAGAATTATTCTGATATTCAACATGAAAATTACATCAATTTTGGTAAGTTGGAAAAAAGTCACATTATGAATTATGGTTTCATTACAATGATTTCAATGATTTCATGCTGTACTGAGAGTGAAAGAAAAACTTAGAATGTGCCAGCTACCTACTTTTCCCAGGTATACAGTAAGAGTGATGCAAGGGTTTTGCTTGTATAATGGGCGAAAGGTTGACCCCCTCTCACCATTATGCAACTTGTCCTATCTGATAACCCTCACAATTTATGTCAAACGTGGCATCTAGCGGTTCTAGAACTACTGATGCTCGTTAGGGATTATGGGCGTGAGCGTATGTATGTAAGTATGTATGATACTTCTTGTTCGATAGAGCATGTCTCCAAATTTGTAAAATAAATGTTTTTATACCAATTCTGTAGTTTTTTCTTTTTGGTGTCTTTTTCAACTATTTTAGGGTACTTACGAGTATGTAAAAAAAGTGTTTTGATCCGAAATTGAAAGACTAAAATTTGCGAATTACGAGTTATGATTACAAGTTCACCTAAAAAGGTATATTCAGCTGATTTTTCGAACATATTCGGTTATTTCTGATCAACTAATGAGTTTCTTATATGCGTTCTTCTCTCTGGAAGGCTGACCAATTGTAAAAAAAAACATGGTTACATTTTTCAAGCACAAGAATTTACTCGCGAAAAATATCAAACTCACTATCAAGCGTAATGAATTTTAATTTTTTCGGTTTTAACATACGATTTTTTTATGTTTTTCATGTGAATTTTGTTTCAGTTCATGACGCTAACAGTACTTATGCTGTTGATGGCGCCATTCGCAGAAACAGGCTCTGTTGAGGCACCTGTGTACGATCCATGCGAATGTTGTTATACGTGCAACGAATATTGCGATTGTTGTTATGACTGCCACGAAATACTATCGAGATGAAGTCTGAGGAATTTATTGTGGTATGTTATGATGATGACAGATAAAAATTTCATAACGACAGCGAAAAGTACCATAAACCGCTTAATATAATACTTAAAAATAAAAATATGTTTATTTTTTTAACTCCCCGATTTTAACCTCTTTTTTTCACCTCTCCATATAACTTGTGCGATCAACTGATTTGCCTTTATATGGAATACCAATTTTTTTTTTTAAATTCACATAGGTTCTTTAGAAAAATTTGTTCAGTTTCATGGCGAGAATCACCCCCTAAAGTTTCACTAACTAGTTAAAGTTCACCCCATTTACTTACCCATACAGGGTGTAAGGGACAGGTTAGCAAAAACTGAAACCCTGAACTCAGACCATCTCTTACCAGCCCATATACGACCCCGCCGAGGGGCACGGACCTCCCTTCGAAACACGAAGGGGATTTAGGCCATAGTCCACCACGCTGGCCTCGTGCGGGTTGGTGGACCACTCGTCTCTCGAAAATGAATTTTCTTGGATGTTTTCCTTCACCGTTGAGCAAGTGATAATTAGAAATCCGTACATAAATCCGAAAAAACGAATTTAGTGGTACAGTCTCGCACCAGGATTTGAACCCGCGACCTTCGGATTACAAGTCTGGCTCATTACCAACTGGGCTATCACCGCTTCAGACCATCATTCTAAATGATTTTCCCGTGGTATTTTCTTGATTTCCAATATTTTATGATTTAAAATGAAATTATTTTATTCTAATACACTTCATTTTCCAATAAAAATAATGATAACAGCGTAAAAATACCAATGTTCATCGCATTCTGGGGGATCGCGCGCAGGGCGCAGTTACGATGTATATTGCGTAGCGCCAAAGTAGGTATACGTTTTATTTCATGTATGTTTAGTACCCTGTGTGAGAATAAAATATGCATTCAATGTTCGTCTTCAAGACTTCCATAATCTAACACCCCGAGCAATCGGGATCATACTAAACCGCCTCAAATGTTTTATACTTTCTTAAAAATACCAGACCAATGCAATTTCTTGGACAATTTGAATATCGTCGTCATCCAACCCCAAACTAAGCAGGGCTTATACCATGCTTGTGGGTGCTAAAAAACTGATATACTTACTAAAGAAAGAAAGAAAAAAAAGACAAATTTATTATATCGCAGATCACAACACAATATAAGAGGCAAGATTAAACAGTAAAACACGATACACTACATAAAGACAATAACAAATACAATAAAAAACTAACTTTAGATCGCTGTAGATCGCTACTTATACTTGTGAGCATTATTTTTTGGAAATAATAAATATTATACGTAAACACCCATAATAGTCAAGAATATTTGAAAATAAGTTTTTTAAATGTTTGTGTTGGTTGGGAAATGAACCCGCAACCATCACATCATTACCAACTAAGTCGCACTATTAGATCGTGAACTTCGTAAGTTTATAATCTTACTCGCGAGATTATAAACTACCGAAACTGTTGACACAGTTCACAGTTTAACTGATTATTTTCCGTTAGTTTATAATCTCACTATTATAAACTAACGAATTATGAACGAACCTATGTTGAACGAATGAGCGAATGTTGTTTCTTTTTATATGTAAGTAACTAGCTCTTAATTTTTTAAATTTATTTTTTTAATTAAAAGTATCCTATGTTACTTCTAGTACCTCCGAGTAATGTGTACAAAGTTTCATGATGATCGGTTGAGTAGTTTTTGCGTGAAAGCGTAACAAACATCACTACTTTCACTTTTATAATATTAGTAAAGATTGTTTTCTTTAACATGGCGCTAAAGATTTAGTGAAATTCACTTGTTAGGAGTATTTTTGGTCAAAAGTTAATTTATCATAATTTATCTCAAAAAATCTTCAAATTCATCCATTTTTTGCCGAAAGAATATATTGCATGTTATATGGGCTAGTGCCATTTCTTGCCTTTGTTTTTATCGTATAGGTGTAATATTATGCGTGGAAAACTTGACTAACCCTGGTGTCAGAGTTTTCAAACCGCTAATTGACGTTTAACGATTGTAATTGATCAGTAACAGCCGGGACTGTTGACTTATCTGGTTTCTGAATATATGTATAATCTAGAAACAAAATTGGAGATCCTGAATCACTGACTCATTAGCGCTCAGCCCAAGCTCACAGATCTAGAGTGGTAAAATTTTACACAAAGGTTCATGTTATAACCTAAGTAAGGAAAAAGGAAGGATTTTACAAAATTCTTACGGGAACGAAGTCCCGAGCACCCCCAGTCTTATATTTCTTAAAATAGAAATGAAGAAAGTTTAATATCTTAAGGTTTTTTTCATGTAATAGATTGGGAGACATCCGTATTTTGTTTCTCAGTCCCTGATATTGCATCGGATGTCTATTACGATCGATACGCGACATAATAGACCAAGATCCTAGGGCCGCCAGACCTTACTTATTTTCTCATAAACCAAATGTGTGGGAAATAGTAGTGCTAGTACGTACTTAGTAATCTATGAATACCAGCTAACCTGGGCTGACGGCCAATTTTCAGCTACCAGGTTCTGAAGGTACTTCCAAAAATTGCTCACTTGTCTTAAAGTCTGGGTGCTATAAAAAGTATTGTTACAGTTCCCTGAACATCATATACAAAAATCACGGCTCAGATTGTAGGTATAATCGCATAATTTACTTGCGAAATGTAAAGTGTCTGGCAGAAATTACAGCCGACAGAGAGTGTCTGGCGGTGTTGAACATTAATTTGTATATTTAATTCATTATATTCTATAAGACATCAGCAGCCATACTTCAAGACAAGTGAGTATTTTTGGAAGTACCTTCAGAACCTGATAGCTGAAAATTGGCCACTGGCCTAGGTTAGCTGGTATTCATACATTACTAGTATGTACTAGGACACTACTATTTCCCACACATTTGGTTTATGAGAAAATAAGTAAGGTCTGGCGGCCTTGGGATCTCCATCTATAATATCGTCAGAAGAATGCTTAAGACAGGCGTATCCAATCAAGAAACTTGCATGTAACCTTTGTAAGTGGTTTCAGCTTTCAATCCTTTATTATAGAATAGCTAAAAACGAAGAAATAAAGAATTTTTGTACAAAGTTACAAACAGAAATTTCAGTAAATTATGGACAATATTGATCCACTACTATGTGATTAACGTAAGAGCTACAAAAATGGCGAACATCATTTTAGCACAAAAACAACAAGATAATATAAACACCACGCACTCAAAGACCTTACTTAGTAGATTGGCTTAATTTTTCTCAACCCATGTGTTTATTTATATAATAAAGAATCGTATAAAATTATTTCACCCTTTCATTGCTGAACAAATATTGATTCGTTCTATTGTTTACATAAGGTTAAGGACCCTTTATGGAATAACGTATTGTTTATCGTTGAAATATGAAGGTAAGAAACATCTAATATAACATCTGACTTTGTATAAGTATAGTGATCGTATGTGTAGATTAAATAGGTTGAGTGTGGATTAAGTAGGTCATGGATTCATATACATAAACTTACGCTCAGTTTCAGAAACCGTAAATGTTCTTGTTTACATAAACAAGATGATAAGTGACATTTAAAGACGAAAAATGACAAGACCAACTAGTCTGTGACATTACATTTAAAGTCGGAAATGATAAGAAGGACAAGTAGGAAAGTGACAATACATTTAAAGACCGAAAGTGACAAGACGGACCGGACTGGTCGGTCAGAAAGTGACAGTACATTTAAAGGTGGAATATTACAAGCTGAGAGTCGAAACGTGACAGTACATTTAAAAAGGATTTAAAGTAGTACAAACTTTAAAGGTCGTTTCGGCAACTGAGTGTTAATGGCGTAGGTAATTATTTAGTTTTATTATACGAAGTCATATTTTCATGACTTTTTCGCGATTCCAAAGTTAAATAAATAAAAGTAATAAAAACTGTAACTCCTACACCACAGATAACAATAAGGTTCACAATGAAACAGTTTACATAGGTATATTACTTCAGTTATTGTGGAGGGCTGGCGCCTAAACTAGATAATAAAACCTGTACTTTAGGTCACCCGGCCTTTTCCTACAGTTAATACCTACAGATAACTTCAGTTACAATTAATCGGTTGGTCCCCCTGTAAAATTATTTATTCTACTTACCTTTTGACGTAAATATATCTCTTCATGTATAGCTAGGAGGCCCATTATTGCCCAATGCCAACAGCTTGTTATATAAAAACTATGTTTACCTGCGACAGTACCATTTCGGATAAGCAAAATGTACTTTACGTTCATAAACACAATCCTTTTTCGGTTTTTATTTACAATACCATGACGTTTGTTTGTTACCTTTTATTTTAGTATACTCCTGAAGTGGTCTCATATAAATTTTCATCGTTTTCGTATAAAGTTATCTGCTAATAGGCATAAAAAATGTGAAAACTTAGGAAATAAAACCATGTAAGTAGTTTCAAAAGTTGCAGGATTATGTAGGGATAGCTCCCCTTAATGTTTTTGGAACTTCATAAATTAATTCTTTTCCCTTTCAACTACGTAGTAATGTTATCATTAATCACTACCAAATCAATCACCAAGGCCTTTTTTTTGCTTAGATCCAAAACAGTGCTAAAATGTTACATGAAATCATTACAGCGCTGTTACTTTAAAAAGAATGGATATAACTTTATCACAGACGTTGAATGTCTCCCATTAAACATAATATAAAATGTATGCATTGGATCAAAAGGATACTGGCTGAAAATAAAAATCGGCTGAACAAAACCTACTTAGTGAAGAAAAAAAAACAAATGGCGCGCATTCTGTACGATTCGAACTTTAATAAGTTTATACTCCATATCTAGCAAGAAAAGTCTTACAAAATAGAAAAAGATAGCGGTAGCGATATGAATTCTACTCCAGAAATTATAAAAACAGCTGCAGATGAAATTGTTGTTAACCTTTTGCCACAAAAATCACGGTAGAAATATTTAATCTTTGTTTTCATTAACTTGAGCATTTTTTAAATGATTTTGGTGGGTAGATTTATAGTTGAAAGAAAAGTAGATTACGCACCTTGCTTAAAGTGAGTAATTAATGTACTCGTGCATTAATAATTCACTTTGCGCTTGGTGCAACAATCTACTATTATGACACTAGTTATCTACTTTGTGCGAACTATTGTTGGGATTGAAGTCGGTGACTCATACGTTTTTATCGTGGAAAATTAGTATGTAGAGTTTGCAGGTCAGGCCTGCAAACTCTACATACTACGACGTTAACCATAGTTAGCTGACCATAGTTAGCTGAGACACTCAGGGACGGTTCAAGTTAAAAATCACTGTTGTTTGTTGACTTGCATTTTTTGATTTACGAGAACAGAACAAAATACAGGGCGTAAGGGACAGCTTAGCAAATACTTAAACGGTGGTATCTATCCACAGCTATAATCGACTACAAGTAATTATTTTTTCCAGAAACGTCAAGTCAAGGAGTTATCGCTTTGGCGCTACGCAATGTACAGCGGACAGCGTAACCGCGCCCCGCGCGGGATCCCCCAGAATGCGATGAACTGCGGTCTCCCAGATATGTGAATTTCAAAAGAAAATGTTGGCATTCCATATAAAGGCAAATCAGCTGATCGCACAAGTTATATGGAGAGGTGAAAGAAAAAAGGGGTTTAAATCAGGGAGTTTAAAAATATAAACATATTTTTATGTTGAAACCGAAATAATTTTCCACGTTAAAAACGTATGAGTCACCGACTTCAATCCCAACAACAGTTCGCACAAAGTAGATATCTAGTTTTTTGCGGACTACAATGCCTATTAGCAAATAACTACAAACAGAAATGTCATTCATTTATTTAGATGATGTTCTAGTTTGTAGTATATTTTGTTTTTGTTGATTTTTTTTAAAAGCGCTGAATCATTTTCGATAAAATTTATATGGGACCTCTTCAGGAGTATACTCTTTCGAACAAATAAAGAATTTTGAAAATCGGACAACAGTTGCCGGAGTAATCGCGTAACAAATATACAAAAAAAAAAAAAATACCGTCGAATTGAGAACCTCCTCCTTTTTTGAAGTCGGTTGAAAATAAAAATTCATTACGCTAGATAGTGAGTTTGATATTTTTCGCGAGTAAATTCTTGTACTTGAAAAATGTAACCATGTTTTTTTTACAATTGGTCAGCCTTTCAGAGAGAAGAACGTTATAAGAAACTCATTGGTTGATCAGAAATTACCGAAATATGTTCTTGGATCATGGTTGAATCAGCTGAATATACCTTTTTAGGTGAACTTGTAATCATAACTCGTAACTCAAAAAATTTTAGTCTTTCAATTTTGGATCATAAAACTTTTTTACATAAGTACCCTAAAATAGTTGAAAAAGACTCCAGAAACTAAAGTATCTGAATAAAAGAAAAATTACTGAATTGGTATAAAAACATTTATTTTACAAATTTTGAGACATGCTCTATCGAACAAGAAGTATCATACATACTTACATACATACGCTCACGCCCATAATCCCTAACGAGCATCAGTAGTTCTAGAACCGCTAGATGCCACGTTTGACACAAATTGTGAGGGTTATCAGATAGGACAAGTTGCATAATGGTGAGAGGGGGGTCAACCTTTCGCCCATTATACAGCAAAACCCTTGCATCACTCTTACTGTATACCTGGGAAAAGTAGGTAGCTGGCACATTCTAAGTTTTTCTTTCACTCTCAGTCCAGCATGGAATCATTAAAATCACTGTAATGAAACCATAATTCATAATGTGAAAAGTGACTTTTTTTACAAACTTACCAAAATTGATGTAATTTTCATGTTGAATATCAGAATAATTCTTCCTTTTGACTGTAGTTTCTTTTATCATGGCTTTAAATAATATTTATAACAATGCATTGAGATTATTCAAATTATAGAAAAATTATTAGCGCTTTTAAAAAAAATCAACAAAAACAAAAAAATACTACAAACCAGAACATCATCTAAATAAATGAGTGACATTTTCGTTTGTGGTTATCTGCTAATAGGCATTGTAGTCTGCAAAAAATACTAGATATCTACTTTGTGCGAACTGTTGTTGGGATTGAAGTCGGTAACTGATACGTTTTTTTAACGTGAAAAATTATTCAGTTCAAGGGTTCCGTTTTCAAAATATTAAGCTTTAATGACATTTTTATTAAGCTGAAGTGTAAAAAATTCACAATAGTAGGACTTATAACGATATTAAACGGAAAACTTTCATAAATAGGTTGACATTTCAAGTTAACGAGTAACAGTCGATCAAGTAATAAAGTGTATTTTTTCAACATTAGGACCCGACACTGCGCGTGGCGCGACACGCTCCATGGTCAGCTTTATTGTTTTTAAACTTTCACGCGATTCTTGCACACCCGTGTAAACAAGCGCTCGCGGGTTCAAAAATAAACCCATGTATTATTCTGTGTGCCGTCACTTTTAGCTGTGTTGTTCTTTGTCTTATATATAAAATTGGAGGTCCTGATTCACTGATTCATCAACGCCCAGCCCAAGCCCTTACACCAAGAAAGCTGATATTTGGCAAAAAGGTGTATTTTATGACGTAGGCAAGAAATTTTTATCGAGAAAACGATTCTTTTTGGACATTTTGACTCGAAACTTCGTCAAGATATGCCTTGAAGGTAATAAAAGGACATGTGCTGTGCGATTTTTCGAAAATCATCCCCTAAGGGGTCAAGAATGACATGAGTGACTAAAAGATTTCTTTGCACGAGCGAAGCCGCGAGAAAAAGGTAGTTATAATATAAATGACATCATTTGTATTTGTCCAATTGCAGTTGCGTAAATATTAATTATTTATTTTCAATGTATTGTCAAAAATATTATTTAAAGCCATGATAAAAGAAACTACAATCAAAACGAAGAATTATTCTGATATTCAACATGAAAATTACATCAATTTTGGTAAGTTTGTAAAAAAAGTCACTTTTCACATTATGAATTATGGTTTCATTACAGTGATTTCAATGATTCCATGCTGGACTGAGAGTGAAAGAAAAACTTAGAATGTGCCAGCTACCTACTTTTCCCAGGTATACAGTAAGAGTGATGCAAGGGTTTTGCTGTATAATGGGCGAAAGGTTGACCCCCTCTCACCATTATGCAACTTGTCCTATCTGATAACCCTCACAATTTGTGTCAAACGTGGCATCTAGCGGTTCTAGAACTACTGATGCTCGTTAGGGATTATGGGCGTGAGCGTATGTATGTAAGTATGTATGAATAGAGCATGTCTTCAAATTTGTAAAATAAATGTTTTAATACCAATTCTGTAATTTTTCATTTATTCAGATACTTTAGTTTCTGGTGTCTTTTTCAATTATTTATCTAAAAAAAAGTATTTTGATCCAAAATTGAAAGACTAAAATTTGTGAATTATACAAGTTATGATTACAAGTTCACATAAAAAGGTATATTCAGCTGATTCAACCATGATCCAAGAACATGTTTCGGTAATTTCTGATCAACCAATGATTTTCTTATATACGTTTTTCTCTCTGGAAGGCTGACCAATTGTAATAAAAAACATGGTTACATTTTTCAAGTACAAGAATTCACTCGCGAAAAATATCAAACTCACTATCAAGCGTAATGAATTTTTATTTTTTCGGTTTCAACATACGATTTTTTTATCTTTTTCATGTGAATTTTGTTTCAGTTCATGACGCTAACAGTACTTATGCTGCTGCTGATGGCGCCATTCGCCGAAATAGGCGCTGAGGGTGGTATACCTGTTGATGATCCATGCGAGTGTTGTTATACGTGCAACGAATATTGCGATTGTTGTTATGACTGCAACGAAGTACTATTGAGATGAAGTCTCTGGAATTTATTGTCTTGGGGTATGTGATGATGACGATGATAGATAAAAATTTCATTACGACAGCGAAAAGTACCTTAATCCACTTAATATAATACTTAAACATAAAAATATGTTTATTTTTTTAACTCCCTGATTTTAACACCTTTTTTTTTCACCTCTCCATATAACTTGTGTGATCAGCTGATTTGCCTTTATACGGAATGCTAACATTTTTTTTGACATCGCATTCTAGGGGATATTTTGTTCTGTTGTCGTAAATCAAAAAATGCAAGACAACAAACAATAGTGATTTTTAAATTGAACCCTCCCTGAGTGTCTCAGCTAACTATGGTTTACGTCGTAGTATGAATAAGGCCTGACCTGCAAACTCTACGTTTTAGTCAATAATTTTCCACGTTAAAAACGTATGAGTCACCGACTTCAATCCCAACAATAGTTCGCACAAAGTAGATAACTAGTGTCATAATAGTAGATTGTTGCACCGAGCGCAAAGTGAGTTATTAATGCACGAGTGTAACGTTGGTGCCCGAGCGCTAGCTAGGGCAGTAAATTAGCACGAGTGCATTAATTACTCACTTAAGCAAGGTGCGTAATCTACTTTTCTTTCAACTATAAATCTACCCACTGCTAAGTATAAAATATAACTATTCAAAAAAAGCTCCAGTTAATGAAAACAAAGGTTAAATATTTCTTCCATGATTTTTGTGACAACAGGTTATCAACAATTTCATCTGCAGCTGTTTTTATACTTTCTGGAGTGTAATTCATATCGCTACCGCTATCTTTTTCTATTTTGTAAGACTTTTCTTGCTAAATATGGAGTATAAACTTATTATATAAAGAATCGTACAGAATGCGCGCCATTTGTTTTATTTTCTTCACTAAGTAGGTTTTATTCAGCCGATTTTTTCAGCCAGTATCCTTTTGATCCTATGCATGCATTTTATATTACACTTAATGGGAGACATTAAGCATTTGTGGTAAAGTTATACCTAAATAAAAAATAAAAGTAACAGTGCAGTAATGAAAAACAGTGCAATAATAATAAATTAATAAATAAATAATCATTTATTTCGGATTATACATCCATAGTTGTTAGTAAATCTCAAAAAACTTATACCTACACACAACACAACACACTTATAAACAAAATAAAATTTAAAATTAAAATTTCGCGCTCGGCCCTAGATGCGACTACCGACTACTACTGGTGTGCAGTATCCAGCAGAATCCCACCTGTCTGACAGTACAGACAGAATGCTGTTGGGGCTAGCACGAACGCGATGTAGCATAGAGGCCGACCGACTCCTCAAGATTGCATAAAAATCACTGGTCCTGGCCTCCGCAAACATAGCTGACGCGCTACAGAAACGTGGGAGCCCCAACAACAATCTGAATGCATTATGATATTGGATGCGGAGGGCGCTGTAAGCACGCTGTGTGTAGCGGACCCTCAAGCTGCACGTGTAGAAGGTTTGGCAGAAAGCCTTAAAAAGTGTTACCTTCACGTCTTTTGTACATCGTGCAAACCTGCGAGCCAACATATTACACCGTACTGACAGCGCCCTTCGCTCCCTCTCGATGCCCATGTCATCTGACATGTCCTCAGTCACCCAATGGCCTAGATATTTAAATTTTTCCACTTTTTTCAAAGTGGCACCACACAGAGTAAGAGGTGGCAATTCAGAGTAGGTTTTATTCCCGGTTTTAAAAATCATAAACTCACTCTTTTTGGAGTTATACCTTAGACCATGGGATTCCGCGTAGGTCTCACAAGTGCGCAGTAATTGACGTAGGGCTCCGATCGACGGGCTCAGCAGCACCGTGTCGTCAGCATAACCAATGTTATTTATGCATACCCCTTCTACATGACATCCGACACCGGTACTGCTGAGCTCCTCGATCAGTCGGTTCATGTACAGATTGAAGAGCCGCGGAGAGCTCAGCCCCCCCTGCCTCACGCCGCACTCCAGCCTGTACATGTCCGACCGCACCCCCGCCCATTTTACAGTGTTCTTTTGATTACTGTACCAAAACTTAAACAAGGATATAACTTCTGCCGGTACATCTGTCTCACATTGAAGCTTTCGCCATAGCACATCATAACTAACTAGGTCAAAAGCTTTTGACAAGTCCAAATAGCAGGCAAATACGGGAGTTTTTCTTGTCGTATAGTATTTCATATAACATTATTGCACTGTTTTGGATCTAAGCAAATCATATGTCCTTTGTGATCGATTTGGTAGTGATTAATGATAACATTACTACGTAGTTAAAAGAAAAAGGAATTAATTTATGAAGTTCCAAAAACATTTAGGGGAGCTATCCCTACATAATCCTGCAACTTTTGAAACTACTTACATGATTTTATTTCCTAAGTTTTCCCATTTTTTATGCCTATTAGCAGATAACTTCATATGAAAACGATGAAAATTTATATGAGACCACTTCAGGAGTATACTTTTTTGTACAAAAGAAGAACTGAAAATCGGCCGACAGTTGGCGGAGATATCGCGTAACAAAAAAACAAAAAAAAAATACAGTCTAATTGAGAACCTCCTCCTTTTTGAAGTCGGTTGAAAAATAAACATAAACCTCGCAGATATAATAGTCAAGTAGAACCGTCCAAAGTAAACACTTGTATCACCTATCAATTGTTTCCCAAAACAGTAATGACAAAATAAAAAATAGAACAAGTGTATTGTGTGTTTGCGTCAATGCATATTCACTTTTTTGTGTTCTCCATCGGCTTTTACTTTTTACGCCTGTAATCCCATACGAGGTAGGCAGAGCATCAATGGATCAAAATATCTTGATTCCACGTTTGACATAAATTCTAGGGTAATTAAATTTATATAAAATAATTGGTTTTATTAAATTTTGCTAATTTAAAGTCACTTTAGGCATATTAAAATACTGACTTTCCGCCCGCGGCTCCGCGTGGACTAAAGGTTATATCGTGCCCAACTGTGGGATAAAATGTACCCTATGTCCTTTCCCAGGCTCCAACTAAATTTCATCAAAATCGGTTCAGCAGTTTAGGCGTGAAAGACGGACAGACAGACAGACATATAATATTAGTAAAAAGTAGTAATAAGTAATTAGTTATAAGTATGTACAAGTACCTGTGTAAACTATAAAGAGCTACAACATTAGACTACAAAAAACTGAACTATGCAACTCTTTATAACTCTGCGACCACGTTCGTTGTAGTAGGAAAAATTCCAATAACTTACTAAGAAATTGCTTCAAAAGCGTGCTCATAATAGTAACAGTAATGACACACAAAGTAGAAAAATGTTACCTTGAGACTCCGCAGCTAGGGAAGTATTTAATATGACTATCTTCTTGCATATCAACCGTACATAGTTTTCTCAGTATTAGCTGCCTTTCGAAGATTGATTCAAGAATGACGTATTAAAAATACCCGCCGCCTTGAAGTATGTGTAGATTCACAGAAGTAACGCAGAGGAACAAACTATGTACTTAGCACTAGAAAATGTTAACATTTGAATCAAATTGTTATGATATTATTTATTTGTCGCGATGGCCTGAGTGAATCTGTAGTTTCTATTAATTTTAATATATCTTTTGGAAATAATTATTGGATGATCTTAAATTCGTTTATAAAACTGAGCAACTTTTCGTATGGAGAATAGGTCAAAACACGAAAAACGATATACTCATATACAACTCGGTTGAATAAATTGTTGCACTAATATAATAATTTTAAATGGGTTTCTTGGGGTAAGATGTTCAGTTTCTCATGATAAATCACTCCTTACAGATTCGTTAACTAATTTAAAGTTATCCTTAACATATTTTAAAGTATATTTAGTAAACAACATATAGGTTAGTTTCCATTTCTTGCTCTTTATTAAGTTAATTTTTTTTTTGTATATTCCATATAAAATAAAATTAAAACGCTCTTCAACGTGTAAAACGTAACAAGTTCCTCATAAAATAATTGGGTTTCCCTAAACAGTACGTACACACGTATTCGTGCGGATGGAGCTGCCAAAAGTCAAAAGTCAAAAGTGTTTATTTCATTGAACATATAAAATGATAATTGAACACGTCGATATTATGAATTACATTAGCACTTTTGACTTTGCGCCTTTTCGCAAAGGTGCAGTCTTCCTCAGGAGAAGAATAGGCAAGAAACTCCGAGGGTCGCTCTTTTTAAGTCAATCATATAAATTTTCTTACTTTTAATTTTAATTGACTTAATATCTGAATAACTCCGGAGCTGAGCAATTTATTCCATGCCAGTGCATCGACGTGTGTCTCTGTCAGAATTATTCAAATTATGAGATTTCCAAAGTGAAGGACATGTTGAATTTACACATTAGATGGTTCATGGTAAAGCCTTGGGGCTATAATAGGCAATACGACAGCGGCTAGCGATATCGACTCTTTTGTATACATATTTTCCAATCTGGGTAAGTATTTTATAAGTAATTTTCGTTGATTTTACAAGTTTCCAACACTAGGATTGACGAGTGAGCGAATATATTTACGAAGCAAAGGATACAAGCTAAGTCATATTAATAAAATGTTCTGAACTTTGCACGTAGAGTTATATTGTGAAGAAGTGTTTATTAACCGTGTTAGGTATGTTTTTTTTTGTTTCTTTTCAATCGTTGACATCCTAAAAATCAGAGAGATACACAACATTAAGGTAATATGGGGTGACTTTATATTATTTAGCGAAACTCCCCATGAGAGTGAACTTTCCTAAAATGAAATAGAATCTGGATAGGCATTTAATCATCAAAGAAAGAAGAAAATGTATATTTCATGTATTTCTAGAATAAATAAGTTAGAATAAAATAAGCATTGAATGTTCGTCTTCAAGACTTCCATAATCTAACACTCCGAGCAATTGGGATCACACTAAACCCCCTAAAGTGTTTCATACTTTCTTAAAAAATACCAGACCAAACAGTGTAGTCGAATAGACCAGGATAGCGATTCTGTAAAAATCGGTCATTGTCATTACAACGCGACTCTATCGACACTCTACTGGCATTATGAGATCAGTGATCTCACAGTGCCATCCAAATGATAATCGTTGCTATCTCAATAGTTTGAGAAAATGGTGATGATTTCCAGCCAGAGTCACGTTATCCAGAGACAATACATAAAAAATTTCGAAACGTCAATGCCACTCAGAAATATTATACGTAAAGAATATTTGAAAATTAGATTTTTAAATGTTTGTGTTGGTTGGGAAACGAACCCGCAACCTTCAGATCATTACCAACTAAGTCGTAATAGAAAAAAAACATATATCGTTTAAACTGCAACGAGTAACCAACAAAGTCGCTAAATCACCCAATAGTTTTCCAGTTCCAGAATCCAGTTGCCCCACAATCTGCAGGCAAGTGTTGCATCAAAAATTCTTGGAGCAATATTTAATATTACCTTTGCGGCGGTATTCCAACGGATTTTTATCACAGAAACGCCTGGAATGGGGCCAACAAACTTGGGATATAAAACATGACAGCGTCCTACACAGTGAAATGGTAAAATCGTATACAAAAGGATTCCGGCTGACACCACGCTTCTGACAGCTTCCACTGAAGTACGAGAAAAACTGTTACATTGTATTCATTGCCTTTGATTTTTTGGATTGTAAGAATTCCTGGCTTGTAACCAGTAATCCTATACTATTAAACGAGCGAATGTTGTACGAGTATATTTTTATATGTAATTGGTTTCTTGAAAACGAGTTTTAAGATTTGATTGAATTCTCAGGTTAGCTCCTCCTAACTAAAAAACTTTTTTTAGTCAAAAAGTTGTTTTAGCCAAAAAGTTGTTAGCCAAAAAGTTGTTTTACTAATAAACGATTCATAAGTGTTACACATAGGCGGTTTGCGAACGCAGGTGCGTAATTTGCCTCACACCCTGATGAAAGTCCTCGTATAGGATCGAAACTGTCGGCCCAATGCTGATTTTTAGTAACGTTAGCAAAACTAAGTTGTTTATCATTATCACTAAAAGTGAGTAGGTAACATTAAAAAGTTGTTTATAACTGTTATGCAAAAAAATCTTTGAATTCATTCATTTTTGTTAGTCAGAAAAAACGATAAGACATGGCGGTCTAGATAGAACCCAATCCTCAGCTCGGTTGTCCAAGTACACGTTCCTAATTTTATTCCTTTAAAAAGTCAAAAAAAAAGTCAAAAATGTTTATTTCATAGAACTTATAAAGTGCTGCTTGAAAACGTCATAAAAATACATTAGCAAAATCAATATAAATCATTGAGTTTCTGGTTGGACCTAGATTGCGGAAATTTTGCACTAAGGTTCATTTTATAATTTTGGCAAGGAATAGGGAAGAACTTTACAAAATTCTCACGGGAATGAAGTCCCGAGCACCATCCAGTCTTATATTTCTCAAAATAGAAATGAAGAAAGTTTATCATCGTAAGGTTTTTCCATGGAACAGATTGGGAGACATCCGTATTTTGTTTCGCAGTCCCGGATATTGAATCAGATGTCTATTACGATCGATACGCGACATAATATCGTCGTAAGAATGCTTAAGACAGGCGTATCCGACGAAGAACCTTGCAAGTAACCTTTGTAAGTGGTTACGGCTTTCAATTCAGTTATTATTATAGAATAGCTAAGAACGAAGAAATATGAAGGCAAAAAAGATCTAATATAACATCTGACATTGTATAAGTAATAAGTATGTTGATTGCATGTTTCAGCGATAAATTTAAGGTGGTGGTATCGCCGAAACACAAAATAAATAAAGTAGACGAAATTTATAGGAAATAGGAGTTTAATTAAATTTAAAACATACAAAAAAATTCGACTCTGTGACCAAAATTTAAAAAAAGAAAATTGCACAATTAAAATTTAAAAAGAAAACTTTAACTTAACAGAAAGGTTGACCAATCTATTTAAACCTAACATATGGAAAATTTTGTTTAGGAAAGAAGTGCTGGTAAATTTAGAACAGAAATAATATCATACATAAAATTGAATCATGTGGCCTAACTGTAATTAATTGTTATCTGATCCAAATAGGAAGATAATATTTGATTCGTTAACGAATAAAATTCCTACCTATTTGACAGATAAATCTATTGCTGACACAATTGGCTTTTTGTTAAAATTAATAAATTTAGGGAATGGTACATTTGGACTTAGCTAATAGGTCTTCTTGGGGCCGCTGGAATATCCACTATGAAACTGTGGCTGGAACTGGTTAAGGGCTCTTGAAATCAGGGTATTCGTCTAACGGACTTCACAAAGAAGTACTGCTGCCCAGTCTTTCATTAGGTCATTACTTAAAACACTGCAACTACAAAAATTCCAAATTGGACTAGGATACCTAAAAGGCCACTATACCCGAAAGTGCACCAAAAGGAAGAAAAATTAAAATATATGAGTATTTTAGAATAGTAAGAATGTCAAGCTAGTGTAACCTATACAAGAAGGATATTCTCACCTTGCAGGTCGTGAAGTAATCCCCCCAGGTCAAATGATAACCAGATTTGATTTAAACCATAAGACCCAGGATTCTCGTAACTGTTGCAAGAACAGCCTGATAGAGTATCTGTCTGAGCGTGAAGTAGATGTTGTAAAAGTGTACTGTATAGCGTAGGTAAGGTAGAGTAGGCGTGTGAGAACAAAAAAAAAGGGAAAAGTGAAAAACTTACATTTTGATAAAAAATTAAACTACCACTTTTTAAATAGTTATATCCTTTTTTTAAATAAATATTGGTAGTAATTGGTATGATAATTCCATAATTTTAATACAGAAAACGGACTAATTTCACAGAGAAATAACCATGTTTCACCAAAATTTTTTGTCGAATGAAAATGACAACTTCAATCCCAAATAAAATGCAAAAATGGAGCAAGTTCTAAAATTTTGAAATCTATTGAATTAAAAAGAAAACTAGACCGGAAAGAATTAGATAACATAAAAAAGGTCGCAAGCAGAAATGCTGCAATGTGTAGATTAAATAGGTTGAGTGTGTTTAGGTCATGGATTTATATACTTACCAGTTGCAGAAATTTTCCTTAAATGTTCTCGTTTACGTGAACAAGATGGAAATTACATTTAAAGACGAAAAATGACAAGACGGATGTTCTCTTCTAAGCAGTGTACCGTGTGGTGATCGGTTGAGAATAGCTCCACCCCATCTATTTCTGTGGGTGTCGCATGAGGCGACTAAGTAAACACAAATGAGACCTGCCTCCTATGAATTTATCCTAGACAAAGACACCATAATGAGTTTTGACTCTAAGGTGGCGTTCTATGGTCCCATGCGATGAGATAGGTTCTGTAAAGCGCCTTCTGGTTCGCGACAACCCCTCCTACTGAAGTCCGACGCCAAACAGATTGCTGCGTTCCATCAAAACAGATTGCTGTGCTTTATAGGCATTTTGTGGGTTAACTCGTTTCATCGTTGACCTCATATATGACATAACTCAAGATTGGGGTTAACAGTTACCTCATTTTTAACCGACTTCAAAAAAAAGGAGAAGGTTCTCAATTCGGGTGAATTTTTTTTTTTTTTTAAATATGTTTGTTACTTCAAAACTTTATTGACCGTTTTCAAAATTTTTATTTATTTCCGAAGCATCTACTTCCAGAAGTTGTTTCCTGAGACTTTCAAGTTGTTTTTTGAGCTCTTTTATGTCCTGGGACTCTACCGTTTAGTGACCGGTAGAGTATATTACCACCACACATCTTTCCTGCCGTCTGGTGATCGGTTGATAATATCACCACCCCATATCTTTCATGCCATCTGGCGATGTATTGCTCTTTAATCTCGAGTAAGGTAGTGCTGTATAATAAATCTACGAGGAAAGTTATATGAATGATAAATTTCCTTTAAAAAGAATAAAATAAAATATTTATAACAAAAAATTTACCCGCCTTCAAAAAGGATACAATATTTTTTTAAAGATATATTTACAAGTAAGTAGTGGTTACGGGTAAAACAGTAAATAGGTGAATTCATAGCGGTATATGGTAAATAGAGAGGCATATATTTTTTTGACGTCGGCGCCGGTATGAAAAGGACTTAGTTTAATGAAATAGGTATTCGCACAAGCTTTTTAGGTATCAGTTGCGCGCGCGCTGTGGTCGCGACAGGTTGTGCGCTTTCTTGCAGTGTGACGTCTACCGTGCGTGGTACTTACGATATGGCGTAATACAATTTTTCTGTCCTAATTTCATTATAGTGATTAAAGTGCATAAATCGGACTAAAAATGACAAATCAGAGTAACAACCTGATTATTAGTGAACTTCTATGTTTCATACAGTGCAAAATTGTCGTTATAGATGTCTTAAGCTTGACTCAAATTTGCGGAACGAATTTCAATGAATCGGACATTGAGAATGCGGCGAAATTACTCAGTGAAAAAGTGAATTTTCGCTCAAATAGACGAGGTGAAGGAAAATCAAAAAGATTTCTCCAGGACATAATAACGGTTTTTAACCCGGAATCCCTACCCACTTTTGTGGCCAAGGACCTACACCTCCTGCCTCCTGTTTCGAACATCGATGCGACGTCCCTTTTGAAAGACATCTTGATACTTAAACAAGAATTACGCAGCATAAAATCTGATTATGTGAAGGCAGGTCAGCTCGCAGATTTTCAACAACAAATAGACCTATTAAAACACAACCTGCAACAAGAAGAAACCATACGAACGAAGCAACTGATCTCAGAAAAATCCAGGGAACTGGTTATTTCAAAAAATAGAGAACCTACAGACAGTCACCCGCAAAAAGAACAAAAAGAGGGTAAGAGAAGAAAACAAAAACGCTCGGCGGTGGGCACGGGCGTGGGCGTGGGCGTTGGCGCGGGCGAGCGAGTAGCTGCGGCCGCGGCTCATTTCTCACAGCCGCAACACCAACAGCAGCAGCAGCGGCCCCCGCCGCCGCCGCCGCCTAAGCGACCTGCTAGCGTTGCGCGTGTATTTGTGCGTGCTACTCAACCAGACAAAGAACGCCCAATTCCTTACACCTTCACCCAGTCCCTGCGGTCACCGATGCGCCAGCGCATGAATAGTACACCAACGACCTGTGATATACCTGACGATACTTTTGTAGATACAGACAACGACAGTTTTAAAACTGTGGTTAACAAGAAGAATATGCATGCTTTCTAGATGTAAGCAAAGCCTTTGACACTATAAGTTATCCAAAACTGTGGAATAAACTTATAAGTACAAATGTACCCTGTAAAATCATAGATCTCTTACAGTATTGGTACAATAACCAAATAAATCATATTAAATGGGGACATTCCCTCTCAGAACATTATAAACTGGACTGTGGGGTAAGACTTCCACGAGTCTTTTTGATATCTACGTGAATGGACTGATCGAAGAACTCAACAGCATGAGGGTGGGTTGTCACATAAGGGGCGAATGTGTTAACAATCTAAGCTATGCAGATGACATGGTGCTGCTGAGTCCTTCGATCGCCGGTCTGACCAAACTCCTGAAATATGTGAAAGATATGCAAACGAGCACTCAGCACAATCTTAAATATAATGTTCAAAAATCAGAAATATTGGTATTCAAGGTGAATAATATAAGAAATTGAACGCGTCAGAGGCGTTCAATTTCTATTAAGAGTAACATGCTTGCTAGGAGTTTCGCGCATTGCTCAGCACAAGCGAAGGTAACTCTGTTTCAAGCATACTGCCAGGCGTTCTACACCAGTCAGCTGTGGTGGAACTACACACAAAAGGTAATGAACTCTGTGCGCGTACAATATAATAACGCTTTTAGATCTATGCTGAAACTGTCCTGGCGGTGTAGTGCGTCTGGCATGTTTGCTTGTAACAGGGTAAATGATTTCTTTGCCCTGATTCGTAGGTTGAGGCACTCATTTAATAAGCGATTACTCAACAGTAATAATGAAATCATAAAAGCCACCTTTATGACGGTGTATTGCCACACAAAAGCCTTCAGCTGCCTATTAAATCATAATAATAATAACATCTGCAAAATGCCAAAATCTAAACTGACTGTGCCTCACTCACTCACTTACCAATTGACTTAGAAATTGTAAATTAAAAGTTGTACTTAATTTTGTTAAAAAAATTAGTTTAATTTAATTTATTTTAATTTTGTTATATTTTATGATCTAAGTAGTGTAACATACTTTTGACATTTTTGACATTTTATTTTATGAATGTAAAATGTGAAAAATGGAACCTGTGCCTGAAATAAATGAATTTTATTTATTTATTTTATTTTTCTTAGCAATATAAAAACTAAGATAGTTTTATGAAATTAATATAAAAACTAAGATAGTTTTTATAGCCAATAGCTAGTCTGATAGTAATTGTTCGGCGTCGACGTCAAAAAAAAATCCTCTCTATTTACCATATTCCGCTATGAATTCATCTATTTACTATTTTACCCGTAATCACTACTTACTCGTGAATATATCTTTAAAAAAATATTTTACCCTTTTTGAAGGCGGGTCAATGTTTTGTTAAAAATATTTTATGTAAAAAAATGTAGCCCCTCTGAAAGTACAAAAGCTTATTACTTAGTTTTGTATAATACGAATAGATATTCATGACTCCAAAGTTGGTTCCTACGTAAAGATATTATATTCTACTTATCTCTTGACATCTTGAATATATCTTTTTGTATAACTAGGAGGCCCATAATTGCAGCTTGTTATATAACAACTATGTTTACCTGCGACAACTCGTTCATAAGCCGGCCTACCTCCAACCTCGTCACATAAAATCCTTTTCCTAAACACAAAGCCTTTTTTTATTTCTCGATCCGTATTTTATTTACAATACCATGACGTTTGTTTGTTACCTTTTATTTAAGTAAATTGTTTGGGTTTCAGTCGTAGATTTAGTTAGTCGGGGACCTAATGTTATTAAATATCTTTTTTACTGGAAACATTAAAAATTTAAATTTGAGCTTTGTTGACTTGCTTACATTAGACGCGACTACATTAGACAAGCTTTAATGAAATTTATATTTGTTACTTTTTCACTTTTGCTATTTCCCATTCTTTTTCTATATTTTTCTATTCAGGTTGCACTGGACCCTGAATATTGAGGCGCATTTTCAAAAACGATTGTCAGCACCTTTTGTTATAGACTAGGTGGACAAGGTGTGATTATTTGTCATTCTTTAACATAGTATTTTAAAAACATCGTATTTTTCGTATTTTTATAACAGACTAGATTTTCGCCCAGAACATGTAGCCTATGTATTAATCTAGGCCAACGGTCAGCAACAGGCGGACCGCGGTCCGTTTGCGGACCGCGAAAGGTTGAACCTCGGACCGCCAAATATTGTAATGTAGGTATTGTAGGTATGTCAAGTATAAATAAATACGTAATATTTTTGAACCAATCTAACTTAGTACCTACCTAATCTAATTAATCTGTTTTACAAATGCCAACATCTGATGCGGTTTTATAGTTGCAATGCATCGACCAAAAACATCAAAATTGCAAAAAACTTGCTATCAATTTGGCCACTATGTTTGGCTCGACATACATATGCGAAAATGAATTTTTTGAAAAACAAATATCGTTCGAGATTAACAGACGCTCACTTAGAAGACACTCTTCGAGTTAGCTGTTCTTCACGAGAACCAAACTATAAAAACCTGGCTCAAGACCGCCGATGCAATTTTTCTCACTAATTTTAGGTAATAAATAGCTGTACTTAATTATTATCAGTTGTTTTTTATTTCTGGACCTTTTAAAAATTTTCGAGCATTATCCGGACCCTACATAAAACTACTTGCCGACCCCTGATGTAAGGGTTTGTAGTTTACTATGAAACCCTAAAAAAGCTGATTTTAAATTTACGACTATGACTCTTACGTCGGCTCCTACAAGGCTCCTACCCTCAATTTCTTTCTCATGTACTTATAATCTGAGGTGTCGTCCTATGGTCTCATGCGGTGTAGTAGGCTCTGTAAAGGGCCGTCTGGTTCGCGACCACCCTCCTACCGAAGTCCGACGCCAAACAGCTTGCTGTGTTCTGTCGGTGCGTGGGAGTACCAGTGCCTTTATAGGCATTTTCTGGATTAACTCGCTCCATCGTCGACCTCATCTTTGACCTTGATGGTCAAGATTGAGGTCAAGAGTTAACCCATCTTATAAAAAATATATATATATATAATAACTTGGACACTGAGTCGAAGGGCAAACCGTCTACTCGTTTGATATTTTACATAAGTTTAACTTGAAGCACAAGTTCAGTCCAACCTGTTTACTTATTCATGATGTTTTGACGAACCTTCAAACTTTTATATTTCTTAATTGTAGATTCATTGGAGACCAACTTTGTTGATTTAGGGTGAAGTTTTAAAATTATTTATTGAGTGAGAGGGATAAATAAAATATAGGTCTTCAAAACTCTGTGAGGACTAAAGAATCAATAACGCCTTGCATGTAGAGCGAATGCGAAGCGGTTTTACCCTATTTTGTACGTCCTTTAAGGCACATTTTCTTTCTTTCTTTCTTTCAAGTAAAAAAACCGAGCCAAATACATTTAGTAAAAATAAACCAAAGAATTAATTATAAAAAATAAAAAACATCTTAGTTCTGAAATGGTTCAATCGATTACATTTTAAATTCAATTACAATTTCTACACAAAGTTTTTCTCAAAAAAATTAAAGTCAGTACCGTCCAATTAGCAAACTCATTCACGGCAGAATATACACTTAAGTTTATACTTTTCATCTCAAAAGAAATAGAACAATCACTTTAGTTTAGAACAGTCGCAATTATCGCAAGTACGTTATAAATATTATAAGCTGCCGAGTAAAACATTTTTGCCCGCGACTTAAATAGGCCCTTTAATACTCTACAGCAATCCAATTCCATCCTTTCTAATATTATAAACGCGAAGGTTTGTAAGTGTGGATACATGTATATATGGATGTTTGTTCCTCTTTCACACTCAAACGGCTGGAGCAATTTTGATAAAATTGGGTATGAAGGTAGCTGACAGCCTAGATCAACGGTCAGCAACAGGCGGACCGCGGTCCGTTTGCGGACCGCGAAAGGTTGAACCTCGGACCGCCAGCTAAACGTTTTTCAGTTCAGGGTTCCGCTTGCGAAATACTAAGTTTTCATGATTTTTTTTTACTAAACTGAAGTATAAAAATTTAATATACAACGAAATTAAAAGGAAAACTTTCATAACTAGGTTGGTATTTCAAGTTAACGAGTAACAGTCGATCAAGTAATAAAGTGTATTTTTTCAACTATGGAACCCGACACTGCGCGTGGCACGACACGCTCTTGGTCGGCTTTATTATTTTTAGGGTTCTGTACCCAAAGGGAAAAAACGGGACCCTATTACTAAGGCTCCACTGTCCGTCCGTCCGTCTGTCCGTCTGTCACCAGGCTATATCTCATGAACCGTGATAGTTAGACAGTTGAAATTTTCGCAGATGATGTATTTCTATGTGCCCTATACTTCGATCAACTATAAAGAACTAGATACACAATCCACAACAAAAAAGTTCCCTCACTAAATGATCACCCACTTGACGTTTTGGGTTGTCTTTTCGTTTAGTAGCATTCGTTCGTTCCGAAAGTAACCATGCCGCAGTGCGCAGTGAAAAATTGTAAAAATCACACCTCCAGAACATTAAAGGAATATGGAATTACATTTTTTAAATAAGTAGTTTTGTAATTATTATATGTGAATTGAAATTATCTTGGTATTTGGCCAAGAAAAGGTTATAAAACATTTTTTTAGTTTAATTTAATAACATTCGGCGAGAGTATAACCCTTTAAATTGAATAGACACTAGCCGAACTTACAAATCCATACCGTTGTATTTCAACATCATTTGTTCGGGTTATGCAGTGACTCTGTTCTAAAACAAATAGAGACGCTGTTTTTTTTTCTATTGTTTTTTTTTTCATTTTCATCTGTGTTATAAAATTTAAGTGTAAAGAGTATATATATTAATTCTGTTTTCTATACTTACATTAAAGGTATTATGGCAAAACCATTAATCATATAAAATTGAATTAATAAAAAAATTAACGTGCGTGACGTTTACAAACATAAAGTTTTATTGGATTTTTAGTTTTCCTAGAGATCCTGTGCGATGTGGACAGTGGACATCCGTGATCGCACGTCAAAGATGTGAAGATTTTTTTAGCCGTCGCAAAGTAGTGTCGTTTGCTCCAAGCATTTTTTAGAAAGTGACTCGTACAAAAGGAGTCAAAAGGTTACACAAAACAGCTGCACCTCAAATAGTATGTACCTTTTTATCACTTTTGATTTGGAGTTTCTTGTATTGAATAAAATAAAAAAAATATGTTTCATCTTAAAGATGATGACAGCGAAGAAGACAAATGTTTTTTTTTGAGTTGGTTGTTTTTTTTTTTTAATATATTATTTCTTGTACTTAAATATCTATTTAGTTTCATAGCTAATTTCCACTCTTAAATCTCAATAGGTCATTTCTGTTCAAAAAATTATACTAAGTTTTAAATAAGCAAAACATAATATATGTGTAATCGGGAAAGACACAGTTCTTTTCTTTTTGTATAAGTTATTTCATATTTCATAAAAAAATAAGCATAGAATATTATGTTTATAAGCAATAATTAAGAAGAATGGCGGCGGCTGTGATTATCAATTGTAATGTATATTAATCGTCGGTTAATTTGAAATGAATGTGATTTTTTAAATAATAAAAAACCATAAAAACTAACATAAAAGTAAACGGCTAAACCAATTTTGATAAATCATATCTGAAATCCAGCGCAAGAAGAAGCTTTCGAATAAAATAAACTGCACCATTAACATCATCAGTTTAAGAGCTATGATGCTCCTATACGTACACAACACAATCAGGGGTTAAAAAGAAAACCACACCATTTCGTAGCATTTTGAATTTGTTAAAAAGTTTGTACGAAGATTTTTTTATGTGAAATCGACCCAACTAATATATTTTTAAAATTAACAAAGGCAACTCCACTCCTCCCATGTTCTACGTGACAGCCAGTGTCATCAAATTGTCTTACGTTATCCTTTGATCAAAACCAAAAGTGGTATTTTACAAATTAAACAGATTTTATTTTCGACCTTATAATATTACGTTAAGGTTTAAATTAGATTAAAATGTTTGACACTTTAGAACTTTTTCATAATACATGAAGTGGTATACAACTATCTATAAGTACGTATTGTAGTTAGGACACTTTTAAATTTCATTTTGTATGGGACTGTGTATCTAGTTTTCTATAGTTGATCGAAGGCCCTATACCAACAAATAGTAAAAAGTATAATAAATTAAATATTTAAGGGGACTCGCACTTGGCCGGTTTTATAGGTAAACCTTCGTGCGCAAATCCGACGCGCACTTGCCCGTTTTTTAATACTATATTCTAATCCAAAAATAAACCCATGTTTTATTCAGTGTGCGGTCCTTTTCATCTTTATTGTTCTTTGTTAAAATATAAATGACATCATTAATTTGGTATTTGTCCAACTGCAGTTGCGTAAATAGTAATTATAAAATTTTCAATACATTATCAAAAATCCTATATAAAGCCACGATAAAACGAAATTACAGTCAAAAGGAAGAATTATTTTGATATTCAACATGAAAATTACGTCGGTTTTGGTAAGTTTGAAAAAAGTCATTTTTCACATTATGAATTATTATGGTTTTATTATAATGATTTCTTTGATTTTTATTGATTATTTATGATATCGATGATACTTCTTATTCGATAGAACATGTCTTCAAATTTGTAAATTTATGTTTTTATACCAATTCTGTAATTTTTCTTTTTTTCAGATACTTTAGTTTCTGGTGTATTTTTTAACTATTTTAGGGTACTTATGTAAAAAAAGGTCTTTTGATCCGAAGTGAATTACGAGTTATGATTACAAGTTCACCTAAAAAGGTATATTCGGTTAATTCCAACCATGATCCGAGAACATACGGTAATTTCTGATCAACCAATGAGTTTCTTATCCACGTTCTTCTCTCTGGAAGGCTGACCAATTGTAAAAAAAAAACATGGTTACATTTTTCAAGTGAAATAATTTACTCGGAGAAAATATCAAACTTACTTTATACTATCTAGCGTAATTTTTATTATTATTTCGGTTTTAAAATACGATTTTTTTTTGTGTTTTTGATTTTAATTTTGTTTCAGTTCATGACGCTAACAGTACTTACACACATCAAAAAAAGTTTGCGATCACTTGGAAAAGTGCTAATATTTTTTATTGTAGAAGAATAAAACTTAATCACTTTTTATCTTTTGATTCCTTATTTAAAAATATGAAATTTAAATATAAAATAATTTCGTAATTCAAATGTTTTTTCATTTAAAAAGACAATCAACCCTTGCTTGCTTTCATTCAGAAATCTGACATAGTCGCAACTTATCAATATTTTCAATTTATTCAAAAAAAATTAAGTTGGTAACGATGCCGAGAGGATTAACTGCAGTTTTACAAGCCAGAATTCTAACTTTAAGTGGAGAAGGCTATTCCACGAGGGAAATATCACGCAGAGTTCATGTATCCCAATCCTGCGTGGTGACCACGTTGGAGAGGTATCAGGGCATGGAAGATTTAGCTGATCGACCTCGCAGTGGTCGCCCAACTGTTCTTACTGCAATTCAGAAGCGATATATCAGATTACTGGCTGCCCGTGACCCAACAATGAACGCTACTAAAATGAAAGCAGAGCTGCGAGCTGCCACCGGCCGCGAAGTTAGCACCCAAACGATTAGAAATTGCTTACACCAAGCTGGATTACGAGCAAGGAGATCCTGGCGAGCACCTCTGAACCCACAGCAACGGAAGCGGCGCAGATTGCAATGGGCTAGGCTCCGTCAAAATGAAGAAATTGAGGACGAAAGCATCTGGCAGAACTGCTTCTTCGTTGACGAAACGCGGATCAGTACACATCCAGATAACCGACGTGTCCGTGTCTGGAGAAGACCTGGCGACTCTAAAAGGCAGAGAACTGCCACTGGAACCGTTCAGCAGGGCGGGAAATCAGTGTCCTTTTGGGCCGGGATAATGATTGGGGCTAGGACGCCCTTAATCCCGTATCAAGGCACCATGACCGGAGCCATGTACAAAACGATTGCAATCGATGGATACGTCAGACCATTCCGCATCAACCACGGGCGCCAATTCCTAATGGTAGATGATAATGCGCCCGCACATCGAAACGGACGTGTTGATGCTGCTCTCCAGCAATACGACATCACCAGGTTAGACTGGCCTGCCGGCTCGCCTGACTTAAACCCGATCGAGCATGCGTGGGATGCTCTTAAGCGAGCTGTTTGGAACCGTCAGCCACCTCCGCGAACAGTGTCAGAAATCAGGGCAGCTGCTATTGAAGAGTGGGACAGGTTACCACAAGAAATGCTAGATAACTTAATTCTTAGCATGCCCAGAAGGGTTTCCGCATGTGTGCGAGCCAGGGGAGGAGTCATTTTATACTAACTATTAATTTTTTCGTAATAAATTTTGTTTGTTTTTT